>JBCEWE010000279.1:317500-475000 GCA_039877035.1 Silurus lanzhouensis
TGGTGTGTAAATGAGAGACGAGGCTGAGCCTTCAGCAGATTGTTCATCTCATGTATTATGAACGCAGACAGAAAAGCAGTGCAGGAACAGACGGGAAGACGGAGAGAGAGAGACGGACTGACGCTGAAAAACACCACGAGCACTCCATCGCTGCTTTCATCTTTCATCCACAAACCCGTGTCTCTGACACGCTCCGATACACAGATTATCTTTTACCATCACAGGGACACCTCTATGTCCAGGAGATCTCTGTCCACTGTCCCCACCCACTAGACCACACCCAGACCAGGCTGCAGAGTGAGATATGAAAACGAGATCAATGACATCTTACTGGTCATAAAAACACAGACGGGTTTGTCTCACTTTGATCAGCAGAGCCAGAAGGTCATTAAGAAGTGGACCAGGGGACTGATTAACAACTGAAAGAGAAACTAACAGAGAGAGAGAGAGAGAGAGAGAGAGAGAGAGAGAGAGAGAGAGAGAGAGAGAGAGAGAGAGAGAGAGAGAGAAAGACACACAAACAGAAACACAGGGACATTCACACAACAAAACAGACACAGACACATCACAGACACACACAAAGATAGACACACACACACACACACACACACACACACACACACACACACACGCACACGCACACGCACCAAAGAGAGAAAGTCACACACAGATACACATCCATACTAAGACACAATAACATACACAGAGAAACACACACAGGAAAACGACACACAGAAACAGACACATGTGCATCCACAAATGCACACAAAAACAGAGACACAGAGAGACTCTCACTCTCTCACACATACACACACACACACACACACACACACACACACACACACACACACACACACACACACACACACACACACACCAAAGAGAAAATCACACACAAACACAGATCAACGTCCAAACAGAAAAAAATAAAATTCTGAGCAGTTATGGACATTTTCCTGTCAGAGATCATGCACATTTGAAGGCGTCTTCTACCATCGTGTACCTCCGATTATGTGGTAAGATCATGAGGAAGAACATGTGTGTGTGTGAGATTTTCCCTTCACCTGAACTACGAGATTAAAAACCTGTTCCTCCATGAAGATCTGCTTTCCATAGGTACAATGGAAGATCTCCTGCTATAGAGCTACAACCCTATTGTGATGAATTGTTCATGCTGAATCTACACAAAATTTTGTTGAACACCTCCCCAGAAGAGTGGAGCTGATTATAATAGCCAATTTTGACTAAATGTGGAATGAAACGTTCAAAAAGAAGCACACACTATTCCTATGTCCACAAACTTTTGTACATATATAGTATGATAAATGATGCGCTTCATTCATTCGTTTATTGTCTATAATAATAAAAACGTATTTATCGAGTAGATTTAGAACGATGGCGGCAAAGACCCCACATATAAAATGCATAACTGCTGAAGGGTTTCCATATATTTCACTCTTGCAGTTTCCTGTAAATCGAAAGCACACTCTTATCGAGTCCGGACCTGCCCAATGTTTAGTTGTTTAGAGTTAAACATCAGAGATGCTTTGAGAACAATTCATAGCCCTCACAGGGCTTTCAGACATCGTCTTCAAGCAGTCTGGGGCGCCAAGAATTTTTTTGATTTATTTAAATCTAAGACCATTCCTAAAAACTGTATCGCTTATGCAACTCGTGTTTCAGAAACTCTGACCAATTGAAGATATCAATATATATCATATATAAATGTAAGAAAAAATTCATTTGATTCAGTGAGTCATTTTAACTGACTCAAAGGAGTCGACTCTTTTGCCTCAAAACATCTGCTGAATTGAATCTTTTCAGGAGTCGACTCTTTTTAGGTGTGCAAAATTCAAACTTTATATTCCATTTATTGGGATCTTTAAAAAAATAATTATTTTAATTGTATTGATTCGACTATATCGCATAGTTCAACAAAAACATCGTATCACGATACTCAACATTTCTACAATACGGTTCCTGAGGTAAAATTTGCTCAGATTAACGGCAATTACACTAAAGATATGTACCATTGAGGAAAAAAATATTAATAATTAGTTTATTTAGAAATACACCACTTTGAAGCTCAATTAAACCTTCTATATTCAGACACAAAGGCAGGATGTGTTGCACTGTTTGCGATTCACAAAATCTTTTCAGAGTTTTCTTCATTACGGTTCAACTAGAATTAGAATCTAAATGAACTGATCGAGTAGGAATGAAAAAGAATGATTATATCAATCAGAATTTTGATTCAGAGACCAAAATAAGTCTGAAGAAAAGAAGCAGATTTAATAACAATAATAATTTTGATGATAATAATTAATAATAATGATTTCAATAATAATAATAATAACATTAATAATAATACGATTGATATTAATAATAATAGTATTCATATTAATAATAATAATGATGATCATATTGATACAGTAAAACCCTATTTCATGAACAAACCCACGCTGCAGGTTCCCCGTTTTCGGCGGAGGGTCGCATCAGTCGCTTAGTTGATGACGTATCACTCGGTCGCTCTCATTGATCAGTGCAGCAAAAACATTTTTATTTTATTTTATAGTTTTATATTTTTATTTCACTAGAAATCTTGAAAAAGTTCTCCCAAGAAAATCAGTGATGGTGCTGTGAAAACGAAAGTAAATAGAATTACCATGGAAACCGAGGAGGTTATGAGCGTTTTGTGCGTCTCACACTCGCAATCAACCACTACCACATGAGTAAGTGTTAAATTATGTTTACATTACAGTCATTTGCGGTGTATTTGTTTGTTAAAATAGGCTACAAATACTTTTTAAGTGCAGAAATAAGCGAACAAATGAGGTCTGGGAACGGATTAAATCACTTTTACATTCATTCTTATGGGGAAAATCAGTTCGAACATACGAGCAAATGGACCCACGAGCAATTTTCGAAAACGAATTATTCTCGTCCAACACCATTTTACTGTATTATTATTATTGTTATTATTATTATTGTTATTATTATAACAATAATAATAATAATATTCCAGGTTGAAAAGTGCTGCCAGATGCTTGCAGTGTAAAAGCATTCAGTACAACTTCACTCCATTTGAACTCAACACACCCCACAGAAAGGTGCTGCAGAGACAGGTATCTCAGGTTTGCAGATTAGAATCTAAGTGTACACCAGAAACGACGCCGTGTTGCTGCACCTGATTCGATGACAATCGAATGGCCTGAAAATCTCAATGTAACAACATTTTTAGGCAAAACTAAACAGTAAAACGCACAGGCAGAAAACAAAAAAAACACACACACACACACACACACACACACACACACCCCAGACATGAGAGACAAAACGGAACCGACCTGCCAACGAAATTCTCCAGAACCGAGCTCTTTCCGGCGCTCTGTCCTCCCACCACGGCGATCTGCGGCAGATCCAAGTTGCAGCTCTGCCCGATGGAACTGAACGCGTCTTGGAGTTTGTTGATTTTGGGGATCAATTCCTCCATCCCCCGGTTCCCCATGATTCCGGCTGGGTTTGGCTCGGCTCGGCTCGGCTCCCTTTTGTTAGGAAGTTTTCCTATCCGGCTCGGCGGACCATATAAGGGAGGTTCACTATCTAGTGTGCTCTGATCAGGGGATTGTACTCGCCCCAGTGTGTCAGTAAAAACACGGAAGAGGCTTCCGCACACTTAAACTTTACTGGGTATAGAATTGATCTTGTGTGATTCTTGCGGTCAATTGCTATGTGTTGCGCGATGCCGAGTGACCACTGCTAAATGGGTGCTGGAAGGCTACTGCTTGTTGTTGCACTGTGGTGTTTTATGGCGGTTTGGCAGACCAACGAAAAGGTGGCTCTTTATACTCCTGATGGAGAACGGTGCACTGTGATGTCATAGATAACTTGTCATGATTGGTAATCTGTAAGTCTGCCTCTATTGGTGAAGTGTGGAAATACAACTGAATGGGAATCTTTTCTAACACCTTTACACCCTTTAATGAATTTCAGTCTTTGGTCTGTCAGTGAAAACACGTCGCTTTAAATTATTTAAATGGAAATGTAAAGTTGTTAGTAAGAAAATGTGAGGTTTAGTCGCAGTCAGTCAGCAGGAAGCTGCGACCATCCGGTCAGGCGACATCCGACTCTCACTGCCGGTTACTCGAAGCCTCTGTCGAAGATAACCTCCAAACACCAATAGTCTTCAAAATCTAGGGTTAGGGTTAGGGTTACTCCTAACCCTAGGGTAAGGCTAACCCTTTACAACATACCAGTACATTCATCTCAGCTGGAACCTACGCAGTTCTAGGGGCAATTCTCCCATTTCAACTTACAGTGAGGCTACCGGAGATGATCTAAATGCACCCCAGCAAATATGCAAAGATTGATTTAACCCTGTTTTTAAACCCAAAAGGTTACTATTTTATATTTTTTTAATGAAAAACCTGGATTCCTGGTAGTTGAATGGTGAATTGGCCAGTAATATTCTTCTACTTAAACCAGTCTCTTATTACAATAAAGAAACCCCAATGAATGAAACACCAGAGTACAAATTCAGCTTAGTGAATTAACAAACCATATTTATTTTTCTTATTCCAGAGTTTTACTGTTATTTTAGTTTTGCTGTATGAAAAATGTATGAAACCAGTAAACAACTGTAGAGTGAAATATTTGGAAAATAGAAAAAATACTGGTATCAAAAAGGTACAAAAAAAAACAATATAACAAAACCCCAAGTGCACAATATTACACAGTCTATCAAC
The DNA here is from genome assembly GCA_039877035.1 of Silurus lanzhouensis. Taxonomy (NCBI): domain Eukaryota; kingdom Metazoa; phylum Chordata; class Actinopteri; order Siluriformes; family Siluridae; genus Silurus; species Silurus lanzhouensis. The sequence continues at coordinate 322,246 of JBCEWE010000279.1, forward strand.
AAACTCAGTTCTGTATGCAATATATATGAACCAACAACTCAGTCACATACACTGTGTTTTGGTTGGGGCCCAGTTGGTGCACATGCGCAGTGTGAAGGGTTAAAGAAATCCTCTTAAGCACAAACCTGGAAAACAATCACTTACATCCATCCAAGGAAACCAGGATGAACCACGAACAGCATCAGGTCCTCCTTGTTCTCATGTAGCACACACCACATGACTTGCTTCTCTCTTCCGCGTTCTAACTCTCATGACCTTTAACCTTTTGGTCAACAATCATTAGCCAAGAATAAAACATTTCTCAAATTAATATTTTGGATATAAAATCAACCCATATCTAAACAAAAAAACAATGTTATGTAATATTAATTTTTTTTAAATACAAATAAAAAAAATTAATTGACATCATAAAAAACATTGGAAACAAAGAACATTTGTAAAGGTTCCTACATGTATATTAGACATCCATAATCAATGTTTGATCTAATCACAGCACAATAAATTTTTTTCAATCACTGACAAGTTGCCCCTCATTCTGCTCCTGACAAGCACCTTAACACATTCATTCCTTTTTTGCATTTTTCGATCAATTTCTGAATATGTGTTCTAAAATTTAATTTAGAATCCATCCACATTCCCAAAAACCTTACTATCTTTACTTGTTCCAACTTATAACCATACATTTTAATATTCAAGCTTGGATTATTCTTCTTTTTCGAAAAACACAACACTCGTTTTTGCCACAGAAAATTGAAAGCCCCAATCATTCGCCCAATTCTCCACCTCATATACTGCTTTTTGAATTTTATTTTCTACAAATATAACATTTTGGCCTCTTTTCCATAGTGCTCCATCGTCAGCATACAATGACCTTCCTATTCCATTATCAACAGTATGATAGATGTCATTAATCATTACATTAAAAAGAATCGGGCTGCTCATACTTCCCTGGGGAGTTCCATTCTCAATTGGAAGGGTCTGAGATAATGCGGTCTCTACTCTTACTTGAATCCTTCTTCCAAATAAGAAACTCTTAATCCATTTATACAGCCTTCTTTTTCTACATCAAAAAACACTCCCAATAGCACTTGTTTATTAATTTGAGCTTTGGGAATTTCAGTTTCCAAACACAATATTGAATCCATCGTATTTCTCCCTTTTCATGCCGTCCTTGCATGGAGACGTACGCTTGACCCCTACAAGCGCTCTCTTTAACTCATATAAACTCCAAGTCTATACTTCCTGATGAATTCTGCTTTGCATATATGTGAGAATTCATTAATTTCTAAATTTTCCCCTATTCTATTACAAAAATCTCTCCAGTAATTTCTTTTCGCTTTTCTTACCTCTCTCCTCACTACTGCCTGTGCTCTCTTAAAATGAATATAGTCACTGAACAATACAGATTTTCTGGCTTTCTTCATCGCTTTATTTCTTTCCCCTTACTGCTTTAAACAGACATAAAGCTGAAAAACAGGAATTGTTTTTATATTGATGGAAAACTCAGTTATTTAGAGGCGGAGCATCAAGAAGAAGATGCTGACAAAGCAACTTTTGTAAAAAAAAAAATTATAATAATAAGTAGGAAAATTGAGTAAATAATGAAAGTCCTCATAAGGATATTGTTCCATGCAAAATATTAATGCGTGACAAGAATATGTGAGATTCATAAAGTGCAGATAAAAAAAAAAAAGATGCGGAAAATTGCCATCGGTGTCGTCGTCTGAGATCTCGCTTGTTAGTTCCCGTTCACGTCTGAATGTTTCTGCATTTCGGTAAAGTTAAATTGTTAATATACCCTTATATCTTTTCCTCATTAACACAGGTGGCAGTCGGTCAGGGTGATCGAGCGAGTGATTCGTGTGGAGAACTGCTTCCGCACTGAGGAGAGAACTGTAGTTCTGTCCGTGACCTTTAGGCTTCTGTGAATTGGGAAAGGTTTTAGGTGTGTGGTTCCAGGCGGAGCTCCTGGAGTGTGTGGGCATGGCAACGGGCCGCCTTCAGGAACATGTTTCTAATATATGTATATTATTAGTATTTAATGTTTTAGAGAGATTTCGAAGACTATTGGTGTTTGGAGGTTATCCGTAACAGGGGACGGGGCTTCGAGTAACCGGCAGTGAGAGTCGGATGTCGCCTGACCGGATGGTCGCAGCTTCCTGCCGACTGACTGCGACTAAACCTCACATTTTCTAACTTTCAACTTTACATTTCCATTTAAATCATTTAAAGCGACGTGTTTTCACTGACAGACCAAAGACTGAATTTCATTAAAGGGTGTAAAGGTGTTAGAGAGGATTCCCAATAAGTTGTATTTCCACACTTCACCACTAGAGGCAGACTTACAGTTTACCAATCATGACAAGTTATCTATGACATCACAGTGCACCGTTCTCCATCAGGAGTATAAAGAGCCACCTTTTCGTTGGTCTGCCAAACCGCCATAAAACACCACAGTGCAACAACGACAACAACAAACTCATCACACGGTTTGGGGCAGAGTGCGTCCGGGGGGTGTGCTCTCTCTCTCTCTCGCTTTCTTTTTTTCTCTCTCTCTTTCTCTCATAATTTGTTCTTGAAAATTGCTCGTGGGTCCATTTGCTCGTATGTTCAAACTGATTTTCCCCATAAGAAAGAATATAAAAGTGATTTAATCCGTTCCGAGATCTCATTCGATCGCTTATTTCTGCACTTAAAAGTATTTGTAGCCTATTTTAACAAACAAATACACCACAAATTACCGTAATGCAAAGGAGGGAAGTAATAGAGTACAAATACTTCGTTACTGTACTTAAGTAGATTTTTCAGGTATCAGTATTTTACTCCACTATTTATTTTTCAGACAACTTTTTACTTTTACTCATTACATTTTTACACAAATATCTGTGTAAAAATGTGTCCTGTGTCCTGACTCTCACTCTTTACGAAGATAAGAATCAGCAGGGCAGAAGGCAGTAAGAAGTTTGAGGTTAATGTGGATGAGACAGAGGGAGTCAGTGATGAGAACATGACTGAGAACAGACACATTCCTGATCATCATAATTTTTTCTCTGCTTGTGTTCTATATGTGGATCTTCAGTCTGGATACATTCATTAGGTAACAACATTTTTAATTAGTTTTGTATTAATATATATATATATATTTGGCTGTCAAAATTAAAATTAATTTAAACGGCACTAGATGTTATTAACGCTATTAATTCAGCGCGCATTTCTGTTTTTACCATTTTTATAAAAAGCATAAATACATAAATAACTAAATATAAAAGAGGCAAAATTAAAACCTCCAGCAAAGCATACACTTATTCACGACGTCCCTTCTTTACTTAGATATACAATAAATAAATAAACTCCACCGAAAAATATTTGTAATCAGTAAACATTGTTTTATTTCTGCGCCAAGTCTCAAATCAAACACCAAATCCGCCATGTTTTACACAATTTACCCTCTGGGTGGCGTTTTGTTGGTTTTTCCCGCAACACGAACTTAAATTACTGTCTTTATTGATCGTACAGATAAAAACAATTCATCATTTAAATCTGTAAAATGTCTATGATTATATATAAAATCTTCTTGACTTGACTTGAAGAGGTGCACTTTCTCCGGTATCACCTCATTAACTGTCCGTGTGGAAACATAGCAAAGGCTCTTAATGATGTCCACACCTCTCTGCACTGATATAGCCTTTATATTTATTCACTGTACATATGCTTACATAAATATCACATGCTGTAAATATGATACATGTTTATCTGCACTATTGCTACTTTTTGCACTTCTGGTAGATGCCAAACTGCATTTTGTTGCTGTGTACCTGTACTATACAATGACAATGTTCTTTCTTTCTTTCTATCTATCTATCTATCTATCTATCTATCTATCTATCTATCTATCTATCTATCTATCTATCTATCTATCTATCTATCTATCTATCTATCTATCTATCTATCTGATATTAATATGATGTGAGGTCCAGTTAACAGCTAAAACAGGTAGAAGTAATAACTACTTTTTACTTAAGTACATGTCAGAGCCAAAACTTCTTTACTTTCACTTAAGCAAAAAAGTTTGATCAGTACTTCAACTTTTACCCGAGTATTTTAAAACATACTCTACAGAAATAATGCAGTATATTTATATATATTGTATAAAAGTTTTTTCCCATTGAGGGATCCAGTGGTGACTATGGAAGAGGAAAAAGTGCCTGAGACTTCATGAGAAAGAAACCAGGAGAGGAACCAGATTTAAAAGGGAACCTCATCCTCAGCTGGGTGACACCAAACGTCCATTTAATGACCGTTCCATCGTTATTGAGATGTTCTGTTGATTCTTAGGTGCTTAAATGCAAAACTATGATCCTGAGGGATTGTAGTAGACGACGACTTCTTTCAACTTTTTCCATTAGAGGTCGCCACAGCCGCTCATCCGTCTCCATACCCCCCTGTCCTCTACATCTGCCTCTCTAACACCAACTACCTGCATGTCTTCCCCTTACCACATCCATAAACTTCGTTCTTGGTCTTTCCTCTATACTGGTGTCTCCATCCTCAGCATTCCCCTACTGATATACCCCATGTCCCTCCTCTGCACATGTCCAAACCATCTCAATCTCACCTCCCTTACCTTGTCTCCAAAATGTCCTACATGCGGTGTCTCTCTAATAATAGTAGACTGTTGATATTGATAATTGATATTAAATCCATCCTCAAAGTTTTTGAGTTGCTCTGTAACGTCATGGATTTGTAGGCTGTTGATGGGGAACCGTCCTCACACAGAGTGTCCTCCACTTGAACAGAACTCCAACCAGAGGTAGAGCATCTGGATGAATCGGGCAGATCTGAGAAGAAGAAAAAGGACAAACACTGTTCAGTGGTACCTCAGGAGAATATTTACCTTCACAGAGAGAGAGGGGGAGAGAGAGAGAGAGAGAGAGAGAGAGAGAGAGAGAGAGAGAGAGAGAGAGAGAGAGAGAGGGAAGGTAATAAAACTAAGCATTATTTCCTTTATTGTTTCATAAAGGTTTAGACGTTGCCCGGCGTGTTTAAGGTGCAGGTTTAGACTATGATAAGACCAGCTATGGCATTTAGTCCCCAATTTATTTTGTAGCCACAGCTTTTGCACACATGCACATAAATCCAAATTATGACCTGCAGAGGATTAAGTACTGATTTAACCATCAAATCATCAGATGATCTTCAGATGAATAAAGTGCTGCAAGCAATTAAATTAGCCACTAGATGGCAGCATAAACAACAGGGTCTGTTTCCATGGCTGTGTCCCAAACCACATCCTGCATAATTTTCTATTTTACATTACAATATTAACACAGCGTATATTTTTTATACTTAAGTGCGTCCAGCAGTTGATGTTTAAGAAACGTGCTCATTGCCCAAGCCACATTTACAGACAAAGCTCCTTTTTCAGAGGCATTTACAATTCCTCATTGATACAGCTGAGTTGAGGGTCTTACTAAGGGGCCCTGATATATTGGTTCAATTCCATTTTAATTTATTGTTATTTATTGAGCACTTTTAACAATAAATTTTGTTCAAAAGCGGCTTTACAGGTATAAATAGTTTATAAAATATGAATGTATATGTGTTACCTGAGCAGTTGAGTGATAGGGGTCTTGCTTAAGGGCCAAGCAGGGGCATCTTGTTGGTCGAGGAATTTAAAATTAAAACCTTCTGATCAGTCCAACATCTTAACCACTGAGCTACATTTACATCATGCATTATATTTGCAGCATTTGGCAGACTCCTTTATCCAGAGCAGCTATAAAGGGTTAAGGGCTTTACTCAGGCCCCGAGCAGTGTCACCTTGGTGTAGCTGGGATTTTAACTCATGACCTTCTAATCAGAAGTCATCTTAACCACTGAGCTCCCTCTACATGAGATGGCACGAGGAAGAAAACTTGAGAGGACTTAATACCCATCCTCATGCTCATCCTCATTACACTTCCATCATTGTGAAGGTGTCCGGTGCGGAACATTTAACTTAAATACAGAACATTCAACTTGAGGTCCTGAACCATTGTAGCAGACTGTTGATATAAATTACAGTCCAATTCCATCCTCAAAGTTCTTGAGTTAATGGATTTTTAGGAAGTTTATGTGGGACACAGTACGAGTTATTAGCACTCATATATATATATATATGTGTGTGTGTGTGTGTGTGTGTGTGTGTGGTATAAGTGTATTAGGTGTAGCACTGTTTCGTTAGCTGAGAAACCTTTGTACAGCCAAAATATCTCCAGATTTCTCCATGTTCTGGTCAGTAAGATTTAGTCAGCTTTTCTTTTTGTTTCTAATTTTGGTCTTTAAGAACCAGATGGGATTTTTTACTATGTTTACAGAATTAGCATTTCTGAGAAATCACATACGTGTATAATTTATAAAAGAAACTAAAAATAAATAAAATAAAAATCTGGTTCCTTTGACATTCTGGTGATGCCTGATACAAGAGGTGAGTGTTCACTGAGAGATGTTTGGAATGGAGGTGAAGGGAAAGACGACTCATGGTCTTGTTTGTGGGGTCGTCAGGACGGAAGTTCTTGTACTCCTCCACCTCTTTCTCCAGAGACAGCGTGTGTGATCTCCCACTAGCGGCACTTTGGCGCTACTGCGGCCTCATACAAAATTTTAACGGTCCCTGCGCGCGTTTCATTGGTCGAGCTGCGGACTCCTAATCAGTGATTGGCTGGCTTTTATGTCCGTCAAACTCAGTGCGCGCGCTATTGAGTTCCTCCCACCTGCTGAGGAGAAGTGTGCTGCCGATTAGCATAATTAGCCAAATTATCTTCATTTCATCGGAGTTTAGAAGTGATAACGACAGAAGTTCATTAGCTGAAGCTGAAGGTAAGTTTATTTGTTATATTTTTATGGCGCTGTGTGTCCAGACTCAGAAGAGTTTTAAATCAGTTAAACTCCCGCGCTCGACGGCTAATCAGGCTAATTATATGTTGCTAAAATTCATCTTAAAATAGATCGTCTAGAGAAGTACCTCAGTGACCTCATCTCATCACATCTCATCACATCTCCTCACATCTCATCTCCTCACATCTCATCTCATCACATCACATCACATCTCATCTCATCTCATCTCATCTCATCACATCACATCACATCACATCACATCTCGCACTGCACCACGCTGTCTGAGATCCTCCAGAACTGCTCGACTGGTACCACCTTCTCTCAGAATGAGAGGTAAGTACAGAACAGTGCCCTCGTGCTGCAAATAAACAGTTTCATTTACAGTATTTAAAAAACGCTTTTGGTATTTATATAAATACAAAAAAGTAAGTAAATAAATAAATAAAATATAGTGAGATGCGGATGCTTTAGACTGTTAATTGTACACACACACACACACACACACACACACATTTCGGGGTGAGAAATCACTAATCTGGGAAAACATTATAATAGTCAAATAACAAGAACAAAAAAAATAAAATAAAGTAATAATAGAGAATGTGTAAAGCAACTTCTGCGTCCGTGTCCTATGATGCATTGAGTCGCAGAGGGGTCTGGGGGTCCGGGGTCACCACTGGTTCCTTCGTGGAGCTGGACATTTGTTTGAGAAGAAGTTAACGAGAGAGACGGAGAGTGAGCAGGGTGGAGACACAAATTGAGATTCTGTTTTCTTTTTTTTTTCTCGATATGTCCGTGCTTGTGTGTGCTTGTGTGTGTGTGTGTGTGTTACTATCCCATGGGTTTGGTCCAGATCAAGTCTGGTAGCAACCTACTTTTAGGTTTAATGCCTGTTCCTGAATGCCGATATCATTTTGTAAGTGATCAAGACACGCCCCCTTTTCCCTCGTCCTCCGTCTCTACATCAGAGTTTAAATCACAATTTACAGTGGGGCAAAAAGGTATTTAGTCAGCCACCAATTGTGCAAGTTCTCCCACTTAAAAAGATGAGAGAGGCATTTATTGTAATTTTCATCATAGGTGCACTTCAACTATGAGAGACAAAAATGAGAAGAAGACAGAAAATCCAGAAAATCACATTCTCTGATTTTTAAAGAATTTGTTTGCAAATGATGTATGGTGAAAAATAAGTATTTGGTCAATAACAAAAGTTCATCTCAATACTTTGTTGGAAATGACAGAGATCAAACGTTTTCTGGTTTCTTATAAAAGAAGAAAAAAAACAAAACACAAAAAAAAAAAAACACACCCAGAAATCATTAATCACCGTCCTGGTCAACTCCAACACATCGCATATAGCAGCAAACTATAGCCGCTGAGAGGCTAAGCAGCAGGACAAACTCTGTGACGCGTTTAGTTTCTGTAAAACCATGTAGATTTATTGATGTTATGTTGAATAAACTCTGTAAGAGAAAACACTTAAATCGTAGACCCGTTGAGAATTATTAAAACGGTGAACAGAACGTAAGCGTTTCCATCAACTCATCCCCCTCTCTATGCACTCACTTCAAACAGGAAACACTAATAACCTAAATACCCATTTACACTTGTGCGAAAAACTTATCCGGAAATGCATATAAAAAAAATACATATACATTTTTCTGCACTTACATACCAGCCCCTGATTATTACACAATAAACCTGTAATAATCACCAACACAATCAATATTTCAATATATAATCAATATCAATATTTTTTATAATATATTTAAAATATTAAATGTGTGCATGTGTGTGTCCATAAAACTCAAATGCTAATTTAGTTTATCTTTAAAGCAAAGTTTGTCTACATCTAGTATAAGTCAGTAAAGTCAGTTGTCAGTAATTCAAAGTCATAAGTCAAGTCAAAGGGTCAGTGGAGACTCAAATGTCACTGTTATAGTTAGTCTTTAAATTCCTCAGCTTCAAGAATACAAATTTTGGTAATTGGCCTGGTCAAGCAGGCACTCATAGTTTTGATCTTAACTTGCCGTGTGAATCGAAAGAATGGAATTCGGTATTTTCTTTATTGATCTGATGAGTCTTTCCCAGATCCCTCCATGATTGAAAGTCCATTTTAGCTTCTTTTGAAGAAGAACATTGTTAATCTGATTGTGATTCGAATTTTGTATCGCCTCCTGTAATTCACGCTCACCCCCGACAAAGTTATCTGAACATATTTCAGCCTCTTGTCCACGTTGAGCAATGGCCAACATGAAGTCCCGTCCACTATGTCCTACTTCTTCATGAATTTTTTGCGGAATCAAGTCTTTATCCAATATGATTGGGTGTTCAGAGTCTTTGGGAATCAATGCTTTATCAAAACTTCCACAAACCCTGATATTTTCAGACTGCAAAATTGAATTCGGATTATAAAGCGCAGTATTTCGCTTGACTACTCCATTCTTTCGTAGACTTGTCAGTTCCTCAGAAAATGTCTTTCCTTGAGAAAGTCGGACGATTTCCATTTCAGCCTTCTCCAATTCTTCCAAAGAAAGCAAGTCTTTACACACAGCATATTTGAACTTCTGCATTTCTTTATTAATAGTCATCCTTTGTTGATTTGGATCTGCACCAGGGTGAACAAGATTAGTCTGTAGTCGTTTCATTTCCTTACTAAGATCCATCAAGATTCTTTTTAGACGAAGGATCCATGCTACAGATTTCTTTAGTCGAATCCAAGAAGACAATCAGATTCTTCTTTGACTTCTACCATGTTTATCAGAGCACTTCCTTTGATCTCAGGATCAAGATTGCACCTCTGATGGTGGGGTCCATTGGTCATTCTTTTTGTGGTCGAACTAGATATGTGGGACCAGAAATCCACATCTTATTCTTCAAGATTGAATCTACTTCCACTCTAGAAGCCAGATCTGCTGGATTGTTTGAAGAATTCACGTACCTCCACTGTGATACGTCAGAAGCCTTCAAAATTTCAGACACTCTATTAGCCACAAAGCACACAAATCTTGATGTTTTATTTTAAGGGTTTTTGAGTACAGAGGTGCTGTCAGTCAAAAAAATTGAACCCTGAAAAGGTATCTTGAGTTCTTTCATCCATATCTTATCAATTCGACTAGCAAGTGTAGCAGCTGTAAGTTCCAAGCGAGGGATTGTAATGGGTCTCAATGGTGTAACTCTTGCCTTGCTTACCAGAAGAGTAGAATTTGCCAGTTTTTGGTCATTATGAAGCAGCAGATTAAATACTACACCATATCCTTTTCAGGTATAACACCGAATACAGCACGGCTGTTACTCATCCATTTTGTTAAATTAAATCCTCCATTTGCACACACATTAGTGACATCTTTTACAGCTGCACAGCTTTGGATTCAGAAGGTACAGAAAAAAGACAGTCATAGAAATAATTGAAAACATCAAGTGTCTTGGAGTCAAATAGATCCTTTTGATCCATTGCGCATTTCCTCAACGCAGGTTTTGAGGCCTCCCCTAGATAACGCTATCTGTGATGATAGGTCTGCATGGAGGGGATAAACCTGAGCTCGGGCTGGTGAATCTCTGTCACCAGGACAGGGTGGGACCCAGTGTGTGTATTGTGTTAGGGTTGCGTTTTGATGTTAAATGGTGTTTGTTTGTTTGTGTTTGGGGAAGTGGTATGGTTACGGCAAAAGTTGGGCGCGCCCGGAAGTTAAGTATAACATTACACTAGATACAAGCTTATATCAAAATATAATATAATATAAATAAATGAATATGTGGATAAAATGAAACTATTATAAAACATTATAGCCTGTGACAGACTGCTGTGTGAGGAAACTAAGTTATCCAAACAGAGCAGAACAGAGGCACTGATCACGGTGGTAAGGAAGCAGTGAGACTAACAACAATCAGGTAAAGCTGAGATTTCTGTCAATAAAGAACTTTGGGTTGATTCTGGTCCGACTGTCATGTTCTTGAAATAACTTTAGAGGGAAACTTTATATGAAACTCAAGCGCTTGATTAAAGAGGAGGTGAAAAAGTAAAGCTGACATAATGCATAAATAGGAACGTCCTGTCGATGACATAGTATTAAAGTATAAGCCTTTTGAAAAGTATATAAAAAAATACATGAAGAAATGGCATAACAGGACAAATGGGGAGTTGCAATGGCCAAAAGAAGGCACATTTAATGTTTTATTGTGTGGACTGATGAAAAAGAAATTAGATGAGTGGGAGGAGCACAAAATGTCAAGGAAGAGACAAAGTACACTGAAAACCCTAATAAGTTCAATGAACTCAACCTATTGAGTAAACTTGTTTACTCAATTGAATTGAGTAATGGATTTTCCCTAACTTGTTTATTTAAGTTGACTTAACTTGGTGCTCATGTAGACTGTACTTAAATTGTTAAGTTCATCTAACTTGGTGTTTTATAATTTGCACTTAAACTATTAAGTTCACTTACTTACATATTCAAGTCAAGTTAACAATTAAACTGAAATTGCAAATGATTATAAATTGAATTGACTAATATTATTGTTCTTTTAACTGTTAAATCTTTATTCAGTCCAAAAAACACATTGAACATCATATTGAACATTGAACATGTATTGTTTATTATATAATATAATAATTATATATTATATAATTATATAATTTAAATGTTAAAACATTTAAATTTCAATAAATAAAACACAACTGGTCACAGCCACACTCTACAAAAATGTACAGATAAATGAATTAAATTTCAGTGTAAATAAAAAAAAAACCATCAGAATTAACATCACCTTAACTGCTGCACAACATCACTGCTGCAACTTTGTGCACATAAACAACTAAACATTTTTAACAGTAAAGCTGGTTTGCCAAAGACTGTACTTTGGGCTTGAGGGCATTCTGTCCCATTGACATCAGTACCCCCTGTATAAAATCAAAAGTGTTTGCAAGGGATTTGGGGTAATTCAGGTCTAACGCATAAATTAGCCCAAAGAGGACACACATTGCTTGTGTGAGGTCCGGCATCTTGTCCATCACCATTTGACCTTCAAGAATTATGCCAATCGTAGAACATCAATGCATATTTAGCAGATTTCACACTAAATATATGCACCTCACTTATATTGACATTGTTATTAGCCACATACTACCACATTAGCCACACACAAGTAAGCACACAGCAAATTGTTTACATATATAAATGTATTTTTATTATTCATAAATGTTTTGCAACAAATATACATGTGTAATAATGTATATATACATACATACATACATGTGACCAGGGCAGCCAATTTTTGTACCTTATTTACCCTTAAACGGATTATTATTATTATTCTTTTGAAAAGGCACTGACAATGCCTTTGTCAGGGCATTGACAATTATGTTCCTTTGCAAATTATTCTTAAGCAAATTTTCATTTAGGGTGAACTATTGCTTTAAAATCAACATGATCCTGAAATACTGAGACTGCTGTGAGCACAGGAAGCTTTTAAAATGTAAACAGGTTATAATCAGATGAACTTACCAAACATGACTTAAAAAAAGCAGACTCATCATCCCCGAGCAGGAAAGGCAGTCCTCGCAGCACAAGGGTTCGGACCTCAGTTGGCTGGGCTGACTTTACGAGAAAACATACAATTCCATTAATGCCACAACCATTCACAATTAATTTGAAATTAATGTAGAAAACATGAAAGGCTTTCAAGTTGTCTTATAGTAAATGAGACTAATAATCACTAACCTCAAGTTGCTTTACAAAACATCATAAAGAAAATTATATTTTATTATAATTAATAATATTCAAAATTAATGTTTCATTTAAACCAGCAAAAACTGATAGGCTAGCTAGACAATTAATTCTTCTTCTTCTTTCGGCTGCTCCCATTAGGGGTCGCCACAGCGAATCATCTGTCTCCAAGCTAGACAATTAATTATTGATGATAAATGTGAAGATGGACTGCTAAAGGACACTTTTTCCTTCCTAAAAACACACGATTAACTAATGTATAAAGAATTTACATCTTACAAGTCAAATTCAGCTTCTCAATATGATTTCTAAAATAATGTTCACAAAATTGATAGCGATGTTAGCAAAGTTAGCAAATGGGAAACACAACGTGTCTGAAAGATTTGTAAGGATGACTGGGCGGTTCTTAGTAAAATGTAGGGATCAGAATGTAGAAAAGCAGAAAGAGAAGGGAACAGCGCCACTCTCAGGGCTGCATGATGGGCACAGTTGGTCACCATCTTACAATGATGCATGTCTTCCCAAGCCAGCAGACATTTATTCTCAGATGGAACTGAAAAGTGATGGATAAACTAGTGGAGACATAAAAGTGCTAAACGGATGCCACAAGCTTGAAGAAAATGAGAAAATATCAGCACTGGCAAATGCACACAGGAAGCTCTGCCCAGAGCTGTTATTCCGAGTGGAACAGACAGAAAATTTCTCTCAGAGCGAAAGAACTGTGGACGAGGCTAATGAAAAAGTTAAGCAATATTATGCTGAGTACATCAAAAGCAGCACTCTCTATGGGCTAAGAGGAAGTAAACACAACAAAGCAGAGAGCCAGAAAGAGAGTGAGACAGATGGGATGAAACTATTCGACGACGAGCCGGAACAAGAACACAGAGAACGAACAGCACCCACTAAGGGCGCCGAGATCAAACTCCTGCCTAGAGGTAAGGGAGGAGCTAAGAGCCACGTCATGTTCACCAAAGAGTGACAAAGCCTCCAGCGAAGAGTAAGTAATCAGAAAACTGGTAAGAATGGAGAGAGAAGTAAGAATAATCTTCACTAGACCAAGAAAAAGACCTGGAGAAGATGGCGGAAACAGGGGTGGAACAAAATCAAGAAAGATGTAAAGGGGATAGGAGAACTGACCCGTAAAAGCCAAGAACAAGTGGCCGCTAATTATTGGCTGGTGCAAGAAGGAAGTAAATTACCGAACACCAGCCTGAAGCAGTTTGAAAAAAACGTGAATGGACTAACGAGGCCCAAGCAGGGAAGCAAATGGAAGAGAACCCCAACGAAACAAGAACAGAAATGACACCCATGGTCCTAAGCCTGAAATAAAGCACACAAGGAAGTTGAAGAGAAATAAACAGAGCCCACACTCAAATACAGAAGTGAACGACGGGCCAAGTGACAACAGTGATGACGATACTTCAAGTGATGAAGAAAAAGCTGTTTATGGCAAGTGTCAAGAGTACTCATCACAGCAGTATCAGGTACGCCAACTACCCCAACAGTAAAAGAAAAATATGTTCAATACGTATGTGAAGGAGTACAAAGGTGGATAACACAATTTGAAGAAAAAACTATGTTATAACAGCTTGCACTTGGAGATAGTAAAGCGATTCTGGCTCAAACTATAGGAAGGGCAGAAACAGTGGAAAAAAAAGTAAAAAATAAGATATGACGCAGAAGATTCCAGACATGATCCCATTCGGCCCATTCCGAAATGACATCTGGGGTACCATGAGAAAACAATACCCCACAAACCCTGGCTGGACCCAGCAAGACTGGAAACTATGAGATTGGGTGAAGAGGAAAATGCAGCTAAGTCTATCCAAACCTTCCAAGATGCTTGGAGAGAGGAGACCATTGGGACGATTCTGATACCAGCAAAGGTTTGTTTCGAATGGTGTTGAAATACACACTTCCTTCTGAAGTACAGAGATTTCTGGAGGGAGTGATAGGCATAAACACAATGCCTTGAAAAACTTACCAAGCTCACATGATCCATTTTATAAACCAACACGACAAGAAAAAGAAAGAGAACAAAGAGGCGAGTGAGGCTTTAGTGACAGATTTGCACAAGGCCCAACTGAGTGAGATTGCCCGACACAAACAAAAAGAGAAAGAAAAGAAGAGAGACATTGCAGTAAAGCAAGTTGCAGTAATTGTTCAAACAACTATGTCTAAATCACAGGACCAAATGCAAGAAGCACAGGCCCCAGTGCAAGCAGGGGCACATTGGACACAACTAATGATGCAAAGTGGATTAGTGGCCCAACAAGCAACCCTGCCAATGATCCAACCGGCAGGCCAGTAAATGAGTTTGCCAGTGGGCCCCAATGGCCCCAGCACAACCAAAATGCTAGACCATTCACTGGGGAAAGAGGAAGAGGAGGAAAGCTCAAAACTGATACCAAGTGGACAATGCATAAATAGGAACGTCCTGTTGATGACATAGTATTAAAGTATAAGCATTTTGAAAAGGATATTGGAAAATACATGAAGAAATGGCATAACAGGACAAATGGGGAGTTGCAATTGCCAAAAGAAGCCACATTTAATGTTTTATTGTGTGGACTGATGAAAAAGAAATTAGATAAGTGGGAGGAGCACAAAATGGCAAGGAAGAGACAAAGTAAAGTAGAGTGGACAAAAACAAAGTGGGGTTGTTTGAAACAGAGGGGATAAATAAAGAGACAGAAAAGCAGATTAAAAAAGTGAAGTAGATAAAGGAAGGGGGGATCAGAATGTAGAAAAGCAGAAAGAGAAGGGAACAGCGCCACTCTCAGGGCTGCATGATGGGCACAGTTGGTCACCATCTTACAATGATGCATGTCTTCCAAAGCCAGCAGGAATTTATTCACAGATGGAACTGAAAAGTCATAGATGGACTACTGGAGACAAAAAAATGCATAGAGTGCTGAGCGGATGCTACAAGCTTGAAGAAAATGAGAAAATATCAGCACTGGCAAATGCACACAGGAAGCTCTGCCCAGAGCTGTTATTCCAAGTGGAACAGACAGAAAATTTCTCTCAGAGCGAAAGAACTGTGGACGAGGCTAATGAAAAAGTTAAGCAATATTATGCTGAGTACATCAAAAGCAGCACTCTCTATGGGCTAAGAGGAAGTAAACACAACAAAGCAGAGAGCCAGAAAGAGAGTGAGACAGATGGGATGAAACAAAACTATTCAACAACGAGCCGGAACAAGAACACAGAGAACGAACAGCACCCACAAGGGCGCCGAGATCAAACTCCTGCCTAGAGGTAAGGGAGGAGCTAAGAGCCATGTCCTGTTCGCCGAAGAGTGACAAAGCCTCCAGCGAAGGGGAAGTAATCAATAAACTAGTGAGAATGGAGAGAGAAGTAAAAATAATCTTCACTAGACCAAGAAAAAGACCTGGAGAAGATAGCGGAAACAGGGGCGGAACAAAATCAAGAAAGAGGTAAAGGAGATAGAAGAACTGACCCGTAAAAGCCAAGAACAAGTGGCTGCTAATTATGGGCTGGTACAAGAAGCAAGTAAATTACTGAACACCAGCCTGAAGCAGTTTGAAACAAACATGTGAATGGACTAACGAGGCCCAAGCAGGGAAGCAAATGGAAGAGAACCCCAACGAAACAAGTACAGAAATGACACCCATGATCCTAAGCCTGAAAAGAGGCACACAAGGAAGTTGAAGAGAAATAAACAGAGCCCACACTCAAATAAAGAAGGGAACGACGGGCCAAGTGACAACAGTGATGACGATACTTCAAGTGATGAAGAAAAAGCTGTTCATGGCAAGTGTCAAGAGTACTCATCACAGCAGTATCAGGTACGCCAACTACCCCAACAGTAAAAGAAAAATATGTTCAATATGTCCCATGGTCATTCATGGACGTAGCGGGACTGATCATGGACGTCTGCCAGTACAAAGGTGGATAACACAATTTGAAGGAAAAAAACAATGGTACACCAGCTTGCACTTGGAGATAGTAAAGCGATTCTGGCCCAAACCATAGGAAGGGCAAAAACAGTGGAAAAAAAAGTAAAAAATAAGATATGACGCAGAAGATTCCAGACATGATCCCATTCGGCCCATTCCGAAATGACATCTGGGGTACCATGAGAAAACAATACCCCACAAACCCTGGCTGGACCCAGCAAGACTGGAAACTATGAGATTGGGTGAAGAGGAAAATGCAGCTAAATCTATCCAAACCTTCCAAGATGCTTGGAGAGAGGAGACCATTGGGACGATTCTGATACCAGCAAAGGTTTGTTTCGAATGGTGATGAAATACACACTTCCTTCTGAAGTACAGAGATTTCTGGAGGGAGTTATAGGCATAAACACAATGCCTTGAAAAACTTACCAAGCTCACATGATCCATTTTATAAACCAACACGACAAGAAAAAGAAAGAGAACAAAGAGGCGAGTGAGGCTTTAGTGACAGATTTCCACAAGGCCCAACTGAGTGAGATTGCCCGACACAAACAAAAAGAGAAAGAAAAGAAGAGAGACATTGCAGTAAAGCAAGTTGCAGTAATTGTTCAAACAGCTATGTCTAAATCACAGGACCAAATGCAAGAAGCTCAGGCCCCAGTGCAAGCAGGGGCACATTGGACGCAACTAATGATGCAAAGTGGATTAGTGGCCCAACAAGCAACCCTGCCAATGATCCAACTGGCAGGGCCAGTATATGAGTTTGCCAGGGGGCCGCAATGGCCCCAGCACAACCAAAATGCTAGACCATTCACTGGGGAAAGAGGAAGAGGAGGAAAGCTCAAAACTGATACCAAGTGGACAATGCAGTGCCCCATGTCTCCCTGATGGTTGCGAAAATTTTTAAATGGGAAGATGTAGGTTCTATGATGGAGAAAGCATGGGGCGTTGGGGAGTGGGTGCCAACACACAATGCTTACATACCGTATTTTTGGGACTATAAGCCGCTACTTTTTTCCCCACACTTTGAACCCCGCGGATATGGATTATTCCTGGGTCTTTCCCGGTTTCACAAAGTTCAAGCCAAAAAACTGAGCGACATAACATTAGACCAATGAAATTTTCGAACGGAAACAAAAAAACGCACTTCCCCTGTGTTCTGAGCTGCACGGCATCAGGAGAAAAACTTCCACCGATGGCGCACGACGATGACAAAAGATAAAATTGGAAAATACATTTCTAAATAATAAATCTTGTATAAAAACATAATAGAAAGAGTATGTAAAGATATAATAGGGCTTAATTCAGTGTATTTTCCTTGGAGATGAGACAACTTGAGCTAACAAAAACGCCGGTGGGGTGTGTGTGTGTGTGGAGGGGGTAGAGGTGATAAGCGGAGGCGGAGGGAAAACTTGTTTTTTTGAAAGTTTTTCACGTTAAAATTTTTACTTTTTCTTCTTTGCTTATCTTAATTTTTGTCACAATCTTCGCTTTCTGGCTTCTCTTTGCCATCTAGCAGCGGTGTTTCGAGCTCGTACCTAGAAACTTAGAAATGAGCATCAGAAAATAATAAGGACATAATTCTCGGTCTCCACACACGCAGTAATACCGGGAGAATGCAGTGGCACACTATTCCCAAAATACCGCTATGCTCCTAATAGAAGCGCAACATATTGCATTTAGTGTCTTTCATTAAAGCCTGTGTAAATTTAATTTGTTTCAGTGTATAGACAGGTGCGGCTAATTTATTTTAAAAATAAAAATCTTTGTCAAATTCAGTGGGTGCGGCTTTTATATGGTTGCGATTTATATTACGGTACACGTATCACCCGATAAAAGTTTTTGGATTTCACAGGTATCAGTAGATCAGACGGTAGCTACACACACAGAGATGGAAATAGGAGAGGAAGAAGTGAAACAGTTAGCATTGACAGGGATTGAGATAGATGAGCAGACAAAGAAATGACTGAAAACAGTGTCAGAAGGTTTGTGGTCAAGACACTCAACTGACGTAGGATTAGAGAAATTAGTAAAAATACAGGTTAAGCCAAGTACTCAACTACCATACCAGAAACAGTATCCACTGTCAATACAGGCTACAGAAGGGATGAGACCAACTATTAAAGGCCTAATAGAGGCAGGGGTATTAATACAGACAAAAAGCAATTGCAACACCTCAATTGTTTCTGATAGGAAGCCCAACTCAGACAAATGGGGATTAGTCCATGATTCAAGGCCAACAAATCAATTGGTCATAGCAGACATACTCACTGTTCCAGATCCACGAATATTCCTGAGGGAACAAAATGGTATACTGTCATTGATTTATGCTCTGCATTCTTCAGCGTTCCTCTCCATCCTGAATCACATCCAATATTTACATTCATCTATGAAGGGCAGCAGTATACCACAAGGATTTTGTAAAAGTCCTCCCATCTTTAATCAAGTGTTGGCAAAATACTTAGCTTCATTAGATTTGACTAGCACAGTTCTCTAATATACAGATGATCTACTGATCTGTAGTCTAACAAAAGAACAATGTCAACAAAATTCAATAAGCATACTCAATATACTAGCCAAAAATGGTCACAGGGTGAATAAGGAGAAAATGCAATTCTGTCAAGCAACGGTTGACTATCTGGGGAGAGTACTGGAGGGAAATACAAAGAAAATTTTCCCTGCACATGTGGAGGCTATATAAAAGGCCCCACAACCAAAAACAGTTTGTCAAATGCTGTCTTTTCTAGGGATGGTGGGGTTTAGTAGGCCCTGGATATGTGATTTTGCTCAGCAGGTACAACCGCTGAGGGACATGATAAAAGCAGCGGACCAAACTAAACCCAAAGCTCCACTTAAATGGACATCAGAAGCGTTAGCAACGACATTGTCCTCGGCACCAACATTAGCTAGTCCTGATTATAAGAAACCATTTCACCTGTATGTGTCTAACAGACGAGGCGTTGTCTCCGCCGTGTTAACGCAGCAACAGCATGGAATGGGAAAACAACCCATTGCATACTTTAGCATACTTTAGCACCACGCTAAATAACATAGAAAAGGAAACGCCACCATGCTATCGTGCCCTAGCCGCGACAGCGCAAAATCAACCATTACCAAATGCAGACCTGGTGCTGTTTGTAGATGGTTCATGTTTTTGTCATGTAGACGGAAATAAAGCCGGGTACGCGATAGTCACTTCCTTTTATGCTGTCTCCTCAGTATCAGTGCCTCAGCCATGCTCTGTACAATTAGCCGAAATTAAAGCATTAACAACACCTTGTGAGGTAGCACAAGGGAAAATATGCACAACATATACAGATTTAGCATATGCACATGGCGTCTGTGACATGTTTGGCCCAACATGGGCACAGCAACGAGCAGATGGGACAACAACTAAAAATGGTCCCCATATAACTGAACTCTTATATGCTATGACTTTGCCAGCCAAAGCAGCTATAGTTGAATGTCAAGCTCATTTTTGTCGATGGCGAGCTTCATAGTTATGTTAAACACTTACCAAAAAAAAATTTATAGGACTTTGTTTTCACAGAACGCAGAAGCCACACACAGGGAGCCGTTTTCTTTGCTCTTATGCTATTTTGTCACACACTTTCATCATGCATCACTTTGTGATTTTGCTCTGGTGAAAAACGTCTGCTGAAATGTCAGATACTTCTTTAACTTTTCTACTCTCTGTATCTTCTGTTCTGCATTCAGGTTTTTTAGATTCTCCTTAGATTGAATTTCTTAATTACAGCCACATTCGCTTCACAAATAAGACACACGTGTTTACCGGCAGTGTCAGTAAACATCTACTCAGAATCCCATTGGCTTTGAAAGGCTCTGTTTTCAGAATCAACTTTTCTCTTCACCACTGTGAGGCGCTGTTTCACAATAACTTTACAATAGGATTAAATACATCAACAGAAGCTCGAGTTGATAGACGCTCGAATGTTCCAAGTTAGTCTAGCGTTCGGTAAGGCAGCTGAAGCGCTGCATTATGGGATCTGTAGTTTGTGTTATCAGCGCTTCATATTGCCGGGACATTAATAACAATAATAATAGATCTATAAAAATCATCTCGTGGGCCAGATATAATTGTACATCGGGCCAGATGTGGCCCATGGGCCTTGAGTTTTACACATATGCTCTAATTCATGTTTCTATTACAACATTTTTCAAGGCCAATAAAGCAGCCATTTCTGCCTCAGCTTTAAGACAAGTGAAAGAAATGGAAGATCGGCCTGATCGCGATCCATGAGATGCCACTCCAGCAGATCTTTTTCTGCTTATATTTGAAACACTGTCCATTCCCTGGTGGTCTAGTGGTTAGGATGCAGCGTTCTTACCGCTGCGGCCCGGGTTCGATCCCCGGTCAGGGAACCAACCCCAGCCATTAGGGTTGCACAAGCCTTAGCGCCGGTGCCAAGCCCGGATAAATAGGAAGGGTTGCGTTAGGAAGGGCATCCAGCGTAAAAACATGTGCCAAATCCAACATGTGGATGATTCCCTGTGGTGACCCCTAATGGGAGAAGCCGAAAGAAAGAAAGTTTATTTGAAACACAGAAACACTGTCAATTGGTTGAATTTCATCTTCAGAATCCATTTCTGCTTGTAGATGTACATTAGAGAGCCGAGTATCATGTGTTGTAGACACAACTTCAGCAGAGGGTGAAATATCAAATGCACAAATCCCTTGAGATGTTCCATACTTCAATAAGCCTGGGATCATGGGTATCAGAAAGAGCAATGCAGAGATTGGATTTTCCAGTTTCAGTCAGCCATTGTTTAACATCCTTTACAAAGCCATTATAGTGTTTAGAAATTGAGTCAAACCATTCATTTTGTCTAGTTTGTTCCTTACACAGGATGCATCCAGTACACAGATGCATCATCCAGCAGCAATTTTATAGTTTTCAACATTGAACACACTTAAAACGCATTGTCATCACATTTCATCAACTCATTCATTGACACAATCATATTCTTCACTTCATTCACTTTACTCTTGCAAATCTTTTGCAAGGATTAAATTTTTGCTAGCAAAGCTTTTTGCAGCGCAGAGTCAAACCATGAATAAACGTAGCGAGGCAGCACACAAGAGCCTATTAATGAAACCAAGAGCAATACAGACCACATCTAATCCAAAGCCAATGGATCGTAATTGCAATAAATGCGTCTTCCACAACAACAGCGATGTATAAAGCCATAATTCATTTAAACTGTCTGCCGTTAGTATGTGCGTCGTGTCCAGTCGATCCACTTCATGATGCGCGTCCGAGACAGCACGCGGTGTGCAGGTACAGCTGTTACAAACTGCGTCAAGATCATCTCCAAACAGTCTTTCTGTTGACTAACATATAGCGGCAACCTATAGCTGCTAAGAGGCTAAGCAGCAGGACAAACTCTGTGACACGTTTCGTTTCTCAGCATTTAAAACCATGTAGATTTATTGATATGTTGAATAAACTCCGTAAGAGAAAACACTTAAAATTGTAGACTTGTTGAGAATTACAGGTAGTCGTCGACTTTACGACCTATGCAACTTACGATCATTCGACTTTACGACCACAATCGCTAGCCGCGACGTACAGTATTTTTTTACCAGCTTCCGGCATAATTTCACAGTACTGTTCATATAGCCTACTCTACTTATGACCAAATCGTGTTACGACTGTCGTACGCCACGTCTATGCCGCTAGCCGTGGCATACGACAGTGCATACCAGCTTCCGGCATCATTTTACAGTACTGTACATATAGCCTACTTTACTGTAAGTCCACGACTACCTGTATTAAAGCGGTCAACAGAAATTAAGCATTCCCACCAACTCACCCCCCTTCTCTATGCACTCACTTCAAACAGAAGCACCAGTTACCTAAATACCAACCTACATCTGTGCGACCAACTCATCCAGAAATGCATATAAAAAAAACAAAAAAAATAATAATAAGACATACATTTTTTGCACTTACACCGCACGGCCCCATTAAATAAAACACCAAAAACAGGAGGAAAACCCGCACAGGCGTTTCATTTCCTGTAGCTCATTTATTTCATATAATTTTTATTTATTTACATCTATTACGCATCACCTCCCTGCGCAATCTGACAATCTGGAAAACAAAAAGAAATCAACGACAAATGCCCAGGTTATAAATAATACTCAAAAAAAAAAAAAAAAAAAACATTAAAAAAAGGATAATTCATCAAATTGCATATGTATATATACACTGCTCAAAAAATAAAGGGAACACTTAAACATCACATCCTAGATCTAAATGAATGAAATATTCTTATTAAATTCTTTGTTCTTTACATAGTTGAATGTGCTGACACCAAAATCACACAAAAATTATCAATGAAAATTAATTTTATTATCCCAGGGAGGTCTGGATTTGAAGTCACATTCAAAATTTAACTGGAAAAACACAGTACAGGCTGATCCAACTTTGAAGTCAAAATGAGGCTCAGTAGTGTGTGTGGCTTCCACGTGCCTGTATGACCTCCCTACAACGCCTGGGCCTGCTCCTGATGAGGTGCAGGCCATCTCCTGGACAGTCTGTGTTGCAAAGTTTCGTTGGTGGATGAAGCGAAACATATTGTCCCAGATGTGCTCAATTGGATTCGGGTCTGGGGAACGGGCGGACCAGTCTATAGCATTAATGCCTTCGTCTTGCAGGAACTGCTGACACACTAGCATTGTCTTGCATTAGGAGGAACCCAGGGCCAATCACACCTGCATACATGTCACATGTGCTCAGTGTGAACCTGCTTTCATCTGTGAAGAGCACGCCATTGGCGAATTTGCCAAACTTGGTGTTCTCTGGCAAATGCCAAACGTCCTGCACGGTGTTGGGCTGTGTGTAAATGTAGTGGAGGTCTAGTCTAGAAGGGGAAATAATAAATATTTTTATTGTCATAATAATAATGAAGAATGGAATAAAAATTAGACCGCAAGCTTGTTTAGTCGTGGCACAATCCGTCTTTTCACCGCACACGCATGCGCACACACACTTACACTGTTGATCATGTGCATGATGGTCTTGGGTATCAGGTCTCTGATGGTCTTCTTGACTATGCTGATGTAGGAGTCAATCAGGTTACGGACAATGTTGATCATGTGCATGATGGTCTTGGGTATCAGGTCTATGATGGTCTTCTTGACGATGCTGATGTAGGAGTCCACCAGGTTACGGATCGTTGTCACCTGCCTCTCCAGCTGAGGGTCCATGGAGAAGGTGTCTACTGGAGCTCAGTCATCTCCCTCGGCCTACACACACGCACACACACGCGCTTATAAGGAAATGCCCTATTGAGAATTGCCATTCATTGAGCACAAAAGTAATGGCACCCTATACTATTTAAACTAGCTGATGAGCTGCAGTGGCTGAGCTGCGTTGTTGGACGTTTTATCATGCAAACGGCCAAATAAATCACTACGATGGAGATGCTCTCTGATGAGTCCATCGAAACTTGAAAATATGGTAAGTGGAGACAAGACCAAGCCTAGCCAGGAGGTCTCTAAGAATGGAGCTCAGTAGTTTACTGTCATTTAGTGATAATTTAACACGTTACAGAACAGAATTGAGCTATTTTCAGTAATGTATAAACTATAGAGTTTATATGGAATTGGACGGTGCAGGCGAGCGGAGGGATGAACATACACTGCTACGTTTGGAAAATCGAAATTTTTCCAATTTTTTTCCAATTTGGTCATATCGCCAATTTGCATTTTATCTGTAAATATTTTTGGATTGTATTCGTATGTTAAAAAAAAATGACCCGATGAACCCCTTTTAAAAACATTCAACCTACAACATCATACTAAACAATTTTGTGGTTGGAGTGGAAGATCTCCTAGTGTAGAGCTCCAACCACAACACCTCTGAGATGAACCTTTGATGCTAACTGCACCCCAGGCCTCCTCACCAGTACCTGACTTTTAACACTATTGTAGCTTAATGTCACACCCCCACTAAATATAGTGAAATCTAATGGAACATTAAAAAGAAACATTGTCAAAACTTCTCAGGGTCAAACACAGGCATGAAGGAATAACTCAGACCTTTGCTCCGTGTTGAAGATAGCGAATGAGTATTTGTTGGGCATGAAGCCTTTTTCCACGTCTCAGATCTTCAGGTTGGCCAGAGGGAGCATGTATTTCTTCTCTTTTTCCTGTCACAACCTTCACCTGTGGAAGTCGGGCCCTCATACCACTCTTATGGAGTCTGTTTCTGACCATTTTAGCAGACGCATGCACATTTGTGGCCTGCTGGAGGTAATTTTGCAGGGCTCTGGCTGTGAGTAGCAGTCCTGCTGCTCAGTTGTTGTACAAATCCACAGTGTTCTAACCCGGCAGCCTTCTTTCCCCACTCTCCAGTTCACTTGATTTCTCTTTGTTGGCCCATATTTACGTCCCCGTGTCACCATGGGACAAAAACGCAATGCTCTCACATCGGAAATGAAAAAAAAATATTGCATTTCAAAAGAAATTTAGAAACTCAATCTCAGGTTGTCAAGGTTACCTGACAATGCTGCATGTTTCAATGCAATCACGATGCCTTCTGACTGGAGCTCAAGTCATAGCAGAGCGAGTGAAAAAGTAGGAAAAAAGGCATTCATAGGATGTCCCGGTCTGGATGGGAGCAGGGGAGGGGTTCAGAGGGGGCGGCCCCAGAGTGGGACCTCTCACTGAATGACAGACAGAGGTGTGTGTCAGATCTATGGGATGAAAAAAAAAGATCTGCAAAAACAGATGTTAAATAAAGATGAGGACACCGACCTGTCTTTCTGGACCCAGGTGTCATTAACAGGCGGAGGGACAGGCACAGAGATGGTGGTGGTGCTGATGTAACAGATGATGGTGAGCGCCTCCTTAAGGGAAAGCTACATGCGCAGCATCTCGTCCCTTCTCTGAGCCTGATCGGCCGACTCCTCCATCAGACTGTTCTGGTCTCCTGAAGAGTACAGGTAGGCCAGCAGCTCCGAGTGGATGAAGTCCTTCACCTGAGGAGCAACCAGGAGGAACTTGTTAAGGGTTAGGGTTACACCCTAGCAACCACATGGAATGTAGCAATGCCACAGTGTCCCTCTGGAATCTCACAACATGATATTGGCAACAATCTGGCAACCTGCTGGGATACCATATCATATGACCTAGAAATTAAATTAATTTGTTATGGAAACAGTTTAAAGCCTCACCTCTTCATCCTTGTACCAGGACAGAGACTCAGCTGTCAGGACGAACCAGTACTCCTTGGATCCTTGGACACCGACCTGTCTTCCTGGACCGAGGTGTCGTTAACAGGCGGAGGGACAGGCACGGAGATGGTGGTGGTGCTAATGTAACAAATGATGGTGAGCGCCTCCTTGAGGGCATGGTACACACAAAGCATCTCGTCCCTTCTCTGAGCCTGATCGGCTGACTCCTCCATCAGACTGTTCTGGTTCTCCTGAAGAGTACAGGTAGGCCAGCAGCTCAGAATAGATAAAGTCCTTCACCTGAGGAGCAACCAGGAGGAACTTGTTAAAGATCGGAAAACTTGGACCATAGCAGCAGCAGCCTAGCGACACCCTAGCAACCACGTGGAATGTAGCAATTCCACAGTGTCCCTCTGGAATGTCACACCAACACCACTGCAACCATCTTGTATACAACATCATGATATTGGCAACAATCTGGCAACCCACTGGCATACCATATCATGACCTGTAGAAAGAATCTGGTTACCATATCATGACATTCTTGTTCCTCTGTCTAAATTATTAAATGTAATAATATTTTTTTTTTGTTCCTATAATAATAATGAACACCTCTGAGAAGAACCTTTAATGCTGACTGCACCCCAGGCCTCCTCACCAATACCTGACTTTTAACACTATTGTAGCTGAATTTCACCCCCACCAAATCTAGTGAAACATCAAAAAGAAACATTGTAAAACTTTTTAGGGTCAAACACAGGCATGAAGGACTAACTCAGACCTTTGCTCCATGTTGAAGATAGCGAATGTGTGTTTGGTGGACATGAAGCCTTTCTCCATGTCTCGGATCTTCTGGTTGTCCAGAGGGCACGTGTATTTCTTCTCTTTTTCCTCTCATTCCTGCTGTCATAAAAAACATGAGGAAATATCCACACCCCCACACAGGTATTTACCTGGGCACCCAGGGAGGAATTCGTGCTGGGCGAGAAGGCACCTGAGGTGGTGCACTGAATGGGTCCTGGCTGCTGTTTCCGAAGGCATTCATGGGCTGTCCCGGTCTGGATGGGATGAGCGGAGCAACAAAAGCAGGGGAGGGGTTTAGAGGGGGCGGCCCCGGAGTGGGACCTCTCACCGCCGGAGGTCTTTTAGGGGGCGGGGCTGTGATGGCCGGCCTTCGCTGTGGGGTGGGGCTGTAAATGACAGACAGAGATGTGTTTTAAAAACGATAGGCTCAAGAAAAAAAAGCAGATATGTAAATAATGTAAAAGCAGATGTTAAATAAAGACGCGGACACCGACCTGGCTTCCTGGACCCAGGTGTCCTTGACAGGCCTTGTGGGACTCCACATGTCATGGATGTCCATTCAGAATTATAGTTACCTATGTTCACATAGTAGCCTCTCCCTTTTAAGTATGATACCTGAATCAGAGTTTAAACGAATATCATTTATTATCTTTATGAGCACTGTCTCTGTGCTGTGGTGCTGATGGAAACCAGATTGAAAATTGTCCAAATAGCCATTTGAGTTTAAGAATTTGTACAGCTGATTAAAAACAACCTTTTCAATAATCTTGCCTATAAAGGGAACATTTGAGATTGGTCTGTAGTTGCTAAGTGTGGTTTTGTCTAGGTTACTCTTTTTTAGGAGAGCCTTAACAACTGCTGTTTTTAGCGACTCTGGAAAAGTGCCTGTGATCAGAGAGGTATTTATTATTTTTAAAAGATTAGTTTCTAAACAGTTAAGTACCTTTTTGAGAAAGTTTTACTGTTTCTTCCAAGATTTTTATATCAATTATGTCAAATTCTGAGAAAATGACTAATTTCTGAGGTTGTTGTAATGATATCTGACTGACCACAGTACAATGTGAGGCCGTACTGATCGCCATTCTGATATTACTGATCTTCTCAGAGAAAAAGGTTGCAAACTCATTGCATTTGTTGTCAGAGAGCATTTGTTTGTTTGTTAGGTTTGTTAGTCTCTCTACAGTAGCAAAGAGAGTTCGGGTGTTGTTTATGTTGTTGGTTATAATGTTTGAGAAGAAGGTCTGTCTAGCTCTGCCTACTTCTACATTGAAAGCCCGAAGACTGTCCTTATAGATGCTATAATGTACTTCAAGTTTTGCTTTCCGCCACATACGTTCGGCTTTTCTGCATGTTTTTTCCATGCTCTGTACTGCTGTAGTGTTTCTCCAAGGTCTGCCAGTGATCATTCTGACCTTTACTGGAGCTATACTATTAATAGCATCTTTAACTTTTAAGTTAAAACTTTCAAGAAGAACATTAACAGAGTCTGCTGATATGTTTCGCAACATTGATATAGCATTTATGAATACCTCACTGGTGTTTTCATTTATGAACCTTTTTTTGACATAGACAGATCTAGCATCAGTGGCAGGACAGATCAATAAATCAAAGTAAACACAGAAATGGTCAGATAACGCTTCATCCTTAATGGATGAAATGTTTAGACCCTTGCTAATAAGCAGATCAAGAGTGTGTCCCCGGACCTTGGTAGGACCTTGCACATGCTGGGTCAGATCAAAAGTGTTTAAAACATTTAAGAGTTCAAGCGCAGTATTGTTTCCGGCATTGTCTATGAAGTCTCCAGCAATAACAAAACAGTCAAATTCAGTGAAAATTGTTGCTAATAGTTTTGTGAATTCATCAGCAAATGTTGGGTTGTATTTGGGGGGCCTATAAATAATTGTAAACAGAATGCGTGGTGTGCCTTTTAGAGCAATACACAAATATTCAAAAGAATTGTAAATCACCAAGTAACACTTGCTTGCATTGAAATGCATCTTTGAATAGAGCAGCTATACCTTCACCTCTTCTAACAGCTCTAAAGACACTTATGAAAGTAAAGTTGGGTGGAATGATTTGTTTTTTAGTAAACGGATATTCAGAAGTGCTAATTTAACAGAACTGGTTTTGGCCCTGTATCAATCCCAGAATGACGTCTAATAGGCAGTAGATTAGATAGAATTGCGGTGCGGCTAGAGAGCGGCTTCTTCTTTCTATCACATATCAGAACGGAGATAGGGAAAGCTAAAGGGACATTGGGCTCCTGCTTGTTCTGTAAACATTTATGATTGTTACTGTGTCCGTAGCAGGGACCCAACACATCAGTTACCAGTGCTGTTTGCAGATGAGGGCTGGTGTGATCCCTGACGTTGAGGCAGAGGTCGGAGTGCTCTTTTAGATGGAGGAGGAGGGTGGGCTGAGCCCAGAGGCTTTGGTGGTTGTGGAGCCTGCCGTTTCTTGGTGGATATTTGGCTCGCAGCAATAGAGTGGAAAAGCTTTGTTCCAGCAAATACCAGTTCCTCCATTTTCTCTGAGAAGCACAGAAGTGGTGATGTTGGAGATAGGGAGAGAGAGTGTGATGACATCGGCTGTGATTCTGGTGTTCCTGGAGGCTGGGGAGTGTTATCTTGCCTTTCCTGGTTGTTATCGACAGAAATGTCCTTGGGTCTTGATTCGCATTCCAGTTGTAGCGAGGTATGTGGGAAGGGCTTTTGTTTCGACATACTTCAGACACACTTTAAACCTTGGATATAAGGGGAACAAAGTCCCAGCATGCAATGCAATGCTATAGAGGGTAACAAAAAACAACAAACCTGGTTCGAAACCCATCCTGGTTGTTTTAGAAACATGGAGCAGAAACACTAAAGTGCCGCCGCATCACTTTCCTCATAGACTGAGGAAAAATCTGTTGCCTTCACACCGGAACAGAGTCTGACTTTTCTTTGTGTACTTTCCTTTTCTCTTTGATCTCTCTCTTTTTTTACTTTCTTTTTCTCTTGGTGGAATGCTCTCTGCTCATCCTTTCTCTATCTTCTCTCTCTCCAGCGGAAGACCTCCTGGTGCTCCCACCCAGCCCACCATAATCTGCCCTGCTGAGCCCTCCCTTCTAGACTAGACCTACACTACATTTACACACACACATTATATATATATATATATATGTATATAAACACACACACACACATTTCCTTATTAGCTTGTGTGTGTGCGTGTGTGTAGGCCAAGGAAGATGACAGAGCTCCAGTAGACACCTTCTCCATGGACCCTCAGCTGGAGAGGCAGGTGACAACGATCCGTAACCTGGTGGACTCCTACATCAGCAACGTCAAGAAGACCATCAGAGACCTGATACACTGTTAATTATGATGTGCATGATGGTCTTGGGTAAGTGTGTGTGTGCATGGGCAGTGAAAAGACGGATTGTGCCACAACTAAACAAGCTTGCGGTCTAATTCCCTGTCCTCGACGCCCTGTCCTCCTGGACCCAGGTGTCGTTAACAGGCGGAGGAACAGGCACGGAGATGGTGAGGTGCTGATGTCACCGATGATGGTGAGCGCCTCCTTGAGGGCATGGTCTCCTGAAGAGTACAGGTAGGCCAGCAGCTCCAAATGGATGAAGTCCTTCACCTGAGAAGCAACCAGGAGGAACTTGTTTAGGATTGGAAAACTTGGGCCATAGCAGCAGCCTAGCGACGCCCTAGCAACCACATGGAATGTAGCTATGCCACAGTGTCCCTCTGGAATCTCACAGCAACAACACTGCAACCATCTTGTATACTACAACATGATATTGGCAACAGTCTGGCAACCCGCTGGGATACCATATCATGACATGCTTGTTCCTCTGTCTAAATTAGTAAATGTAAAAAAAAAATATTTCGCCTTCTCCCATTAGGGGTCGCCACAGCGGATCATCCGCATGTTTAATAATAAATATTTTTTGTTCCAATAATAATAATGAAGAATGGAATAAAAATTAGACCAAGCTTGTTTAGTTGTGGCACAATTCGTCTTTTCACTGCCCATGCACACACACACTTACCCAAGACCATCATGCACATCATAATTAACAGTGTATCAGGTCTCTGATGGTCTTCTTGACGTTGCTGATGTAGGAGTCCACCAGGTTACGGATCGTTGTCACCTGCCTCTCCAGCTGAGGGTCCATGGAGAAGGTGTCTACTGGAGCTCCGTCATCTTCCTTGGCCTACACACACGCACACACACAAGCTAATAAGGAAATGTGTGTGTGTGTGTGTGTGTGTGTGTATATACATATATATATATATATATATATGTGTGTGTGTGTGTAAATGTACTGTAGGTCTAGTCTAGAAGGGAGGGCTCAGCAGGGCAGATTATGGTGGGCTTGGGTGGGAGCACCAGGAGGTCTTCCGCTGGAGAGAGAGAAGATAGAGAAAGGATGAGCAGAGAGCATTCCACCAAGAGAAAAAGAAAGTAAAAAAAGAGAGAGATTAAAGAGAAAAGGAAAGTACACAAAGAAAAGTCAGACTCTGTTCCGGTGTGAAGGCAACAGATTTTTTTCCTCAGTCTATGAGGAAAGTGATGCGGCGGCACTTTAGTGTTTCTGCTCCATGTTTCTAAAACAACCAGGACGGGTTTCGAACCAGGTTTGTTGTTTTTTGTTACCCTCTATAGCATTGCATTGCATGCTGGGACTTTGTTCCCCTTATATCCAAGGTTTAAAGTGTGTCTGAAGTATGTCGAAACAAAATACGGCAAGTTTCAGGTATTTATAACACTGTACTGATCGACACAATCCAAAATGAAATTGATGTTTATATTTATTTATTAATTCAACGTGAGCGTTTTCAGACGTTTCAGTGTGGATGAGTTTTTTTTTTTTTTTTGCAAGAATGCCATTTTCAAATTTATCCGGATTAATGTAGATGTTTTTTCCAGATTAATCGAAACCTGGAAATCACTCGAGTTTTCCAGTTTCTGGATCAAGTGCCGACACTGTCCCCGTGTCACCATGGGACAAAAAACACAACGTTCTCACATCAGAAATTAAAATATTGCATTTCAGAAGAAATACAGAAACTCAATCTCAGGTTGTCAAGGTTACCCACAATGCTGTGTTTCAATCCACTCATGATGCCTTCTGACTGGAGCTCAAGTCATAGCAGAGCGAGTGAAAAAGTAGAAAAAAAGCCCAAAGAATGAACAGGGTTCCTACAGGTTTCTTCAAGTTAAATTCAAGTCTTTTTAAGACCATTTATATAAAAAATTAATACCTATTTCACGTCCCTACCAGCAAAGAAAAACAAAATCCTTGAACTTGTGTTCATTTATTTTTCAAATGTGGAATGGGTAAAAGATAAGCCAAGCAGTGTGAAAAATAAAAACATTTCTGTAGGCCACAAGGAAGTTTGCTGAACAATGTTAAGTTGTTTTTTAACATGAGCGAGCTACTTATTCCATGCTGGGAATATGGGGAACTGAGAGATCCCTGAACAATAAACATGGAAAATCAGAACTCAACAATAAATTAAATTAAATTAAATTAAGAAACACAGTCAACTCCTTAGCTCTTTACTCAGGGCAGCAATGTCTTTATCAAGGACAGCCAGTTCCGTCAACTTCTCCTTATGGGCTCTCCGCAAGAGGTTGGACCTGGAGATCAGGTCAGCCATCTTGCTTCCTGCCTTCTATTCAGCCTCCTCAGCCAGCCTGTCCGCATCTCTAGCCAGACCCAATTCACACTGGGCCCATCCATTGAAATGGACACCAAGTCCCTGAAGTTCAGTCTGTCCATACATTCCTGAGAAAAAAAGGGTTGCATTTGATTACTCAAATAAGAGGACTGGATGAGCACATATTGTTAAGGGAAATAACTAATTGGTCGTGTAATATTGCAGTTACAGAAGAGTTTATGCACCCAAGTTGAGTCTATCAATATAAATTGATGAGCTTTTAAAGTGAAAAATGATCATCCTTACTTTGAGATGCGACAGCAGGTCTTGTGCAGTGGAATGTCCCATAAACTGAGAGCCCAGATATCTGGACTGAACCTGTCCCTCGTTCCAGAAGCGGATGTGCACATCCAGCTTTGTTTTTCGTAGTTTCGTTGAGACTCTCATCAAACATAAGAACGAACGGCGATTTGTTGACTTTGGACACCAGTTCTTCTTTGATGTGGATAGCTAAACCAAACTTGGCTATGTAAGCTGTTTTGTCAGGACTACAAGTAAACGGTTTAGCGTTGTCGGCGTCTGGGAACATGCACTTGAAAAGCTCCGAGATACCCTCGTTTCCATTGTAGGACTGGTGTTTAGCGATTGTGTTAAGAGTCCACAACATCTCGCCTTTCATTGTTGGTGTGGACACAAAAGCTGTGCGCAGATCCACTCTAGTTGCGGCCATAACTGGAGGGTCTGCAGCGCTGGCACCAAGCTGGCTAACATTAGTTGGTTGAAACACGCAGGCGGTGGAAGTTTGTTTTTGTCCATTGAGAGCGTTTATGTGCTTGGACGACTTGGCATGAGACTCTAATGCCTTCATTCCCATTCTACCTAGCTGAATCCTTTTTTTTTTTTTTTGCATATGGTGCAAAACGCCTCAAAAACGTTGTTGTCCACTGGTTTTAACCAATGAGGAAAAGAGTTTTTATCCAGCCACGCTTCATTAAATTTACATTTCCCCATAACCTCAGAATGAAATTGGTAGCTAGCTAACGTAAAAAACTTTAAAAATATAACTGCGTGCGTCAGTCAACCTTTCCTGTGGAATGCTGAGATGTTCATTGATTTCTCGCGCTTCTCCTTTGCTTGTTGTGTTGTGTTGTGTTATGCTGGAGTCTATGGCTGTGGTGTGACTGAAGGCATCGCGTGTTCGCAGTATTTTGTACGGTGACCCGGGGCTGCGTTGCGTTCTCAATTATTGGTTCCGCCAATTTTATACTACGTCACTTAATCAAAATAATCGTGGTTGACAAATGAAACTTTTGAGGAAAATTACAATATGAAGAAGTTACATACAGCACAATTTTTAAGACCCAGACATCAAAATTCAAGACTTTTTCCAAATTAATAAATCCAATGCTTTTAGGACTTTTTAAGACCCTGCGGGAACCCTGAATGACAGGAGAGAATGAAAGAGAAACTAAAAGGTGAGCCATGATGTCAGAATTGATCCGGACACAAAAACACAAGCAAATCACCCCACACCCCCACACAGGTATTTACCTGGGGACCCAGGGAGGGATGCGTGCTGGGCGAGAAGGCACCTGAGGCGGTGCACTGAATGGGTCCTGGCTGCTGTTCCTGAAGGCGTACATGGGCTGTCCCAGTCTGGGTGGGATGGGGTTTAGAGGGGGCAGCCCCGGAGTGGGACCTCTCATCGCTGGAGGTCTGTTAGGGGGCAGGGCTGTGGTGGCCGGCCTTCACTGAGAGGTGGGGCTGTGAATGACAGACAGAGATGTGCGTCAGATCTATGGGCTGAAAAAGAAAAAAAAAAAGAGATCTTTAAAAACAGATGTTAAATAAAGACGAGGACACCAACCTGTCTTCCTGGACCCAGGTGTCTGAGCCTGATCGGCTGACTCCTCCTAAGACTGTACTGGTCTCCTGAAGAGTACAGGTAGGCCAGCAGCTCCGAGTGGATGAAGTCCTTCACCTGAGGAGCAACCAGGAGGAACTTGTTAAGGTTTAGGGTTACACCCTAGCAACCACATGGAATGTAGCAATGCCACAGTGTCCCTCTGGAATCTCACAGCACCACCACTGCAACCATCTTGTATACTACAACATGATATTGGCAACAATCTGGCAACCCGCTGGGATACCATATCATAACCTATAGGGGGAATCTGGTAACTAGCCAGGATACCACATCATGACATGCTTGTTCCTCTGTCTAAATTTTATAATTTAATAATAAATATATTTTTTTGTTCCAATAAAAATAATAATAATAATAATGAAGAATGGAATAAAAGTTAGACTGCAAATGTGTTTAGTCTCCGCCTCGAGCACAGTCACTGTTTTTTTCTTAACGTTTTCTTTAATTAAACAGCTGATGTTTGTTGTTTGGGTTGATTTTATGATCAATTGTACAGTGTACTTGTGTGGTATAAAAGGCGCCTTTAAATAAAATGTATTAATATTGTTATCATTTCTTTCTATTACGATTAAGTCTGCATATCGCCTAGAAATTAAATTAATTTGTTATGGAAACAGTTTAAAGCCTCACCTCTTCATCCTTGTACCAGGACAGAGACTCAGCTGTCAGGACGAACCAGTACTCCTTGGATCCTTCCTTCATGAAGCTGATGTTGATGGTGAGCCAGAACTTTCTGATAAAAAGACAGTATATTATTCTTCATTGTTATTATCTTCTATTATTTTCACAACCATTAATAAAAAAACAGATTTAATTAAATTTTTAAATATTTATAAAAAATAAGTAATTGACTTATGAAAAATTATAAAGTTTTATTTATTATTATTATTAATTATATAAAATTTTTTTTACAAAATTCTTTCATCATTATTTTATAATTGTTCATAGTTTACTGTGGAACTTTAAAATACAGTATAGTATTATTATTATTACTATTATTATTATTTGTTTAGGTTTAATTATTGCAGCTTTAAAAAAATTATAAAACATTTAAATTTACTTTAATTAAATAAAACATTTATTTATTTTTATTGAATATAAAAAAGAATGGCCATCAGAAATTTGGGAAAACCAACAAAGCAATAAATATACTGAAAAATGTTTAAATAATAAATGTTAAATAATTATCACTGTTATTGTTATTAAGGCATCAAGGGCTATTTGAGCAAGAAGGAGAGTGATGGGTGCTGCGCCAGATGACCGCCTCCACAGTCACCGACCTGAACCCAATCGAGATGGTTTAGGGGTGAGCTGGACCGCAGAGTGAAGGCAAAAGGGCCAACAAGTGCCAAGCATCTCTCGGGGAACTCCTTCAAGACTGCTGGAAGACCATTTCAGGTGACTACCTCTTGAAGCTCATCAAGAGAATGCCAAGAGTGTGCAAAGCAGTAATCAAAGCAAAAGGTGGCTACTTTGAATATGACATTTGTCACACTTTTTTGTTATGTATATAATTCCATATATAATTCCACGTGTTCATTCAAAGTTTTGATGCCTTCAGTGTGAATCTACAATTTTCATAGTCATGAAAATAAAGAAAACTATTTGAATGAGAAGGTGTGTCCAAACTTTTGGTCTGTACTGTACATAAAACCATCACGTTATATATATATATATATACACACACATATACACACACACACACACACACACACACACACACACACACAGAGTGGTACCCCGCTTATCGACCTTAATCCGTTCCCTTAATACCGGTCCTGCACGATCATGTGCCTGCAACAGTTTGGAGAAGAAGCACATATGGGTGGGGAAGTCGGTGTCCCAATACTTTTGGCCATATCACGTATCTACACGCACTACTGTCTACTAACGGATCGTCTGTATTGAAACGTGAACCGTTTTCACGCTTTGTGGTGATCACATCTTGTGATAAAATGCATGTCACTGCATGTCGTACCCTGTATGTATGTGTATGTGACAAATAAAATTTGATTTGAAATGATAATAGGAACATTAAAGTTATAATAAATCAGTAGTTTGGATACTTCAGTACATTTGCAGGCAAATCATTTTGTAATTTTACTCAAGTGACAGTTTAAAGGGACACGTTGACTTTCACTGGAGAAACAATTCAACCACATGGTTTGATCTTGGTGATCACCTGCCCCTCTTGTGGTTCCTCTCTGATGGAGCTCAGAAGAACGGTCTATACACCAGGGTTATATATTAATTCTACACAAGGGCTAACCCTTATTTGTCCTTCATGCCATTTTCAGCCACCTGATGATTTCTTTCGCCCAAAACTTCACGTTTTCAAATAAAAAAGCTTTATTTGGAAAATCTTTATAAAAAATGAACGCTTCAATAGACATTTTCAATGAGTTGATCACAGATGAGTGAAAAACTTAATTGGATTGGAGGGTAAACAGCCCCACCTAGCGGCCAACAGTTCAATTTAAACAATTAGCAAATACATTAAACACATTAATACAACACATCTTACAACATACCTGCACAATGGAGAACAGGAAATATGGGAACCCGCATGGAGAATTAAAAGAAACTTCTACATAAAACAAAGACAATGCACAATCAATTATAATTAGGCCTCGTAACACAAACTAAAAAATAACTCAATATAAAACACCACATTCGACG
This sequence comes from Silurus lanzhouensis, assembly GCA_039877035.1. Taxonomy (NCBI): domain Eukaryota; kingdom Metazoa; phylum Chordata; class Actinopteri; order Siluriformes; family Siluridae; genus Silurus; species Silurus lanzhouensis. The sequence goes on from JBCEWE010000279.1 coordinate 359,042, forward strand.
CCAAACACTTATCAACACTTCCACAAACACTTAATTGCAGAATAAATCAGCAATAAAGCAGTTAATTATGTGTTTTTAATTAATTTAACATTTAATTCTCCAGCTGCTGAAAACGTGCAACTTACCCACAGTATAGTCTCATTATCTCTGCTGTGGGCGGTCCCTATTTCACGTGTTAAATGCCATCACGCAACAGACAGATGGCGCTGTCCCCATTTATAAATTAATTTAACTATTTTACACACCGTTACACACACATCCACTTACTTACATTCACTTACTTAACTGAGTTGCTGATTTTCTCACAACCAACATAAAGAGTCAGTGAGCAAAGGTCACCCTCGCTCTCTCTCATGCACGCGCACACACACACACGTGTGCACGCACACGGAGACACACACATCCTATAATACTCCATAGAAATACAATACCTGCACGCGGACAGTAGCGTCGTATTTCCTGTAGGTGGCACTAAAAACACGGAAGGTTGGGTCAAATGTTTTCCTGATCCTAAAGCCAAAAGATCAATTTGAAGAAAACGTAGACAGCTTCCTGTACATGGCAGAATAAACTCAGGAATGTAATCATTTGCTTTTAAAATCACCTGCGTGAATTCTAACCGTGTATTTATTTTGCGTTAATATCTAGACTCACTAAAATTACTCAGATACACAAGTAAAAAAAAGAAAGTTACCAAACTTGCTGTGATACAAATACACAAGTAATAATGTACTACATTTAATCTAACAACATGGACAGCTGTATAATTTAGGGGGGTATTATTTAGGTAAGCTCAATGTAAACCCCCTGTCTGAATTCTACCCCCCCCCCCTTATTTCTTTTTCTTTCATATGAAGAGTTACCAAATTTGCTGTGACACACCTACACAAGTAATAATATTTAATGCACAGTTTTGTTCGATTTATAGACAGCTCTATTTTTCAAAATGTTCAAAAGTCTCGAGCTTGTGCATGTAAAACTTACAAAACCATACAAAATGAAAAATCCACTAATAGAAGAGGTGTATAAAAAGTGTTACTCCTTTATTACTACTTTTGACAGGCATGACACAAAAAGTGCACTTGTGATGTCGCCTGGATACATGATTGGTGGTGCCACCGATTGCAGCAGTCACAGGCAATCTGAAATGTAGAGAAGACATAATTTTCTTCAAGGCACTAGAGCAGGGGTGGCCAACCCGCGGCTCGCGAGCCGCATGCGGCTCTTTGGCTGGTTTCATGCGGCTCTTACGTTCATATCGATTTTTGTGTTTGATTTGTAATGTGCGTGTTCGCTTTGCTTAAGTTCAATACGGTATTTTTAAGACTTAAATGAGCTTGCCCCTACTGGGAAACTTTGCGGTATATCAGACCTTGGCATGAGGCCAATCATAAATTACAGCGAAGCACCGAGAATTTTCGGAAATACCTAAATCACCGAAACAACACGGGAGAAACACAATAGTAATGACGCAATAAAAAAGCGCAGCAGCACACGGTTATCTGGATGAGAGCAACATGTCTGCGGTGTGTGGAGAGCGATTTACAAAACATGCAATTCTGAAATTTCAAGAGGGGGGGTATCTGCAAAGAGTTTCTCCAAGTCGGGTTTAATTTATCACCTGAAATCTAAACATCCCGATTGTCATTCTAAATATGAGAAGAACGCGGCGCAGAACAGTAAAGTCAATCCGCGCATGCGCACTCCGTCTGTAGAGGACGTTTTTGAAAAGGCAGCAAAGTTTTCCAGTGATGGTGCCAAGGCAAAAGGCATAACACAAAAAATTATGGATTTCATTGCCGTTTAAATAGATTTTTTCATTTCGGTGCTTTCCTAAAATATTATCGTTGGTGTGACCCTCTGACACAATTCAGGTTCTAATGTGGCCCCTTGTAAAAATTAATTGCCCACCCCTGCGGTATATTCATCTCACGCACATGCGCATTTGACGAAAATACCGTATTGAACTCAAGCGAAGTGAACACGCACATAAAAAAAAAAAAAACACGTGAAATCAAAGCATCGATCTGTTCTGACTGACACACATGTGAAAGAATTGCTTCGAGTGGCAACAACGGAATATGAGGCAGATTTGAAGGGGATTGTTCAAGGCAAAAAATGCCAAAAGTCCCACTAAGAAACATGCATAGTAAAAGAAAAACGCTGTTGTAAATTAATATATTGTTGTTTGTGGACTTGTTTAAACAGATTTTGTGTGTGTGAGACAGTGCAGTGTTCATTGTTGAAAATGACTGTCCTGTGGTCTTAAAACTGTAGGAGTCCATTTCTGTCATTATGTTGCTGTGTGACATTTACAATAAATTTGGCTGAGCAGAGGTGTGTGTGTGTGTGTGTGTGTGTGTGTGTGTGTGTGTGTGTGTAAGAGGAAGGGATGGGTGATGTTCATGTGTGCCCATGTGTATGATGTGGCTCTTTGCGGCAACAAGGTAAAAAATGTGGCTCTCGGTCTCTGACTGGTTGGCCACCCCTGCACTAGACAGACACTGTAACCAATTATTAAATTGTGATAAATAGTGAATAATCTTGCCCATAGAAAACAGTAAATACCCAGTTATTATCACCACTTTTCTCCCCACAGACACGGCACAGCTGGCTCAGGTCCTCTAAAATAACCAATTCAAGTGAGAAGATATGATTTGCATTAAATGTACAGTCAGTAAATGTACATTCAAAATGTACATTGCAAAAGAAAATATATCCTATTTCAACCAAACGTACAGGTAAATTTCTGCTAAACAAGCAGGTAGTGAAATGAGTTGGTGAGGATGATGGCAGATAGGTGTGGTGATTAAGAAGGATGTGCAGTTAATGACTAGGGAGGAAATATAGAGAAGAGGCAGGCATTCTTACTGGTGAATGCTGATCATGAACAGTTGTGCTCCCTTTTTTTAGAGGCTGCTATGATTTTTCAGGATTCATTTAAGAATGTTAACAAAAATAGCATTTATTTAAAATGGGAATCTTTTCTTAAAGTATAAGCCTTTACAAAATCGCTTTTTATTTATTTTACACGTCCTCGCTTAAAAAAGTAGGCTATATTTTCAAAACCAAAAAAATAAAAATTCAACACTGACCCAAACTTGTAGTGTATATTCTTAAAAAATTAAAAATAAAAAAAAGAACATTTTATATTATATATATATATATATATATATATATATATATATATATATATATATATATATATATATATATATATATATATATGTAGTTAAGTCAAGTTTATTTGTGTTGCGCTTTTCACAACAGACATTGTCTCAAAGCAGCTTTACAGAAATCAACAGTGATGGTGAATGGTGTGAATTTGTCCCTGATGAGCAGCCATGGCGACTGTGGCAAGGAAAAACTCCCTTAGATGTAATGAGGAAGAAACCTTGAGAGGAACCAGACTCAAAAGGGGAACCCATCCTCATCTGGGTGACATCAAGAGTTTGATCATAAATCTTTCAACAATAAAGAACACTGGAGAGTGAGAACTAACATGAGCACTGGAGTATAAGATTATAAGTAATGTTCTTTCTACAGTCTTTGGTATAAATCTAGGAGCTACTGAGCTCAACATTTGTGATCATCACAGATCCAGCATCAGCTTCTCAATGCCAGAGCCTTTAAACACACCACATCGTTGGACGCTGTTGGTCCGGTGACGTAGCTTCCTGTGTTTGACTTGTTTGCCACGAGTTCCGTGTTTGTATTCGTGTTTATATTCGTTTGTTTGTGTTTTTCTCTTTTAATAATCCTAAATTGTTTGTCTTCCTGACTTGTGCCTGTAGTCAGTTAAACTCGACTACCACTATATTTTCTCTCACTTTATCTTATTTGTGTATCCCAACTCTGTTTGTGATTATGAGCACTATGCCGGCTGTGTGTCTGACTTTGAGCACAGGTGAGGACTCGTTCGATTTGCAAACGGTGGCGTTGGAGATGGAGGTTTTGGAGAAACAGATTCGCGAGCTGCATGAAAAGCGAGAGCGGAAAGCGGCGCTGGAAACATCCCGGGCGGACGCGCACTCGTCCCAGGTAAATTCCCGGGCTGAACCCAACGCTCCCAGCACCTCAACTCCGCGTGTTTCTCTGCCCAGACCCAGTGCACCTACAACTCCGGCAAAGGTGCAACACGGACCCTGGATGCGGCAGCAGCGGAGGAGACAAGCAAAGCCCCGGTCGAAGACGTCTCCCCCGCCACCACTACAGGCCTTCGAGATCTCGACCGAAAACCGCTTCGCCCCTCTCCGCGAGACGGAATGCGACACTGTGATTCTCGGAGATTCCATCGTCCGGCATGTCCGCGCTACCGGAGCTACAGGTATGGTGCACACTCGCTGTTTTCCTGGTGCTCGTGTTCTTGATGTTGCTGCGCAGGTACCCGCGATCCTGAAGGAGAACTTCGGAGCGGTTGTTCTTCATGCCGGAACGAACGACACCAGGCTGAGGCAAACAGAGATATTAAAGAGGGATTTCAGGATCCTGGTGGAGACGGTACGCAGCACATCGCCCACAACGAGGATCATAGTGTCAGGACCTCTTCCCACTTACCAGTGAGGGGCTGAGAAGTTTAGTAGACTTTTAGCTCTAAATGAATGGTTACAGTCATGGTGTCGAGAACATAAACTTCTCTTTGTTAATAACTGGAACTGTTTCTGGGAGCGTCCTAGGTTCTTCCGCCCTGATGGCCTGCACCCCAGCAGAGTTGGAGCAGCAGTGCTATCAGATAACATCTCTAGGATACTTCACACCATCTGACTGGTAAGACATCAGGAAATTTACGACAATGAGAACACGCATACAACAGACCAAATAGTTACAAGTTCACACACAGACCAGTTTATAGAAACCGTATCTATTCCTCGTGTAGCAAAACCAAGAAGTAAATAGATTCCACAAAAACTCCACACATGTAGCGGGATCCAAATGGCACTGGTACGTCTCTAGATGGTTCGGGATGTTTGTGAATTCGGCATCTACTTCTTCAAAGGTCCGTAATCATCACGAGGTGGGAGGTGACATGAGCTGGCCAAACCTCAGGGTGTCTCGGGATGCGGAGAGAAAGAGAAGCAGTGGAGAGAAATTAGCGTAGCTGCTGTTCATGATATTAACAGCACAAGTTGATAATGTGCATGTGATCAGATGTTCTGGAGCACAAGGTTATGATGTGATGTGTTATGTGTAGACTTTGCTAAAAAGATATGTTTTTAATCTGCACTTAAACTGGGTGAGTGTGTCTGAGCCCCGAACACTGTCAGGAAGACTATTCCAGAGTTTAGGAGCTAAATGTGAAAATGCTCTACCACCTTTAGTGGACTTTGCTATTCAAGGAACTACTAGAAGCCCAGAGTTTTGAGATCTCAGGGAGCGTGGCGGATTGTAGTGTGTTAAAAGACTGAGTTAGAAGTAAGAAGTAGTAGTTTAAAGTAGTAGTAGTTTGTAATCTTCTTCCTGCTTTGCTACTGTTCGGACGCTTTTACTTGCGCTCTGTGCTTTGCTTTGCGCTTTTTCTTTTCCGCTTTTATCTTTTAATTTAACAACCAGCAGTTACCTGGTGGTCTAGTGGTAAAGATGCAGCGCTCTCACCGCTGCGACCCGGGTTCGATTCCCGGTCAGGGAACCATCCCCAGCCACTCTCAGTGCCGGTCCCAAGCCCGGATAAATTGGGGAGGGTTGCGTTAGGAAGGGCATCCAGCGTAAAACATGTGCCAAATCAAACGTGCAGAGGATCTGCTGTGGTGACCCCTAACAGGAGAAGCTGAAAAAAAAGATAGAAAAGAAGACTGGAGAGATAAATGGGAGCCAAACCGTTTAGTGCTTTATAAGTGAGTAGCAGTAGTTTGTAGTCTATTCATTTACATTTGCGGCATTTAGCAGACGCCCTTATCCAGAGCGACGTACAAAAGTGCTTTAAATCTCTAGTAATGAATAAATCTACACTGGTATGCAAGAATACAAACTCAATATAAATATAACTCGAATTCTACAAACTTGGAAAGTGCTAATTTAAGTATTTCAGGAAGATGAAGGTCTTCAGTCGTCGCTTAAAGATAATCAGGGACTCTGCTGTACGGACATCTAGGGGAAGTTCATTCCACCACCTCGGTGCCAGAACAGAGAAGAGCCTTGAATTGTACTTACCTCTCAATCTGAGAGAAGGTGGTACCAGTCGAGCAGTGCTGGAGGATCTCAGACAGCGTGGTGCAGTGCGAGATGTGATGAGGTCACTGAGGTAAGATGGTGCTGGTCCATTTTTGGCCTTGTAGGCAAGCATCAGTGTTTTGAATCTGATACGTGCAGCTACTGGAAGCCAATGAAGGGAGCGCAGCAGTGGGGTGGTGTGGGAAAACTTGGGCTGATTGAACACAAGTCGTGCAGCTGCATTTTGGATCATTTGCAGTGGACGAATAGCGTTCAGGGGGAGACCTGCCAGCAGAGAGTTGCAGTAGTCCAGTCTTGAAATGACAAGAGAGGGTTAGGGTTAGGGTTAGGGTTATTCGAAACTTAACCAGAAGCCAATGTAGGGACGATTGACCCTGTGAGAACTCTGGCTGCTGCATTCTGAACTAACTGAAGCTTGTTTATTAATGATGCAGGACATTCACCTAGTAACGCATTTCAGTCGTCTATTCTGGAGGTCATGAACGCATGGACGAGCTTCTCTGCATCAGATATAGACAACATATTTCTTAGCTTAGAAATAATTCTAAGGTGAATGAAGGCTGTTTTTGTAACTTGTAATATATATATATATATATATATATATATATATATATATATATATATATCAGCAAAACTGTTTCCACCATTGATACTAAATCAGAATATTAGAATGAATTCTAAAGGTAGGGGCGTAGATTATGCAGGGGACACGGGGGACATGTCCCCCGCACTTTTAATAAAAAGTAAATTCGTCCCCCTCACTTTTTTAGTGGAGAGTGTGTGCTCACGACATGTTGAGGTTTTAATGGAGCAATGTATATAAATGCAGAGTGATTTAAAATTCAAAAAGACAAGATAGTCACTCACTTGTCACGTCATCAACACGCACACTATTGCCGTAGCTCGAGTCACACCTGCGGTCCCGTGCGCGATCCAACATTCGGTTGCGATGAGCTCAAAGCGGCAAAAACCGCTTCACTCCTTTTTTACAAAAAAGTCAAGCAGTGTAAGTTGCATATGGATCCGAATTGTGTTGCACTCTGCCTGTTGCTCTTGTTGAATAATTAGCAAGATTTAAAGGTTTTAAAGGATTATAAGGAAAATAGCTGCTCGGACAAATGTTCACTTTTTTGTGTGTATTTTTTAAAACTCTTTTATAACGTCTATCAAAAGCCTTGAAATAAGAATAAAGATAATGTTGAAGTGAGATTGTCAGGGTATGAACACGGAGAGACGAGGACACGAATAGTAACATTAAAGATGTGATTTTAATAATAAGGTGCAAGTAAATCACACATACATACAACGTAGTAAAGACGATAACCGACAACGAGTGAAGACACTGGTGATGAGTATAAATAGAGTCCAGGGGGGTATTCCAGAAAGCAGGTTATGTGACATACCTGGGTATGTTTAAGGGTAAGTTCGTAGATAACCTCAACTTTCAGTCCCAAAAACAGAGGTAACTTTCTGGGTATGTATGTAACCATAGCAACTGACTCTCTGAAGAAAACCTGCTCGGGAGCACGTTATGTTTCAGTGTAACTTCGTTTCAGAAGGTTGGTGAGCATTTCGTGCCCTTTTGATGAGGATCCTGTGGACGTAGAAGCACAAATTATACGAGGTTTTTTTTCGCTATTTTACCCTAATAAATATTTGAAAGAGCGTTATCGTTTTTCAAAAGATTCGTTAGTTTATTTAACACGTCTTTTAAAACCGCATATCGCAAATGTGACAAACCGCGGTTCTGCGCTTAGCACAGAAAACATTAGAAAACTTAGGTTTTTTGCGTCTGGACATTTTTTTGTACAGTGTGGGCGATTCAGAGCATGTGGGGAAGGCAACTGTGTGTAAAACCTTTTGTACAGTATGTCTGGCACTTAAACAGTTCTTACCCACGTTTGTACAGTTCCCTTGCCATAAACCTCTGTTTTTTATTAAATTCCACAGAGTGGCAGGTTTGTCCTTTGTAGTAAAATCTATGACACATATTTTATATTTAGTCATTATTTATATCTATACATGTATTCATTATGCGCACACACACTTTATACTTCCATAACTTTCTGTTTCAGGGTTTCCAAATGTAATTGGGTGCATTGATGGCACTCACATTCCTATTAAAGCTCCACCAATAAATGAGGGAGACTGTATTAATAGGAAATCTATTCATAGTATCAATGTGCAGGTAACAACCTAATTTTTTCCTTCTTAAAATCATTAAAGTCATTACTTTTTCCACTAACTAAGTAATATGTGAGGCAACTCAAATCATTACCAATGTCGAGGCAAAATGGCCAGGAGCTGTGCATGATGCCAGAATTTTCCCCGAGTCATCATTATGCCAGACATTTCAGCAGGGAATATTTTGCTTTATACAATTGTTTTTTTTTTACTTTTTACTATATTTGTGTTGTACACTTCAATCATTACAGGACAGTACAATGGTTACTTTCTGGGGGACAGAGGATACCCTTGTCTGCCCTGTTTAATTACACCCTACTCTGAACCTGAGCCTGGACCACAGACACGGTTTAACCTGGCTCACAGCCGAACACGGGCCAAGGTGGAGATGACTATAGGGATCCTCAAATCTTGGTTTCAGTGTCTGCGTGGGCTCTGGGTTAGTCCAGAGAGGGCATGTGACATTATAGTGGCTTGTGTTGTGCTTAACAATATTGCCACTATAAGAGGAGAGAGCAACCCTCCTTGTATTGAGGAAGATGGCCCAGAGGAACACCTACAGATTTTAAAGGCCAACAGAGACGGAAGACTTTTGAGAGACAGGATCTGTCAAAATTACTTTTATTAATTTGTTTTTGCACTGGTCTGCCAGGCAGTGTATTTCTTGATTTCCTGAAAAACAATAAAAGTAAAATTCAATAAAATGTTTATTTATATTGCTTTACACATGCATACACACACACAAACACACACTTACTCACACAACACTTTTAACATGTAACAGATTAATATTCAGACAAGTTCTCACCTTAAGGCGATGCTCCAATTTCAAGTGCTGCTTTTTTAATGAGGAGTCTTTTCTCTTCCATTTGAAGCTGTATAAGGTCCATCTCCATGTCACTTTTTCTTATTTGTTTTTGAAGATGGACCTTATACAGCTCTTTTGCTGGCAACTAGCAAGGTGGAAAAAATGTAATGAATGAGATTGTTTGGTCAGACAATAAAGTTCAAATATGGACACCTGGACACAAATTCTTACCCTGCTTCGATTGTGTGCTGAGGTTGAAGGACCCTCATCTGTGGGCAAATCCCTAAGTATGTACTGTGAAAGGACAATGACAGTTTTTTACTCTAATGCAAAAAGGGGCCATACATTATAATTGTATGCATCATACCTCAGTGGATCTAGCAGCATTGTCCACTTCTGTCCAGATGTGGTCTCTTCATCTTCATCATCCTCATCCTACAGGAGAAATATTCAAATATACATTATCTGTCAAAAAAAAAAGAAGAAAAATACCTAAAAGCAACTAAATGTACCTGACAACAAATCACTTACAACTGTGACAGACTGAGTTCTTTCTGGAAGGTCCAATAATACAATACATCCATCAGTATCTATAAGAACTGAGACTATCTTTTAGAGATAGTAATTTATTAGGACAAAAAATTAAAACAAATCATATAGGTAAATCTTGTTAATTATTCAACAAGAGCAACAGGCAGAGTGCAACACAATTCGGATCCATATGCAACTTACACTGCTTGACTTTTTTGTAAAAAAGGAGTGAAGCGGTTTTTGCCACTTTGAGCTCATCGCAACCGAATGTTGGATCGCGCACGGGACCGCAGGTGCGACTCGAGCTACGGCAATAGTGCGCGTGATGATGACGTGACAAGTGAGTGACTGATTGCCATGGATACGTGAACGTCACGTATAGACTATCTTGTCTTTTTGAATTTTAAATCACTCTGCATTTATATACATTGCTCCATTAAAACCTCAACATGTCGTGAACACACATTCTCCACTAAAAAAGTGAGGGGGACGAATTTACTTTTTATAAAAAGTGCGGGGGACATGTCCCCCGTGTCCCCCACGTAATCTACGCCCCTGCCTTTAGAATTCATTCTAATATTCTTATTTAGTATCAATGGTGGAAACAGTTTTGCTGATTATATATATATATATATATAAAATATTCTTTTTAAAATTTTGTTTTATTTTTTTAAGAAAATACACTACAAGTTTGGGTCAGTGTTGAATTTGTATTTTTTTTGCAAAAAAATTACATTCCTGAGTTTATTCTGCCATGTACAGGAAGCTGTCTACGTTTTCTTCAAATTGATCTTTTGGCTTTAGGATCAGGAAAACATTTGACCCAACCTTCCGTGTTTTAGTGCCACCTACAGGAAATACGACGCTACTGTCCGCGTGCAGGTATTGTATTTCTATGGAGTATTATAGGATATGTGTGTGTCTCCGTGTGCGTGCACACGTGTGTGTGTGCGCGTGCATGAGAGAGAGCGAGGGTGACCTTTGCTCACTGACTCTTTATGTTGGTTGTGAGAAAATCAGCAACTCAGCTGTCAAAACGACAAAGACAAAAAAACAAAGTAAGTGGATGTGTGTGTAACGGTGTGTAAAATAGTTAAATTAATGCATAAATGGGGACAGCGCCATCTGTCTGTTGCATGATGGCATTTAGCACGTGAAATAGGGACCGCCCACAGCAGAGATAATGAGACTATACTGTGGGTAAGTTGCACGTTTTCAGCAGCTGGAGAATTAAATGTTAAATTGATTAAAAACACATAATTAACTGCTTTATTGCTGATTTATTCTGCAATTAAGTGTTTGTGGAAGTGTTGATAAGTGTTTGGCGTCGAATGTGGTGTTTTATATTGAGTTATTTTTTAGTTTGTGTTACGAGGCCTAATTATAATTGATTGTGCATTGTCTTTGTTTTATGTAGAAGTTTCTTTTAATTCTCCATGCGGGTTCCCTTATTTCCTGTTCTCCATTGTGCAGGTATGTTGTAAGATGTGTTGTATTAATGTGTTTAATGTTTTAGCTAATTGTTTAAATTGAACTGTGTTGGCCGCTAGGTGGGGCTGTTTACCCTCCAATCCAATTTAATTCAATTAAGTTTTTCACTCATCTGTGATCAACTCATTGAAAATGTCTATTAAAGCTGTCAAATTGCAACATTTTATACACTATATGATCACAACGCATGAAGCTTTAATTGATTTAAAAAGATTAAAAAGAGAGAATTGTTTTAAATAAAAGCAGATGTAATGAGACTATGCTGTGGAAGTTTCTTTTAATTCTCCATGCGGGTTCCCTTATTTCCTGTTCTTCATTGTGCAGCTCAGCAGAAAGGACTGGCCGGGAAAGACCATCACATATACACCTACTGCCTTTTGTTGATGAGAAGTACACACTAAACATAAACAAGGTAAGTGGATTTAGACACTTGCATGCCATCCTGCTGGTAACAACGAAAAAAGCGCAGCAAGCAACATGAGGAGAGCCGTCACTACTAAAGAGGTTTTGGATGAAATTATGCAGCCTGACCCCAGCAAGCTGCAGGATTCATCTCCTTCAGACAGCAGATCCAGATTTTGCAGCAATTGTAAAGAGACAATCTGCACTTGCATTGCCTGTGGTGAATTTACTTGTAAAACTCACAATGTGATTTGCTGTAAGGAATGCTGGCAAAACTACACACACACGCAAACACACAGATACTAGAAAATTGCGATAGAAAACTGAAATAAGATTTTAATAAAATTAATGGAAAATTCCATAGGGAGAGGCGGAAGCTAAGCTTTATATCCACGGCTCTATATTTCATGGTTTCTTGGTGCCACCTAGTGGACAACAGTAAAAAACGCACATGTAACCTCTTACCAACAGGGGGCACTACTAACTTTCAAAAATGCATGCATTTAAAATGTCATTATAATAGAAGTCTGGGGGAAAATCATAAATAATTTAAACTGATGCTGCAAAAAAACTAACCATGAATAAAAGTCAGTTTTTGACACATCCAAGCCGGTGACAAATGGTAAAAAAAATCCAGTCCACAATTACTTTTTATCAAATTTCAGTAATTTTGTGGGTTTTTCCCCATATCTGTGACGTCACTAATTAAATTGGCAATTAAAAATAAAAAAGTCTGGATTAAAAAATATTTCTTTTTGTAGTTTTGGTAAACTTAGTGGACTTTAAAAGCTCGAAGGACACATTAGGATGTAATTTTGTACAGAGAAAACTGCTGACGTAGCAAAATGTTTACAATCATTTTTTTATAAAGATTTTCCAAATGAAGTTTTTTTTATTTGAAAACGTGAAGTTTTGGGGAAAGAAATCATCAGGTGGCTGAAAATGGCATGAAGGACAAATAAGGGTTAGCCCTTGTGTAGAATTAATATATAGCCCTGGTGTATAGACCGTTCTTCTGAGCTCCATCAGAGAGGAACCGCAAGAGGGGCAGGTGATCACCAAGATCAAACCATGTGGTTGAATTGTTTCTCCAGTGAAAGTCAACGTGTCCCTTTAAACTGTCACTTGAGTAAAATTACAAAATGATTTGCCTGCAAATGTACTGAAGTATCCAAACTACTGATTTATTATAACTTTAATGTTCCTATTATCATTTCAAATCAAATTTTATTTGTCACATACACATACATACAGGGTACGACATGCAGTGACATGCATTTTATCACAAGATGTGATCACCACAAAGCGTGAAAACGGTTCACGTTTCAATACAGACGATCCGTTAGTAGACAGTAGTGCGTGTAGATACGTGATATGGCCAAAAGTATTGGAACACCGACTTCCCCACCCATATGTGCTTCTTCTCCAAACTGTTGCAGGCACATGATCGTGCAGGACCGGTATTAAGGGAACGGATTAAGGTCGATAAACGGGGTACCACTCTCTCTCTGTGTGTGTGTGTGTGTGTGTGTGTGTGTGTGTGGTGTGTGTGTGTGGTGTGTGTGTGTGTTGTTTATATATATATATATATATATATATATATATATATATATATATATATATATATATATATAAAAAAACGTGAACATTTGATGTACAGTACAGACCAAAAGTTTGAACACCTTCTCATTCAAATAGTTTTCTTTATTTTCATGACTATGAAAATTGTAGATTCACACTGAAGGCTTCAAAACTATGAATGAACACGTGGAATTATATATGGAATTATATACATAACAAAAAAGTGTGACAAATGTCATATTCTAGGTTCTTCAAAGTAGCCACCTTTTGCTTTGATTACTGCTTTGCACACTCTTGGCATTCTCTTGATGAGCTTCAAGAGGTAGTCACCTGAAATGGTCTTCCAGCAGTCTTGAAGGAGTTCCCCGAGAGATGCTTGGCACTTGTTGGCCCTTTTGCCTTCACTCTGCGGTCCAGCTCACCCCTAAACCATCTCCATTGGGTTCAGGTCCGGTGACTGTGGAGGCCAGGTCATCTGGCGCAGCATCCCATCACTCTCCTTCTTGCTCAAATAGCCCTTGATGCCTTAATAACAATAACAGTGATAATTATTTAACATTTATTATTTAAACATTTTTCAGTATATTTATTGCTTTGTTGGTTTTCCCAAATTTCTGATGGCCATTCTTTTTTTATATTCAATTAAAATAAATAAATGTTTTATTTAATTAAAGTAAATTTAAATTATTTTATAATTTTTTTAAAGCTGCAATAATTAAACCTAAACAAATAATAATAAGTAATAATAATAATAAATATAGCTGCAAGCAGCGATGGCGGGCCCTCGCACATTTGTGTATCGCTATACGGTGCCCCCCAGAAAACAATGCACGGTGTGCAAGTGCATCAAGTTGGTAAATATCAGTGGACTATTTTATGTTGTTACTGACCCATTTGGGGACTGTCAGTAAAAGAAACCCCACATTTTAGACAAACAGGGGCGCTAGTGGGCCACTTAAGAGACACACCCTTGTCCGACCTTTTTGGACACACTTAACAGCCGACAAATGTGATGTGTGTGTCAAATTTCAAGTTAATCTAAGCACGCCAAAAGCCTTAAATATGCCTGAAATAAAATGTAAGTTTGACGCGTTGCCATGAGAACAGCGTTCGAGATATCAAAAATCACTTTGCAAATTATCATCTACAATGTCTCTCCATCATTTTGATTATGTTTGGTGGCAATCGCATGAATATCCTAGGAGGAGTATTTAAAAGTTAACCACATGCAACTGTCAAAAAATCCATCTTTTGTGACTGACACTTCCTGGCGCCTGTTGGTGGCGCTATGTCCAAGATTCACAATAGGCACATTGATGCGATCGGAATCCTTGGCCGGACATACACACTTGCGTGTCATCCGAATAAGACATTTTTTGCTTTAGATATTAGACACTTCCTGTTTCTCTGAATTCGCCATAAATCTGTCGCCTCGCCATGGCAGCACCGTTCAAAATATAAAAAAATCCCTTCGCAATTTATCATCTACAACTTCTCGGCATCATGTTGACCACGTTTGGTGTCAATCGCATAAATATCCTGGAAGGAGTATTTAAAAGTTCACCACATGCAACTGTCAAAAAATCCACCTTTTGTGACTGACACACTTCCTGGCGCCTGTTGGTGGCGCTATGTCCGAGATTCACAATAGGCACATCGATGCGATCGGAATCCTTGGCCGAACATACACCTTGGCCGGACACACTTAACAGCCGACAAATGTGATGTATGTGTCAAATTTCAAGTTAATCTATGCACGCCAAAAGCCTTAAATATGCCTGAAATAAAACGTAAGTTTGACGCGTTGCCATGAGAACAGTGTTCGAGATATCAAAAATCACTTTGCAAATTATCATCTACAATGTCTCTCCATCATGTTGATTACGTTTGGTGGCAATCGCATGAATATCCTAGGAGGAGTATTTAAAAGTTCACCACATGCACTTATGAAACCATCCAAAATAGCTGACTTCCTGTTGGGCGGAGCTAATAGGTTTGATTGTGAAAGTTTTTCGGGTCGATGAGATCTATATGCCTACCAACTCTCGTACATGTGCGTACATGTTTGCCCGATCTGTGCACCAATATTTGTTTTTGCATTACAGGGGGCGCTACAGAGCCCTATTGCCACACCTATGTTCCAGCCTTTGACCGGTCCTAAGGCCAGACGACTTTGACGTCTGTGCCAAATCTCCGGTGTTTTCGAGCATGTTAAGGCACACAAAGTGCATGCCAAATGCTTAAATATGCCTGAAATAAAAGTAACGTTTGACGCATTGCCATGGGAACGGTGTTCAAGATATCAAAAATCCCTTCCCAATTTATTATCTACAATGTCTCAGCATCATGTTGACCACGTTTGGTGTCAATCGCATAAATATCCTAGGAGGAGTATTTAAAAGTTCACCGCATGCACTTATAAAACAAACCAAAATGGCTGACTTCCTGTTGGGCGTAGCTCATAGTTTAGAGGGCGAAAGTTGTTCGGGTCGATGAGATCTATATGTGTACCAACTCTCGTACTTGTGCGAACATAATTGCCCGATCTGTGCACGAATGTTTGTTTTTAATTACAGGGCGCTACAGAGCCCCTGCACGCTGTATACAGCTTTGTCCGCTCTAGTGACAAAGGATCTGACGTGTGTGCAATTTCAGAGTTTCGATTATGTTAAGGACTCTAATGACAATGTGTGTAAAAATAAAAAAATAATAATAAATTCTAAGGAAAACAATAGGGCTTCGCACCTCTGGTGCAGGCCATTCTGGCCTGCTCCTCGGTGCTCGGGCCCTAATAATACTATACTGTGTTTTAAAGTTCCACAGTAAACTATGAACAATTATAAATTAATAATGATGAAAGAATTTTGTAAAAAAAAAAATTATATAATTAATTATAATAAATTAAACTTTATAATTTTTCATAAGTCAATGTACTTATTTTTTATAAATATTTAAAAATGTAATTAAATCTGTTTTTTTATTAATGGTTGTGAAAATAATAGAAGATAATAACAATGAAGAATAATATACTGTCTTTTTATCAGAAAGTTCTGGCTCACCATCAACATCAGCTTCATGAAGGGAGGCTCCAAGGAGTACTGGTTCGTCCTGACAGCTGAGTCTCTGTCCTGGTACAAGGATGAAGAGGTGAGGCTTTAAAATGTTTCCATAACAAATTAATTTCTAGGCGATATGCAGACTTAATCGTAATAGAAAGAAATGATAATAATATTAATATTAATTTTATTTAAAGGCGCCTTTTATACCACACAAGTACACTGTACAATTGATCATAAAATCAACCCAAACAACAAACATCAGCTGTTTAATTAAAGAAAACGTTAAGAAAAAAACAGTGACTGTGCTCGAGGCGGAGACTAAACACATTTGCAGTCTAATTTTATTCCATTCTTCATTATTATTTTATTATTTTTATTGGAACAAAAAAATATATTTATTATTAAATTATAAAATTTAGACAGAGGAACAAGCATGTCATGATGTGGTATCCTGGCTAGTTACCAGATTCCCCCTATAGGTTATGATATGGTATCCCAGCGGGTTGCCAGATTGTTGCCAATATCATGTTGTAGTATACAAGATGGTTGCAGTGGTGGTGCTGTGAGATTCCAGAGGGACACTGTGGCATTGCTACATTCCATGTGGTTGCTAGGGTGTAACCCTAACCCTTAACAAGTTCCTCCTGGTTGCTCCTCAGGTGAAGGACTTCATCCACTCGGAGCTGCTGGCCTACCTGTATTCTTCAGGAGACCTGAACAGTCTGATGGAGGAGTCAGCCGATCAGGCTCAGACACCTGGGTCCAGGAAGACAGGTTGGTGTCCTCGTCTTTATTTAACATCTGTTTTTACAGATCTTTTTTTTTTTTTCTTTTTCAGCCCATAAATCTGACACACACCTCTGTCTGTCATTCACAGCCCCACCCCTCAGTGAAGGCCGGCCACCACAGCCCCGCCCCCTAACAGACCTCCAGCGGTGAGAGGTCCCACTCCGGGGCCGCCCCCTCTAAACCCCTCCCCTGCTCCCACCCAGACCGGGACAGCCCATGAACGCCTTCAGGAACAGCAGCCAGGACCCATTCAGTGCACCACCTCAGGTGCCTTCTCGCCCAGCACGCATCCCTCCCTGGGTCCCCAGGTAAATACCTGTGTGGGGGTGTGGGTGATTTGCTTGTGTTTTTGTGTCCGGATCATTTCTGACATCATGGCTCACCTTTTAGTTTCTCTTTCATTCTCTCCTGTCATTCAGGGTTCCCACAGGGTCTTAAAAAGTCCTAAAAGCATTGGATTTATTAATTTGGAAAAAGTCTTGAATTTTGATGTCTGGGTCTTAAAAATTGTGCTGTATGTAACAACTTCATATTGTAATTTTCCTCAAAAGTTTCATTTGTCAACCACGATTATTTTGATTAAGTGACGTAGTATAAAAATTGGCGGAACCAATAATTGAGAACGCAACGCAGCCCCGGGTCACCGTACAAAATACTGCGAACACGCGATGCCTTCAGTCACACCACAGCCATAGACTCCAGCATAACACAACACAACACAACAAGCAAAGGAGAAGCGCGAGAAATCAATGAACATCTCAGCATTCCACAGGAAAGGTTGACTGACGCACGCAGTTATATTTTTAAAGTTTGTTTTTACGTTAGCTAGCTACCAATTTCATTCTGAGGTTATGGGGAAATGTAAATTTAATGAAAAGTGGCTGGATAAAAACTCTTTTCCTCATTGGTTAAAACCAGTGGACAACAATTTTTTTTTTTTGCATATGGTGCAAAACGCCTCAAAAACGAAGAATTCAGCTAGGTACAATGGGAATAAAGGCATTAGAGTCTCATGCCAAGTCGTCCAAGCACATAAACGCTCTCAATGGACAAAAACAAACTTCCACCGCCTGCGTGTTTCAACCAACTAATGTTAGCCAGCTTGGTGCCAGCGCTGCAGACCCTCCAGTTATGGCCGCAACTAGAGTGGATCTGCGCACAGCTTTTAGGTCCACACCAACAATGAAAGCCGAGATGTTGTGGACTCTTAACACAATCGCTAAACACCAGTCCTACAATGGAAACGAGGGTATCTCGGAGCTTTTCAAGTGCATGCTCCCCGACGCCGACAACGCTAAACCGTTTACTTGTAGTCCTGACAAAACAGCTTACATAGCCAAGTTTGGTTTAGCTATCCACATCAAAGAAGAACTGGTGTCCAAAGTCAACAAATCGCCGTTCGTTCTTATGTTTGATGAGAGTCTCAACGAAACTACGAAAAACAAAGCTGGATGTGCACGTCCGCTTCTGGAACGAGGGACAGGTTCAGTCCAGATATCTGGGCTCTCAGTTTATGGGACATTCCACTGCACAAGACCTGCTGTCGCATCTCAAAGTAAGGATGATCATTTTTTACTTTAAAAGCTCATCAATTTATATTGATAGACTCAACTTGGGTGCATAAACTCTTCTGTAACTGCAATATTACATGACCAATTAGTTATTTCCCTTAACAATATGTGCTCATCCAGTCCTCTTATTTGAGTAATCAAATGCAACCCTTTTTTTCTCAGGAATGTATGGACAGACTGAACTTCAGGGACTTGGTGTCCATTTCAATGGATGGGCCCAGTGTGAATTGGGTCTGGCTAGAGATGCGGACAGGCTGGCTGAGGAGGCTGAATAGAAGGCAGGAAGCAAGATGGCTGACCTGATCTCCAGGTCCAACCTCTTGTGGAGAGCCCATAAGGAGAAGTTGACGGAACTGGCTGTCCTTGATAAAGCCATTGCTGCCCTGAGTAAAGAGCTAAGGAGTTGACTGTGTTTCTTAATTTAATTTAATTTAATTTATTGTTGAGTTCTGATTTTCCATGTTTTTTGTTCAGGGATCTCTGTTCCCCATATTCCCAGCATGGAATAAGTAGCTCGCTCATGTTTAAAAAAAAAAAAAAAAAAACTAAACATTGTTCAGCAAACTTCCTTGTGGCCTACAGAAATGTTTTTATTTTTCACACTGCTTGGCTTATCTTTTACCCATTCCACATTTGAAAAATTAATGAACACAAGTTCAAGTATTTTGTTTTTCTTTGCTGGTAGGGACGTGAAATAGGTATTAATTTTTTTATATAAATGTTCTTAAAAAGGTCTTAATGTCTTGAATTTAACTTGAGGAAACCTGTAGGAGCTCTGTTCATTCTTTGGGCTTTTTTTCTACTTTTTCACTCGCTCTGCTATGACTTGAGCTCCAGTCAGAAGGCATCATGAGTGGATTGAAACACGCAGCATTGTAAGGTAACCTTGACAACCTGAAATTAAGTTTCTGTATTTCTATTGAAATGCAACATTTTTTTAATTTCTGATGTGAGAACGTTGTGTTTTTTGTCCCATGGTGACACGGGGACAGTGTTGGTACTCGATCTGGAATCTGGAAAACTCGAGTGTTGCCGTGTTAAGCGTACTTTCACGTCAGCTACAGCAGCACATTTTATTAATAATCTTCCCGAAATTACGATATTAGATAGATCTCCGTCAGACCCCGCAGAGCTCAACTGGGCCACTGAACATCTAGAAACAACGTTACATTACACTTTAGATGTTGTAGCTCCCCATAAGACCAAAATGATCAGGGAGAAAAAAATTAGCACTGTGGTATAATGATCATACGCGCACCTTAAAACAGACCACTCGGAAATTAGAACGTAAATGGCGTCAAACAAAATTAACAGTATTTCAAATAACATGAAAGAAGAGCCTCCTAAATTATAGAAAATCTCTTGTGCTGCAAGATCAGCATATTTTTCCTCCCTCATAGAAAATACCAAGCCTAATCCTAGATTTTTATTCAGCACGGTAGCAAAATTAACAGGGAATAAAAACACTGTACTCACATGCAGACCATCAATAGGTAGTAATGATTTCATAAACTTTTATAATAATAATGTTGAAAACATCAGGCAAGAAATCCAGACGGTTAACAGATATGTGTAAACAGATAACCCCAGAGGTAATTGATCCTGTTTTAAAAATAAACTCTTCCATTAGCACTGGTTATGTACCTAAATCCTTCAAACTGGCAGTTATCCACCCCCTTATTAAGAAACCTGACCTTGACCCATGTCAGTTGTCCAACTACAGACCAATATCAAATCTCCCTCTTGGCTCAGGTCTTATTTGACTGATCTCTATCAGTTTATTGATGTAAATGGTGAGTTCTCCACACTCTACGACGGGCATCATCAAATGGCGGACCGCGGTCCCGGTCCGGACCGAGTGACGAGTCTGCCCGGACCCGTTAAAATCTTTGATATTAATAAAAATATAAATAATTTGTTCATGCGCAGCTAATCTAGTAATTACGACAGTATCAATAGCCAAGACAAACAAATCGATTGTTTACCTTTCAGCAACAGCGAGTGTGAGAGAGAGATAGAGAGGAGATGAGAGAAAATGGCTTGCTCAAAAATGAGAAAAGTAGATGCTAAAAACCGAACTTTTAAAGATGAATGGACGGACAAATACATGTTTATTCTGCCTGCAGCCAGTTCTAAACCTTTGTGTCTCATATGCTGTGAAAATGTGGCATTAATAAAAAGGCAACGTTAAGCGTCACTATGAGACCAAACACGGGTCGTTGGAGGAAATGTACCCGCAGAAGTCCGCAGTGAGGGCAAGTAAAATGATCGAATTAAAAGCACAGTATGACGGGTCTACTCGTGTCATCACGCATGCATTTACAGGGCAGCAACGTGCAAATGAGTGTTCGTTAAAGATCGCGTGGATTTTGGCGCAACACAAGAAAGCCTTCAGCGATGTGACAGTTGTAAAGGAGTGCTTAAATGCGGCTGCAGAAACTTTACTTGACGGTAAACAAAAAGAAAGGAGAGATGAAAAAGGGAGCTGCTCAAAGTTCTGCAATTTTCTTTTATTCAGTAAATTCTGCCCTGTTCTATTTTACTTGAAATGTAGGCATTCGCCTAAGTTTCCTGTGTTATTTTATTAAAAATGTAGTTCATGTTTTAAAAAGGTGGCAGCTCAAATGTCTTTTGTTTATTTTTTTTCTTGAAGATTAAAAGCACTTTCATTTTATTCAAAAGATTCTGAATGTTTTACATTACTTGAAATAGGCCCTAAGTTCAGGCTGCTCAAAGCTGTGTTTGCACTTTATTTTATTCAGAATAATTTCAGTGTCTGTTACTTGACATGTAGTAAAGACAACTACAGTATTGTTTTCCATTCAAGGGCCATACAAGTTCAGACTTTTCGGTATGTTAAAAGCATAATACTTTGAAAACACTTGAAATTTAACAATAAATTATATAGAAATGTATGTGCGTTATTGATTTTATTAACATGAGGGTACACTATTTTAAGTAACAACATTGCTGGGAGAAAATTTTAGTACCTGGACCTCTTTGAATTTTAATTGAATACCCCTGCTCTACGAGGTAAAGTTTGGTGTTCCTCAAGGATCTGTCTTAGGCCCACTGCTTTTTATATATGCTGCCTCTTGGTGAAATCATTCATAAACATGGGATTCGCTTCCATTGCTATGCTGATGACACACAGCTGTATATTTCAGCAAAGCCAGATGAGAGAGATCAGCTTAAGAATGTTGAGAAGTGTGTGAAGGACATTAGACAGTGGATGCTTAATAACTTTCTTCTGCCCAACTCAGAAATGACGGAAGTACTTTTACAAGGACCACATGCAGCTAGAAGTAAAATTTAAAATTACGTAGCATCTCTAGATGGTGTTTCCTTTTCAGCGTGTACGGCAGTCAAAGACCTTGGTGTGATTATTGACCCGAGTCTTTCCTTTGAGTCTCACGTGAATATCGCCAGGATCGCCTTCTTTCACCTTAGAAATATTGCTAAAATTAGAAATATGATGTCTTTACAGGATGCAGAAAAACTAGTTAATGCTTTTGTTACTTCTAGATTAGACTACTGTAACACTTTACTGTCTGGGTGTTGAAGTAAGTGGAGAAAAAAGCTTCAGTTAGTTCAGAGTGCAGCAGCAAGAGTCCTCACTAGATCTAGAAAATATGAGCACATCACCCCTGTTTTAATCAGTCTACACTGCTCCCAATTAAATCTCGCATTGATTATAAAATACTACTACTGACGTATAAAGCACTTAACAGTCTCGCACCCCAGTATCTGAGTAAACTTCTGTACCAGTATGATCCTCCACGCCTACTTGGATCAAAAGGTGCTGGCTATCTGTTGGTTCCTCAAATAATGAAGACTACAGCAGGGGACAGATCTTTCTCTTATAAGGCCCACAGTGTAAGGCATTGTAAGGTAACACTGACAACCTGAGAAACAAAGTCCCAGCATGCAATGCAATGCTATAGAGGGTAAAAAAAAAAAACCTGGTTTGAAAGCCGTCCTGGTTGTTTTAGAAATGTGAAGAAGCAGAAACACTAAAGTGCTGCTGCATCGTTTTCCTTATAGACTGAGGGGAAAAAAATCTGTTGCCTTCACACCGGAACAGAGTCTGACTTTTCTTTGTGTACTTCCCTTTTCTCTTTGATCTCTCTCTTTCTTTACTTTCTTTTTCTCTTGGTGAAATGCTCTCTACTCATCCTTCCTCTATCTTCTCTCTCTCCAGCCGAAGACCTCCTGGTGCTCCCACCCGGCCCACCATAATCCGCCCTGCTGAGCCCTCCCTTCTAGCCTAGACTAGACCTCCACTACATTTTTTATTTATATATATATATATATATATAATATATATATATATATATATATATATATATATTACACACACACACACACACACATCTGTGAATATGGGCCAACAAAGAGAAATCGAGTGAACTGGAGAGTGGGGGAAGGAGGCTGCCAGGTTAGAACACTGTGGATTTGTATCTGTATCTCCACGCTGACCAATAAACCATTCAGCTGTTTAGTTGATTCAGACTGTTCTCTGATACTCGGATAGAAAACGCTGCTAATTTTCTCGTTTGTTTGTACAGAGCATGGAGGTGCTACTAGGAGACAGGCCAGTACATCAGGAGACGTGGAGGAGGCCGTAGGAGGGCAACAACCGAGCAGCAGGACCACCACCTTCGCCTTTGTGCAAGGAGGAACAGGAGGAGCACTGCCTGAGCCCTGCAAAATCACCTCCAGCAGGCCACATATGTTCATGCATCTGCTAAAACGGTCAAAAACAGACTCTATGAGGGTGGTATGAGGGCCCGACGTCCACAGGTGGGGGCTGTGACAGGAAAAAGAGAAGAAATACATGCTCCCTCTGGCCAACCTGAAGATCCGAGACATGGAGAAAGGCTTTATGACCACCAAACACACATTCGCTATCTTCAACACGGAGCAAAGGTCTGAGTTAGTCCTTCATGCCTGTGTTTGACCCTGAGAAGTTTTGACAGTTTCTTTTTGATGTTCCACTAGATTTGGTGGGGGTGAAATTCAGCTACAATAGTGTTAAAAGTCAGGTACTGGTGAGGAGGCCTGGGGTGCAGTCAGCATCAAAGGTTCATCTCAGAGGTGTTTTGGTTGGAGCTCTACACTAGGAGATCTTCCACTCCAACCACAAAATTGTTTAGTATGATGTTGTAGGTTTTTAAAAGGGGTTCATCGGGTCATTTTTTTTGACATACGAATACAATCCAAAAATATTTACAGATAAAATGCAAATTGGCGATATGACCAAATTATAAAAAATGTTGAAAAATTTCGCTTTTCCAAACGTAGCAGCGTATGTTCATCCCTCCGCTCGCCTGCACCGGCTAATTCCATATATACTCTAGTTTATACATTACTGAAAATAGCTCAATTCTGTTCTGTAACGTGTTAAATTATCACTAAATGACAGTAAACTACCCCATACTGATCTCCATTCTTAAAGACCTGGCTAGGCTTGGCCTTGTCTCCATTTACCATATTTTCAAGTTACGATGGACTCATCAGAAAGCATCTCCATCATAGCCGCGCGTGATTTTATTTAGACGTTTGCACAATAAAATGTCCAACAACGCAGCTCAGCCCCCACAGCTTATCAGCTAGTTTAAATAGTATAGGGTGCCATTACTTTTGTGCTCAATGAATGGCAATTCTCAATAATGCATTTCCTTATAAGAGTGTGTGTGTGCGTGTGTGTGTAGGCCGAGGGAGATGACTGAGCTCCAGTAGACACCTTCTCAATGGACCCTCAGCTGGAGAGGCAGGTGACAACGATCCGTAACCTGGTGGACTCCTACATCAGCATCGTCAAGAAGACCATCAGAGACCTGATACACAAGACCATCGTGCACATGATCAATATTGTAACTGTGTGTGTGCATGCGTGTGCGGTGAAAAGATGCATTGTGCCACAACTAAACAAGCTTGCGGCCTAATTATTATTATTGGAAGAAAAACATATTTAATTAAGAATTTAGACAACGGAACAAGCATGTTATAATATGGTATCCAGATTATTGCCAATATCATATTGTAGTATACAAGATGGTTGCAGTGGTGTTGGTGTGACATTCCAGTGGGACACTGTGGCATTGCTACATTCCATGTGGTTGCTAGGGTGTCGCTGGGCTGCTGCTATGGTTCAAGTTTTCCGATCCTAAACAAGTTCCTCCTGGTTGCTCCTTAAGTGAAGGACTTCATACACTTTAAGCTGCTGGCCTACCTGTACTCTTCAGGAGACCAGAATAGTCTGATGGAGGAGTCGGCTGATCAGGCTCAGAGAAGGGATGAGATGCTGCGCATGTACCATGCCCTCAAGGAGGCGCTCGCCATCATCTGTTACATCAGCACCACCACCATCTCCGTGCCTGTTTCTCTGCCTGTTAACGACACCTGGGTCCAGGAAGACAGGTCGGTGTCCTCGTCTTTACTTTGCATCTGTTTTTACAGATCTTTTTTTTTTTCAGTCTGTCGATCTGACACACCTCTGTCTGTCATTCACAGCCCCACCCTTTAGTGAAGGCAGGCCACCACAGCCCTGCCCCCTAACAGACCTCCGGCGGTGAAAGGTCCCACTTCGGGGCTGCCCCCTCCTAACCCCATCCAGACTAGGACAGCCCGTGAATGCCTTCGGGAACAGCAGCCAGGACCTATTCAGTGCACCGCTTCAGGTGCCTTCTCGCCAAGCACGCATCCCTCCCTGGGTGCCCAGGTCGGTTCTGAAAGCCTGCGCTGACCAGCTAGCACCGGTGTTCACTGAGATATTCAACCTTTCACTGGAACAGTCCACCATTGTTCCTGTCTCGAAGAAACCCCAGCCTGGCTGCCTTAACGACTACCGCCTTGTAGCTCTGACCTCAGTAGTGATGAAGTGCTTCGAGAGACTGGTCAGAGACTTCATCACTGCCTCTCTACCAGACACACTGGACCCACTACAGTTTACATATCGTCAAAACCGTTCTACTGAGGACGCCATTTCACATCTTCACACTACTATGAGCCACCTGGACAATAGAAATAGGAATTATACAAAGATGCTGTTTGTGGACTACAGTTCAGAATTTAACACCATAATTCCCTCCACACTCGCCTCTAAGTTGGAGGTCCTGGGACTCAGCCTGCCGCTGTATCAATCGATCTCTAACTTTCTGACAGACGGACCACAAGCAGTGGGAAAACACACTTCATTCACCCTCACCCTCAGCTCTGAAGCTCCCCAGGGTTGTGTTCTGAGCCCCTTGCTGTACTCGCTGTACATGTATGACTGTGTGGCCACTTCCAACTCCATCACCATCATTAAGTTTGCTGACGACACCGTTGTGGTGGGCCTGATCTCCAACAACGACGGGACGGCCTACCTACAGGAGGTTAAAAACCTGTTGAGATGGTGCCAGGAGAACAACCTTCTCCTGAACGTCAGCAAGACTGAGTTGATCGTGTACTACAGCACGAAGCAATAGCGGTCATACCAACCGCTAAACATTAGCGGGACCCCAGTGGAGAGAGTGGACAGTTTCCGGTACCTTGGTGTTCACGTCACACAGGACCTGTCTTGGTACTGTCACATCTACACCCTGGTGAAGAAGCCCGGCAGCGTTTGTACCATCTGAGACGCTTAAGGGACTTTAAACTTCCGTCTCAGGTGCTAAAGACTTTCTATACCTGCACCATTAAAAACGTTTTGACAGTTAGCATCACTTCCTGGTTTGGGAACAGCATCATGCAGGACAGACGAGCCCTCCAGAGGGTGGTGCGTTCAGCTGAACGTACCATCCACACAAAGCTCCCTAACCTGCAGGACATCTACAGCATGCGGTGCCGGACCAGAGCCAGGAAGATTATGGAGGAGGACAGCCATCCCAATAATGGACTCTTTTCTCTGTTGCGTTTGGGAAAACGCTTCCGCTCCATTAAAGCGAACACAGAGAGAATGAGGAGGAGCTATTTCCCGCAGGACATTTGGAGTTTAAACCAGAAAACACCCAGGATCTAAAAACTGGTCCACTCTCTCAATCATCACACTTCTTCTCAGTACATATCTCACCTTTTACACCACGACACTTTAAACTCTGGACTCACACAGCACAGTGCATTTGATATTTTATACCACACCAAACCGCACACGAACACTTTATGGACAATCTAAACCACCTTAAATTGTTTGTTTACTGTTTCACTGTTTACTGCCATTAACGTTTCTTGTATATACATACAAGTATTTCATACACATATATATCTTTATATATTCTTATATTTTATTTTATATAGTTTTTATACTTTATTTCAGTCTTCTTTATCAGTCAAATGTGCATGCGTCTGCTAAAACACGGAGCAAAGGTCTGAGTTAGTTCCTCATGCCTGTGTTCGACCCTGAGATGTTTTGACAATGTTTCTTTTTGATGTTCCACTAGATTTGGTGGGGGTGAAATTCAGCTACAATAGTGTTAAAAGTCAGGTACTGGTGAGGAGACCTGGGGTGCAGTCAGCATCAAAGGTTCATCTCAGAGGTGTTGTGGTTGAAGCTCTACACTAGGAGATCTTCCACTCCAACCACAAAGTTGTTTAGTATGATGTTGTAGGTTGAATGTTTTTGAAGGGGCTCATCAGGGTTGGTTTTTTGACATACGAATACAATCCAAAAATATTGTATGAATACAATCCAAAAATATTTACAGATAAAATGCAAATTGGCGATATGACCAAATTATAAAAAATGTGAAAGATTTTGCTTTTCCAAACGTAGCAGCGTATGTTCATCCCTCCGCTTGCCTATAATAGTATAGGGTGCCATTACTTTTGTGCTCAATGAATGGCAATTCTCAATAGTGCATTTCCTTATACGCGTGTGTGTGTGTGTGTGTAGGCCGAGGGAGATGACGGAGCTCCAGTAGACACCTTCTCCATGGACCCTCAGCTGGAGAGGCAGGTGACAACGATCCGTAACCTGGTGGACTCCTACATCAGCATCGTCAAGAAGACCATCATGCACATCATGATCAACAGTGTGAGTGTGTGCGGTGAAAAGACGGATTGTGCCACAACTAAACAAGCTTGCGGTCTAATTTTTATTCCATTCTTCATTATTATTGTAACAAAAAATATTTATTATTTCCCCTTCTAGACTAGACCTCCACTACATTTACACACACACACACACACACACACACACACACACACACACACACACTTGTAAATATGGGCCAACAAAGAGAAATCGTGTAAACTGGAGAGTCAAGTTTATTAAGCGCTTTTCACAACAGACATTGTCTCAAAGCAGCTTTACACAAATCAACAGTGATGGTTAATGGTGTGAATTTATCCCTGATGAGCAGCCATGGCGACTGTGGCAAGGAAAAACTCCCTTAGATGTTATGAGGAAGAAACCTTGAGAGGAACCAGACTCAAAAGGGGAACCCATCCTCATCTGGATGACATCAAGAGTTTGATCATAAATTTTTCAACAATACAGAACACTGGACAGTGAGAACTAACATGAGCACTGGAGTATACGATTATAAGTGATGTTCTTTCTGCAGTCTTAAACAGTCTTTATGGTTAGTAGCTCCTAGTTTTATGAGCTCAGCATTTGTGATCACCACAGATCCAGCATCAGCTTCTCCATGCCAGAGCCTTTAACACTCCAAGAGGTCCAATGTCAAAACTCCACACATGTAGCGGGATCCAAATGGCACTGGTACGTCTCTAGATGGTTCGGGATGTTTGTGAGTTCGGCATCTACTTCTTCAAAGGTCCGTAATCACCACGAGGTGGGAGGTGACTGGAGCTGGCCAAACCTCAGGGTGTCTCGGGATGCGGAGAGAAAGAGAAGCAGTGGAGAGAGATTAGCGTAGCTGCTGTTCATGATATTAACAGCACAAGTTGATAATGTGCATGTGATCAGATGTTCTGGAGCACAAGGTTATGATGTGATGTGTGTTATGTGTAGGCTTTGCTAAAAAGATATGTTTTTAATCTACACTTAAACTGGGTGAGTGTGTCTGAGCCCCGAACACTGTCAGGAAGACTATTCCAGAGTTTAGGAGCTAAATGTGAAAATGCTCTACCACCTTTAGTGGACTTTGCTATTCTAGGAACTACTAGAAGCCCAGAGTTTTGAGATCTCAGGGAGCGTGACGGATTGTAGCGTGTTAAAAGACTGGATAGATACATGGTGCAAACCATTTAGTGCTTTATAAGTGAGAAGTAATAGTTTGTAGTCTATTCGAAACTTAACAGGAAGCCAGTGTAGGGACGATAAGATTGGGGTTATGTGATCATATTTTCTTGCCCTTGTAAGAACTCTGGCTGCTGCATTCTGGACTAACTGAAGCTTGTTTATTAATGATGCAGGACATCCACCTAGTAACGCATTACAGTAGTCTATTCTGGAGGTCATGAACGCATGGACGAGCTTCTCTGCATCCGATATGGACAACATATTTCTTAGCTTAGAAATATTTCTAAGGTGAAAGAAGGCTGTTTTTGTAACTTGATTTATATGATTTTTGAAAGACAAGTTGCTGTCTAAAATAACTCCCAGGTCTTTTACTGTTAAACTAGTGTTTACAGAACATCCATCTAAATGCAGGAGCAGATGCTGGAGCTTCTGTATACTAGTTTTTGGGCCGATGAGCAAAATTTCAGTCTTATCAGAATTTAAAAGTAGAAAGTTATGGGTCATCCAATCTCTTATTTCCTTAACACACTGAGTTATCCGGGTTAATTGAGCTGTATCACCTGGTTTAGATGAAATATATAGCTGAGTATCATCAGCATAACAATGGAAGCTAATTCCATGCCTTCTAATAATATTTCCTAACGGAAGCATGTATATTGTAAAGAGCAGGGGTCCTAGAACTGAACCTTGCGGCACGCCATAATTTACTTGCATTAGCCTGGATAGCTCTCCATTTAAATCTACGAAATGGTAACGATCGGACAGGTAGGATTTAAACCAGCTTAATGCCTGTCCCTGAATGCCGATGTAATTTTGTAAGCGATCTAGGAGGAGATCATGGTCTATAGTGTCGAATGCAGCACTAAGATCTAGTAAAACCAACAGCGAGATGAAGCCTTGGTCTGAAGCTAAAAACAGGTCATTAGTTATTTTAACTAGAGCAGTTTCTGTGCTATGATGGGGCCTAAAACCTGACTGAAATTCTTCAAATATATTGTTCTCTTGCAGGTAGGAACATAACTGGGCAGCGACAATCTTTTCTAAAATCTTAGACATAAATGGGAGATTTGAAATTGGTCTGTAATTTGATAACGTGTTTGGATCCAGATTAGGTTTTTTAATGAGAGGCTTAATAACTGCTAACTTGAGGGATTTAGGGACGTGTCCTAACGATAGTGAGGAGTTAATAATATTCAGAAGAGGTTCACCAGTTGTATATAACACTTCCTTCAGTAATTTAGTAGGAATTGGATCTAACTGACATGTTGTTGATTTAGCTTTGGCAATAACATTATACAGCTCTTCCTGTCCTATACATGTAAAAAAGTGTAGTTGTGGAGTTGAAGGTAACACTGTCTCAGGAGATGGTGTCAGAGGTTGAACTGCCACAATTGTTTTTCTAATGTTATCTATTTTTTCAGTGAAGAAAATCATAAAGTCCTCACTATTAAACTGTGATGGAACACAATTTTCAGAGCCCTGATTTGTTGTTAGTTTAGCTACAGTACTGAAAAGGAACCTGGGATTGTTTTTGTTATTTTCTATAAGTTTGCTTAGGTGTTCAGCTCTAGCAGCTTTTAGCGCCCGTCTGTAGCTGAGCATACTGTCTTTATACGCGATTCTAAATACCTCCAATTTAGTTTTCCTCCATTTTCTCTCCAGATTACGTGCTGTTCTCTTGAGGGCATGCGTATGACTATTATACCAAGGTGCAGGTGCTTGTTCTCTAACCTTTTTTAACTGGATGGGGGCAACGGTGTCTAATGTGCTAGTGAGGATAAGGTCTATGTTGTTAGTTATTTCATCAAGATTATTAGTAGTTATGGGTTTAGTGAGAAATTGAGATAAATCAGGCAGGTTATTTATGAATCTGTCCTTAGTGGTTGGAACAATAGTCCTACCAAGTCGATAACGTGGTGCAACACGGCTAATCTGCTCTACCGGTAGTGTGAACAGTATGAGGTAATGGTCTGTGATGTCATCGCTCTGAGGTAAAATATCTATGTCAGTGACGTCTGCTCCGTGGGATATTACTAAGTCTAATGTGTGGTTAAAGCGATGAGTTGGTCCAGTGATGTTTTGTTTAACCCCAAAAGAGTTTAATAAATCAACAAATGATAATCCTAGAGCATCGTTTACATCATTTACATGAATATTAAAATCTCCTACAAGCAGCACTTTATCAAAATTGATCAAGAGATCTGTTAGAAAACAAGCAAACTCTTGAAGAAAATCAGCGTAGGGTCCTGGGGGTCTGCACACGGTTACCAGAGCGAGTTTTCTATGTCTGTCTGAAAGGACAACTTTAAGAACGAGCACTTCAAATGATTTAAAGCTGAATCCTAATATCTGACTAACATTAAGAGAGGCAGTATAAATGGTTCCTACACCCCCCCCCCCCCCCCCCCCCACGACCAGTCTGACGCGGCTCATGCTTATAAGCATATCCTGACGGTGTCGACTCGTTTAGACCCATATAATCACCTGGTTTAATCCAGGTCTCAGTGAGACAGAGGGCATCGAGATTATTCTCTGTGATCATCTCATTTATAATCAGTGCTTTGGGTGCAAGTGATCTAATGTTTAAAAGACCAAACTTTAGAACTTTTTGGTGTTTGCTTATCTGGCATTTTTCAGTTTTAACTTCAATCAGATTATTTCTGGATCTTGTGTATTTACTTCTTGGTTTTGCTACACGAGGAATAGATACGGTTTCTATAAACTGGGTGGTGTGTGAACTTGTAACTATTTGGTCTGTTGTATGCGTGTTCTCATTGTCGTAAATTTCCTGATGTCTTATCAGTCAGATGGTGTAAAGTATCCTAGAGATGTTATCTGATAGCACTGCTGCTCCAACTCTGCTGGGGTGCAGGCCATCAGGGCGGAAAAACCTAGGACGCTCCCAGAAACAGTTCCAGTTATTAACAAAGAGAAGTTTATGTTCTCGACACCATGACTGTAACCATTCATTTAGAGCTAAAAGTCTACTAAACTTCTCAGCCCCTCGCTGGTAAGTGGGAAGAGGTCCTGACACTATGATCCTGGTTGTGGGTGATGTGCTGCGTACCGTCTCCACTACAAACAAAATTAGTCCGCTGACTACAAACAAAATTATTACCGACCAGGAGTTTAATATAATGTGTTTGACAGAAACGTGGATTAAACCGAATGAGTATTTAGCATTAAATGAAGCGAGTCCTCCTGGGTATAGTTCCATACACCAACCCCGTCTAAATGGCAGAGGAGGCGGAGTCACATCTATTTATAATAATAATCTAAGCGTCACACAAAAGACTAAACACAAATGTAAAACATTTGAAGTTCTTTACACCAACATAAAATATTCAGTGTCCAAAAGCAGGTCCAGTCAGTCAATTCCACTAATTATTATTTATAGACCTCCAGGGCCCTACTCTGATTTTCTGATAGAATTTGCAGATTTCATCACAATTTAAGCTTCTTCTTTAGACAAAGCATTAATTATTGGTGACTTTAATATTAATTTTGATACTCCGGAAGACTCCTTAAGAGCAGCATTTGTGTCCATTCTAGATTCAGTTGGAATTAATCAGAATGATATAGGACCCACTCATAGTGGTGACACATTCTTGATTTGTTATTAACATTTGCATTAAAAATAAAAAACTTAGTCATAATTAAACAGTCTGAAGCAATTTCAGACCATTATCTCATCTCTTTTAAAATCTGCCTCAGTCATTGCATTTCTACCTCACCACGTTACCGTGTTAAGCGTACTTTCACGTCAGCTACAGCAGCGCGTTTTATCCATAATCTTCCAGAAATTATGATATTAGATAGATCTCCGTCTGACTCCGCAGAGCTCGACTGGGCCACTGAATACCTTTAATCAATGTTACGTTACACTCTAGATGATGGAGCTCCCCTTAAGACCATGATCAGGAAGAAAAAATTACCACTGTGGTATAATGATCATACGCGCACCTTAAAACAGACCACTCAGAAATTAGAACGTAAATGGTGTCAAACAAAATTAACAGTATTTCAAATAGCATTAAAGAAGAGCCTCAAAATATAGAAAATCTCTTGTGCTGCAAGATCAGCATATTTTTCCTCCCTCATAGAAAATACCAAGCCTAATCCTAGATTTTTATTCAGCACGGTAGCAAAATTAACAGGGAATAAAAACACTGTACTCACATGCACACCATCAATAGGTAGTAATGATTTCATAAACTTTTTTAATAATAAAGTTGAAAACATCAGGCAAGAAATCCAGACGGTTAATATAAATCCAAATTATTTAACAAGTAACCCTGTAGACAGCAGTGTAATTATAACAGACAATCAATTACAAAGCTTCACTCCTATTCATTAGAATGACTTAATTTCATTAATTTCCTAAAAATAATCAACCTAATGTCAGGGATCCACCTGCCATGCGCCCTTTTGTGGCTCTCATGCCTCCGCTCTCTTTGGAGCTCCAGGCTTAACTACGCACACCTGGGGCTCATCATCACTCCACCCCTTCTACATAAGCTCCTCACTCTCATTCTCTCCCTTGTTCGTTATTGACTGTGTTGGAAGTTACGTACTGCAGCTTTTGACACCATTGATCACACTATACTGCTTGCTAGACTTGAGAATGTTGTTGGAATATAGGGAACAGCTCTCTCCTGGCTCAGGTCTTATTTGACCGATCGCTATCAGTTTGTTGATGTAAATGGTTAGTTCTCCACTCTTTGAGGTAAAGTTTGGTGTTCCGCAAGGATCTGTTTTAGGCCCTCTGCTTTTCTCTTTATATATGCTGCCTCTTGGTGAAATTATTCATAAGCATGGTATTCGCTTCCATTGCTATGCTGATGACACACAGCTGTATATTTCAGCAAAGCCAGTTGAGAGAGATCAGCTTAACAATGTTGAGAAGTGTGTAAAGGACATTAGACATTGGATGCTTGATAACTTTCTTCTGCTCAACCCAGATATGACGGAAGTACTTTTACAAGGACCACATGCAGCTAGAAGCAAACTTTTTCCGATTACGTAGCATCTCTGGATGGTGTTTCTGTTTCAGCGTGTACGGCAGTCAAAGACCTTGGTGTGATTATTGACCCTAGTCTTTCATTTGAAGCTCATGTGAATAACATCACCAGGATCGCCTTCTTTCACCTTAAAAATATTGCTAAAATTAGAAATATGATGTCATACTGTCTGGGTCTTGAAGTAAGTGGAGAAAAAAGCTTCAGTTAGTTCAGAATGCAGCAGCAAGAGCAAGCATCCTCATTAGATCTAGAAAATATGAGCACATCACCCCTGTTTTAATCAGTCTACACTGCTTCTAATTACATCTCACATTGATTATAAAATATTACTACTGATGTATAAAGCACTCAACAATCTCGCACCGCAGTATCTGAGTGAACTTCTGTACCAGTATGATCCTGCAAGCCTACTTAGATTAAAAGGTGAAGGATATTTGTTGGTTCCTCAAATAATGAAGACTACAGCAGGGGGCAGATGTTTTTCTTAAAAACCCCACAGTTATGGAACAACCTTCCAATCAGTGTTTGGGACTCAGACACACTCCCAGTGTTCAGGTTGAGGTTGAAAACACATTTATTTAGTCAAAACTTTGATCAGTAGATTTTTTCCTAAATAAAGGAGCAGATCTGGTGGGAACATGGATATAAAGTGTTTGGTGAACTGGGATATTTGTATGCTGTCGTCCCCTCACATTCACACTTTTACTCAGGTTTGTTGACTGTGGTGTGGTGGGTCGTCACTTATCCCAGAGATCACTCATGTCTGTGTTACCTTCTGGTTCTCCCTTGTAGTTATGCTGCCATAGCGAGTCTTGCCGGAGTCCAAACTGCACAGTGACATTAACTTTCATACAACAATAAAGAAACTTAATAATCCATATCCTTCTCTTCCTGTCACCCTCTTCTCTCTCTCTCTCTCTCTCTCTCTCTCTCTCTCTCTCTCTCTCTCTCTCTCTCTCTCTCTCTCTCTCTCTCTGTAGAGTTAAACATGCTCCTGAGGCTCCAGTGACTGCCCCTCTCCCCTCCGTGGATCTTCCCACTTTGTTCAGGCCTGTCCTGGATAGTGTTCTCTTCGACTGGAGGCCACTATGTGCAGCTTGGGACGGCTTCTCGTCAAGGCCTTGGGTGGTTCCATGAAATTCCAGAGTAAGAACGGGAGCTTTGAGGATGGATTCGACTGTAGTTAATGTCAAAAGTCTGCTACATAGACTCAGGACTACAGTTTGGTTCTGATCATCATCACTGTACCCCGCAGCATCGTATATCTGCTACAAATGGACATTCGGTGCAACCCAGATGAGGATGGGTTCCCTCTTGAGTCTGGTTCCTCTCAAGGTTTCGTCTTTATGCCATCTCAGCGAGTTTTTTCCTCACCACAATCGCCACCAGCTCGCTCATCAGGGACAAACTTACACTTATAAAGAACATCTAATTTCTTATCACCACATTATCTGTGTAAAGCTGCTTTGAGACAATGTTCATTGTTAAAAGCACTATATAAATAAAAGTGAATTGAATTAAAAACAGTGAAATCTGTTATTAAATGGACAAGTAAGTGTAACAGGATAAATATTACTTCTAGGGTTCTTAAAGTAAATTGTGCATTAAGGGGATCGCACTTCCTCTTGGTGCCACAGGTGGCGCTATTATGCCACTGAGCCCAACAGTCAGAGCAGAGTGATGGAGACCGGCTTGGGTGAGTTTTTTCTGCTGTAGCTCCGGGCTAAAAGTTAATTAATATCATTTCGTGTGACATGTGAGACAGTATTTGAAAAGTATTAAACACTTTAGACGTTGTATAATTTGTTGAGTGTGTTTTCTGTTCATATTTGTGTAGTTTTTATACTTTTATTTCTGATTTGAAATCTTCCACTTGCACCATTTTCCTGCACTAACAGAGTGAAATGTATTTCGGAATAGGTGGCGCTATAGAACGATTGTCCCCTTCAATTTATCTCCTAGCATCTTATACATTTACATTATTATTATTATTATTATTATTATTATTATTAGCATTATTCAAAGTTGATATTGCTTAAAAAGATGTCTGGTGCGCCCCTCCCCCACTTTTATCAGGATCTGTTATCATTTAAAATGAGCAGCGTTTGTGCAGGGTGTGGCAGGGGGGGGGGGGGGGATTCATAATCTATAACTCACTATAACATATTTTTAAAAAAAATATCATCTTTGAATAATGTACAGTAAAGTGTCCTCAAAGTGTCTTCTTTTTAAAGATAGTTTTAAATTGTGTATGTAGTCCACTACTTTTTATTAAATATTTTTGATAAGGTTTCTGCTCAGTGGATGTTCAGCTCCCAACAGGAGACTGTTTTGTGATGTTTTATAAAATATTGTTATAAGTAGACTTTTTAAAGTTAAAGCTTCTTTTTGGTCTTGGTGCACCATCAACTGCTCTACTGTACCTTATGGAATACTGAGACTACTGCAAAGTGAGGTTCTTCAATCTGTCTATCTGTCCTCCACTGTGTCTCAGCTCCTCACCTCTGTCTAGATATGGTTCCACTTGTTGTGTTTTGTTAAAATATCCAAAATTCAATGGCACTACAGGAGTGGAAACGATATCCAAAAAAAGATCTAAAAGCTCTTGGCTCTACATCTCGTCTATAATTGCTACCCAACTTATATATGGCCACTCGTCTAATATTCTCCGAATGTCCTTCACAATCGAGACTCTACCCAACAAATCAAACTTCTTCTGTAGAGTAAAGACACGCACTCTCACATATATGTCTTTGTATAAATTCTCTCTCCAAAAATGTATTTAGGGTAAAGGGTAAAATTATTTTGTATTAATTTATTCCCCACAGTATGTTCTCTTCGTTTCATAGCATTTCTTTTTTTCTGCACTGCTTCCAGTACGTGTATGTAGATGTCCAATCAGATTTCAGCCTCTATGTGGTGCCATGTGAATCTAATCTGCCCAGGGCCTTCAGAATCAGTAGTGCTGGCCGATGGACCTTCAACGTAGTGTATATTAGCAACGGGTCTGTTTCTCCTCACAGGGCAGCTAGCTGGAGCAGAAATGTGTCAGCATTTTCCCGTCCTCTGATTGGTTGATTGGCAGAGGGAAACTGTTATAGCCACGTGTAGATCTGCACACATTAATGCAGGGGTCACCAACATTTCTGACACCGAGAGCTACTTCTTTAGTACCGACTAATGTGAAGGGCTGCAAGTTTGATACACAATTCTGAAATAACAAATTTGCTCAATTTACCTTTAATTACATGTTAATTATTAATAATAAATGATATTCATCTACATCAGGGGCTCAAACTCAAAGCACACTTTAGGTCTCGGGCCGAACAGGATAAACATTTATTAAACACACTAAAACAATGTTTTTTACACATAAATATCAATAATAAAAACAAAGGAATAAATCAAATTAAACTTAAAATATTTTGCTCTCCATAAAAATTTCTCCTGTCAAAATGATACAAGTTAGAAATATGAACATGCTGCGAAAAACCCCTGAACAAATCAATAAAAATGGTGCTTTTAAGTAAACGTTAAAATAACAACAAATCAAAACAATCAGATTTCTTTGCTCTTATGCCATTTTATAAAAAATAATCTTTAAACTTTAAATAAAGTAAAATATTTTGCTCTCCATAAAAATATCTCCAGTCAAACACCAGACGTCTCACAGCTTCATCATGCAGCTCTTCAGAAACTCTCCCTCAGTAAATAACCTGCTGATGTTCCTCTGATTTCTCCTCTGTTTTCACACCAGCTTCACTTTGTGATTTTGCTCTGGTGAAAAATGTCTGCTGAAATGTCAGATTCTTCTTTAACTCTTCTACTTTCTGGATCTTCTGCTCTGCATTCAGGTTTTTCAGCTTCTCCTGATGTTTTGTCTCGTAGTTCCATCTTAGATTCAATTCCTAAATTACAGCCACATTCACTCCACAAATAAAACACACGTGTTTACCGGCAGTGTCAGTAAACATCTACTCAGAATCCCATCGGTTTTGAAAGGCTCTGTTTTCAGAATCAACTTTTCACCACTGTGAGACGCTGTTTCACAATAACTTTACAATAGAGTTAAATACATTAACGGAAGCTCGACTTGATTGACGCTGGAATGTTCCCAGGTAGTCTAGAGTTCAGTAAGACAGCTGAAGCGCTGCATTATGGGATCTGTCAGCGCTTCATATCGCCGGGACATTAATAACAAAAATAATAGATCTACAAAAATCATCTCGCGGGCCAGATATAATTGTACGTCGGGCCGGATTTGACACTGAGTTTGACACCCCTGATCAATGTGAAGACACTAATCATGTTAATGATTTCTCACAATAATTATCAACAATAATTTAACAAGGTATGAAACAGCTATTTTTAGAAAAGGCTCACAAGTGACTCATGTGGCCTTGAGGGCGACCTGGTGCCGCCGGGCACCACGTTAGAGACCCCTGCATTAATACATCCGAGTCTGACTTTTTTATGCCTACGATGGCTGACGGAGGAAAAGAAATTGATTTGGTCACGGACATAATTAAAAAGTCCATTTTGAAGAAAAGCTAGACATGGTGAGGAGGTCCAACCCCGAAGCTAGCTAGCTTGTCTCAGTCTGGGAAAGGGTTTGTTCACCACTTCCAGACCAGTAAATACGAGCGGTACCACTGGATTACAGCCTCTGGGGGGCGCTGCACATTATGAGTCTGCATCTCTTGTGATTAGGTTTATTTTATTTATATTTTTATGTTTTTGTCATGTTATTAGACAAATATTGTTTCTAGATTATACTTGTCTACTGTAAAAGTACTACTTGTTATACTTATGCATTTATCATCACCCCTACAACTTCCAGCTTCATGTTCATCACTCTATCAGAAACTCTCTTCACCTCCACTACACTTTTACTGTACTCTTCCTTCAGAATCACTCATACACCATTTCTCTTTTCATCCACACCATGATAAAACAGTTTAAACCCACCTCCAATGTTCCTGCTCTTACTCCCTTTCCACTTGGTCTCCTGAACACACAGCATATCTACCTTTCTCCTCTCCATCATATCAGCTACTTCTCTCCCTTTACCCGTCATAGTGAGGTGAACCCAATTTCACCGACCGCCTCCATTGTTCAAATCAATCTCCAAAATCGTCTATTACTGGCATTTCCCCTGTTGGCTGTCGACTGTGAGTGACGTCGATTTCAAATACAGACACGCCCAATAATATAGTCCCACCCCTGACAGTTGATTGATAGATTTCCGTGCAAAGCTTCAAAAATGCACCTGCTAATCGAATTGTGATTCCATGTGAGTTTTGGCAGCTACACACGCGATGCAGAAAACATGAAAAAGCAGACGTGGTAATTAATATTGATATTTAAATATTACATGGTCGTAACTCGTAAGACTCATGAACTTGTAAGCAGTCACTGTAATGCAAATGCAAATGATAATGCAAGATTTGTAATTGTGTTTGTATTATAACACAATACATGCGTCCACACAGGGAAAACACAATTACAGATCCAAATACAATTTACAGTTCCTTTTAAAAATGTCCTGAAATATCCTTCATAACTAGATGTGTTATAGTAGTTAATTCTTCTTTCTTTCTTTCTTTCTTTCTTTCTTTCTCTTTCTTTCTTTCTTTCTTTCTTTCTTTCTTTCTTTCTTTCTTTCTTTCTTTCTTTCTTTCTTTCTTTTCTTTCTTTCTTTCTTTCTTTTTCTTTCTTTCTCTTTCTTTCTTTTTCTTTCTTTTCTTTCTTTCTTTCTTTTTCTTTCTTTCTTTCCTTTCTTCTTTCTTTTCTTTCTTTTCTTTTTTTTTTCTTTTTTTTCTTTCTTTCTTCTTCCTTCCTTTCTTTCTTTCTTTTTCTTTCTTTCTTTCCTTTCTTTCTTTTCTTTCTTTCTTTCTTTCTTTTTTCTTTCTTTCTTTCTTTCTTTCTTCCTTTCTTTCTTTCCTTCTTCTTCTTTCTTTCTTTCTTTCTTTCTTTCTTCCTTCCTTCCTTCCTTTCCTTTCTTTCTTTCTTTCTTTCCTTTCTTTCCTTTCTTTCTTCTTTCTTTCTTCTTTCTTTCTTTTTTCCTTGCTTTGTTTCTTCCTTTCTTCCTTTCTTTCTTTCTTTCTTTCTTTCTTTCTTTCTTTCTTTCTTTCTTTCTTTCTTTCTTTCTGTTTCATTCTTTCTTTCTGTTTCTTTCTTTCTTTCTTTCTTTT
The DNA here is from genome assembly GCA_039877035.1 of Silurus lanzhouensis. Lineage (NCBI taxonomy): Eukaryota > Metazoa > Chordata > Actinopteri > Siluriformes > Siluridae > Silurus > Silurus lanzhouensis. Next base: position 399,030 of record JBCEWE010000279.1, read on the forward strand.
TTTCTTTCTTTCTTTCTTTCTTTCTTTCTTTCTTTCTTTCTTTCTTTGCTTTTTCAAAGCTATTATCATGGATAACGACCTGCTTGAAAATCAACGACCTGAAACCGGAGAGACGCCACCGGTAAGATATTACATTAATCTCTGTGTAACTGTTACGTCTCAGAATGTTTCCACTGAGAGTTTAAGTTAATAAAAAACTAAACAGCCACATTTTCCTGACTGCAACAAGTAAACGAGTGAATGTGTCACATTTCAGAGTGATGAACTTGATGGTTAGGTTTTCCCTGTTGAGTTGGGCATTGGGCTTGGTGTCAGTTTAAGAAGGAAAAGCTTTACTTCATAACTCTTACTGCTGTCTGATATGAACTGTTGTATGAGACGTGTCCTCTTCTCTTACAGAAGAAGTATGGAGTTTGGTTCATGATTTTCTGTCATTTCTTTGAGAGATTTGCATTCAATGGAATAAAAGGTAATGAAAGAGCTCAAATATCCAGTGGTTTATACGAAGCCATGTTATTTGTTGGACAGTAACAAGTAAGTTTAACTTAATGTATCTGTACTTTTTCCTTTTTCTCACGTCTATTCATTTGGTTCCCTGATAATGTCCACTGTTAAAAATCACTATACAAAAAATATAATAGAAAATGTAAAAGTAAAATGAAAGTGAAGTAATTAATACTTTTCCCCTTTTTCCAGCAATAATATTTAGAGTAGCATTTATTTGTCACATTTACAGTACAGTGAAATTCTTTTCTTCACATACTGTATCCCAACTTGTTCAGAGCACAGGGTCAGCCATCATATTATCACCCCTGGAGCACAGAGGGTTAAGGGCCTTGCTCAAGGGCCCAAGAGTGGCTGTTTGGCAATACCAGGGCTTGGAGCCACAGCCTTCCCATGAGTAACTCAGAGCCTTCACCACTGAGCAACATCTTTCCAGTAATATCTAAGCAGTTTGTTTGAACTTTTACTTAAATACAAGAATGTGTCCACCACTTCAACCGCCACTTCATCCAGCGCAGTATTTCAAGTTCAAATTTATTTTTATAGTGCTTTTTACTTAAGAATTAATGACAATGATGTGTGTTTTTTCCCTGATGAGCAGGAAAAACTCCCTTAGATGGTTTGAGGAAGAAACCTTGAGAGGAACCAGACTCAATAGGGGAACCCACTCTCATCCTCGATTCACATTTATGTTGTGCACATTCCATCAAAAATTTTGGGCAAATTTAACATTGTTGTTTTCTTTTTTTATAAAGTGGTGCTCCTACTGTTCTTTATAAATTACTTCCACTGGAACTCAAATATGTCCACCTCAGTGTACCACACATTTTCTGCCTTCTTCTTCGTTGCTCCCATGGCCGGAGCCATCATAGCTGACTTATGCTTGGGGAAGTTCTAGTAAGTTAAAATCACAGTTTTGTGTCTGTATCAGAGTAACAATAAATCAATCAGAAAGTCACATTTAACTTGATAAGTGTTAAACTCAGATGTTTATCTGCTCTATTCACAGCACCATCATTACTTTGATGATCTGCTTGCTTATGGGTCATGTGCTACTGCTTCTGGGTGCATTTCCACATATAGGGGGCAGCAGTGGACACATGTGAGGATTTAGTTTGTGTGCATTCAGTAATAATTGAGTTCTCCGTTACCACGTGTGAGCGGTGCCTTTAGCATGTTTCCGTATTGTGTTTTATTGCAGTGGTCTGTCCATACTTGGCCTCATCCTCATCACTGTGGGGACTGGAGTCAAGTCGTGTTTAACAGCGTTTGTTGGCGACCAATTTGAGGAAGAGCATGTAAGATACTCATGACATGTTTTCACTATGCTCACAACCCATTTGTTAGTTCGGTGGTCTGGTATCATTCTTCTTTCCCAAATCATACTGCTTTAGTTAATGTAGTGCTGCATCTTTGTGTTTCTCAGCAGAAGAAGAGAAAACGCTACTTGGTATTAATCTTTGTGTTTGGGAAACTTGCCAGTTTGTGTTCGTCCTTCACCACACCATTTATCAGAGGTTAGTCCTATAATGCTGCAGATTTCTGTCGCCTTAAAAACCACACTATTGGTTTTCACTCATAATGTGCAGTTACATCCTGAACTACCTAAATGCAGGTTTTATCTTTACCATACAGAATACGTTCAGTGTTTTGGAGGTGACTGCTACGCACTGGCGTTTGGAGTTGCTGCCGCATTGATGGTCGTAGCTTTGGGTACGTTTATTTCAGGTTCAGACAAAACTCAAAAGAGTTCATTACTTATGAAGGATTTGCTATTGCATGTAGTTTCTGACAGAAAGGCACTGAGGTGGATAAACAGGTCAACACAAGAATCACATTGTTAAAGCTTGTTTTAGCAGTCTGTTAAATGTAGTAAAGCATATACAGTATGTAGCTTTGATATAGGGGTTAATGACTGTCACTTTTCTAATGCTGAGTGTCTGCTGTGTGCCTAGGGATTTTCATTGGTGGCACTAAATTATATATAAGGTTACCACAAGAAGGAAATGATTTAAAGAACATCTGCAAGTGTACTGGGGTAAGAAATATCTTTCACACAACAATGTAGCAGATTGATAGTGACATTTTGAGACAGACAGACAGACAGGCAGACAGACAGACAGACAGACAGATAGAAGAATAAATCATCCCAATGGGGAATGTACAGAATGGCTATACAAGTCAAGGTAATGACTATTGTGTTAATCAGACTGCCATAATCAGATGTCTTAAAAGCAAAAGGACAAGCCCAGGACGGAATCACTGGCTAGATTGGGCTGAGGAAGAATATCCAGTATGGATATTTATAGATTCTACTGTTCACTCTAAATATACAGTGTTGTAACTATTTTGTGTGTCATGTGCCAACAGAGAGATTCCAATCAGAAGGTAAAACAACTGCGCTGGATATTTCTTCTCTTCATCCCACTACCCATGTTCTGGGCCGTCTTTGAACAGAAGGTAGAAGATAATCATCTTACAAACAAACATCCTGCTTGTTTATTTACTTTATTTCCAAACTTTTCTTTCCAAACTGGTTTATAGTTTACTTATCTAATGCTTTTAAGTGATAATGGAAAAAGATGCACAGAATATGTCTTAATTTAAAACGAGGAATCACAGTGGAGCTGATCTGCAAAGGTCTTGTTTTGCATCAGGGATCATGGTGGACTCTGCAGGCCTCTCAGATGAACAGGCATTTAGTAAGTTGTCTTTCCTTTCATTAAATATGTTTTCTAAGAAAGTCAGTAGGAGTAAGACAGAGAAGATGAGGTTTTCGTTGGGAGTGACGACGATGGACAGGGTTAGAAATGAGTTTATTAGAGGGACAGCACATGTAGGACGTTTTAGAGACAAGGTGAGGGAGGTGAGATTGAGATGATTTGACAACCTATAGAGGTATTGATAGTGATCTAATTCATCTAGACATAGTAGGGAAATACTAAAGTTACAGCTTCTCACTGTCGATCCAATTATCAACTAATAAGCTCAATTTTAATATTTCCATAAACATTTGTGACATTTTGTTCATTATTTGGATTTTGACTTTGGGGAATGGACTTTCAGGCAACTACACCACGCACAAAGCTTTATTTAAAATTTTGCTTAAAATTGTTAGGTGAATTGTAGTTCTATCCATTATAATTTTTATTATTAATATTATTCTTTTTTAATGTTTTTACAGAGTGAAGGCTTTGTATTAAATCCTGAATACATGCAGGTATCCATATGCACAAATCTTTCTTTGGTTTCGAGCACTTAAAGCATAGCGATATGATGATGTTATTAAGAAACATCAAAGTTTAAACAACACATTAATTCTTGACTGTTTTATCTGCCATATTTTTTGTATGATTTTCTGATTATAATGGTAATTGAGATCCATTCATGTATTGTTTTTTTTCTTCCCTGTTGTTAAGCTACTGAATGCTATATTGGTTCTGCTCTTCATTTTTATTTTCGAGATGGGAAAAAAATGCTGCCCCTGCCGTTGTCCGATCAAGTAAGTAAAAACTATATAATCATGTGAAATTTTTAGTCCCAATACAATTTTAACAGCATTCAAAGGACACTTAAACACGTGTTTTGTTTTCTTTTATCGTCTACTAAATTGAAAAACAGCATCAGTGTCAGTGATTAAGTGCAGCATCCATTCTATGGTTCTTGCACAGCAAAACGCACGTTCTTGATCTTCGCATGCATGAGATTATTTATTTAATGTAATCACTGTTTGCTATTTCGTGTTATTTGTTTTAGTAATTTTTGGTAATTTCCCCCACACATTTCTTGTCATTTAACATGGTGGTATTATAAGTTTAAAATGCACTCTAGCAGGACACAAGGTCTAAATTCTTTCTTCTCTGTATTGTTTGTTGCTGTGTGTATGGATTCTGCTGGCTGCGAAACAAATTGCCCCTCGGGGATAATAAAGTTGACCTAAATCTAAACCGAAGTTTTGCAGTGCCTCAGTTTTAAAAACTGTAAAATTAATAATAAAACGTTATACTTGGTGCATCTCTCTCCTGTGCTCAGGCCTCTTCGGAAGCTGTTTATGGGATTTATATTTGCTGTTTTGGCTTCTATCGCTGCAGCTGCAGTGGAAAACCTTGTCATTGTACGTTGTCAGACACACTTTACTTATATCACTGTGTTACATATTTTTATGTGTGTCGTACAACTTGTCAGTACTGAATGTGTTGTATTTTCTGCCAAAGAAATCAGTTATGGAACCTGCACATGACAAGGAATGTCTGCTACAAGTCCTTAACCTTGTAAAAGGAGAGCCCGTGTCTGTAGAGTTGACAGGACACAATATTTTTCCTGACCGATTCCAGTCATTTAAGGTGAGTACAACAGGAACATTAATTTCATCACGCATGCATTCTCAAATCAAAACAAATCAATTTTTATTTGTCACATACACAAAAATACAGAGTACGACATGCAGTGAAGTGCTTTATACGGCATGAGGGAATAGAATGGGGAAAAAAAATAAAACAAGAATAAAGAATTCAGATAAATATATAGAATATAAACTTTGTAAGATATAAAATATATAGATATTAAAGTGCACTGTGTGCGGTGTGGTGTGGTATAAAGTGCACTGTGTGCAGTGTGGGGTGGTATAAAGTGCACTGTGTGCGGTGTGGTGTGGTATAAAGTGCACTGTGTGCGGTGTGGGGTGGTATAAAGTGCACTGTGTGCGGTGTGGGGTGGTATAAAGTGCACTGTGCTTTTCGAATCCACAGTTAAAGTGAAAGTCCAGAGATTAAAGTGTCGTAGTGCGAAAAGAAAAATATTTGCAGAAAAGTGTGATGATTGAGAGAGTGGACCAGTTTTTAGATCCTGGGTGTTTCCTGGTTTAAACTCCGAATGGCCTGCGGGAAGAAGCTCCTCCTCATTCTCTCTGTGTTCGCTTTCAGGGAGCGGAAGCGTTTCCCTGAACGCAACAGAGAAAAGAGTCCATTATTGGGATGGCTGAGGTCCTCCATAATCTTCCTGGCTCTGGTCTGGCACCGCATGTTGTAGATGTCCTGCAGGTTAGGGAGCTCTGTGTGGATGGTACGTTCAGCTAAACGCACCACCCTCTGGAGGGCTCGTCTGTCCTGCATGGTGCTGTTCCCGAACCAGGAAGTGATGCTACCCGTCAGACTGCTTTCAATGGTGTGTAAAAAGTCTTTAGCACCTAAAAGGGAAGTTTAAAGTCCCTTATGCGTCTCAGATGGCACAGACGCTGCCAGGCTTCTTCACCAGGGTGTTGATGTGACAGTACCAAGACAGCTCCTGTGTGATGTGAACGCCTAGGTACCAGAAACTGTCCACTCTCTCCACTGGAGTCCCGTTGATGTTTAGCGGTTGGTATGACCGCTCCTGCTTCGTGCTGAAGTCCACTATCAACTCCTTAGTCTTGCTGACGTTCAGGAGAAGGTTGTTCTCCTGGCACCATTTCTCCAGGTTTTTAACCTCCTGTAGGTAGGCCGTCTCATCATTGTTGGAGATCAGGCCCACCACAACAGTGTCATCAGCAAACCTGATGATGTTGGTTGAGTTGGAAGTGGCCACACAGTCATAGGTGTACAGTGAGTACAGCAGGGGGCTCATAACACAACCATGGGGAGCTCCAGTGCTGAGGGTGAGGGTGGATGAAGTGTGTTTTCCCACCCCTAAGGCTTGTGGTCTGTCTGTCAGGAAGTTAGAGATCCATTGACACAGCGGCTGGCTGAGACCCAGGACCTCCAACTTAGAGGTGAGTGTGGAGGGAATTATGGTGTTAAATGCTGAAGTGTAGTCCACAAACAGCATCTTTGTATGATTCCTATTTCTGTAGTCCAGGTGGCTCATAGTAGTGTGGAGGAGATGTGCAATGGCGTCCTCAGTAGAACGGTTCTGACGGTACGATAACTGTAGAGGATCCAGTGTGTCTGGTAGTGATGCAGTGATAAAGTCTCTGACCAGTCTTTTGGAGTTCTTCATCACTACTGAGATCAGGTCTACAGGATGATAGTCGTTAAGGCAGGCGGGCTGAGGTTTCTTCAGGACAGAAACAATGGTGGACTGTTTTAAACATGAGGGGACAACAGACTGTTCCAGTGAGAGGTTTAATATCTCAGTGAACACCGGTGCTAGCTGGTCAGCGCAGGCTTTCAAAACCTGACCTGTGATGCGATCTGGTCCTGCTGCCTTCCTGTTATTCACTCTCTTGAATGCCCTCCTCACTTCATGCTCCGAGATGGTGAACGTGTTTACCTCTCCGGCTTTCTCGGCCTGCACACTGGTTGTGCCTCTAGCGCCGCTAGCATGGTTAGCTGCAGCCTCGAAACGAGCGTAAAAGATGTTTAGCTCGTCTGCCAGAGAAGCGTCCACATTCCCCATTCTTGAAGATGGTATTCTGTAGTCGGTGATTGTTCTTAGTCCCTGCCATGTTGGAACTCTGACTCTAGTCTCTCCTGTAGCACCGCTTTGCATCCTTCACCACTCTGCGAACCCTGCAGAGTGGCCACCGATTGTTCAGTCCAGCGTGCGACCTCCCTCTGAACCGGAGCTTCCTGTTTCAGTCTTTGTTTGTAAACAGGCACGAGGAAGATGGCGGCATGGTCTGATTTCCCAAATGGTGGACGTGATTGTGCTTTGTAGCTGTTCTTGGATGGTGTGTAACAGTGGTCCAGTGTCCTTTCGCCCCTGGTGGGGCAGGTGATGTGCTGATGAAAGTTCGGGAGTGCGCGCTTGAAGTTGGCACTGTTGAAATCTCCTACTACAATGAGCGCAGCCTCCCGATGCAGTGTTTGTTGAAGTGTTATTGTCTTGTGTAAGTCCCATACTGCAGTGTCCGTGTCCGCTTGAGGTGGAATATAAACGCCACTGACTATGACCGAGCTGAATTCCCGAGGTAGATAAAAGAGCCGATATTTGATTTTCAGTAGTTACAGATTTAGTGTGCGAAAGCGTGGAAGAGGAACAATGCTCGAACTGTCGCACCAGTGGTTGTTTACCATCAGACACACTCCACCTCCTCTTGACTTCCCCGACTCCAGTGTTCTGTCTATGCGGTAAAGCGAGAAAAACTCGACCGGCTGGATGGCGTGGTCCGGTACCGCTGGGGTCAGCCATGTCTCGATGAAGCAGAGAAGGTTGCAGTCCTGAATGTCCCTCTGGAATTTGACCCTTGCCCTGAGGTTGTCAAGCTTGTTCTCCAGTGACTAGACAGTGGCTAACAGGATACTAGGTAAGGGAGCGCGGTGTGCGCATGCCTTCAGCCTGTTCCTGATGCCGGCTCGTTTCCCTCGCGGACGCCGGTACGAGTCGTGTCCTTTGTTCTTCCTCAGGATCTCGCTCTGCCAGCATAGGTCCGGGTTTAAAAATGGTGAAGCGAAAGGTGAGTGGATTGTACACCAATAAATATGAGTGGCTCTGTCATATCTAATGATGTCCATCTTGTGTAGATGGAACTGTAACTACTTAAATAAAAGTATAAAACAAACAAAAAAGAGAAAACGTAGCCGGAGAAGTCGTGACGGCAGGCGACCTCACCGGCGCCATCTTGGAGCTAGTACTATCTGTCTGTCTATCTGACTGTCAATAAAATGTTTTAGATTAATTGTAAAATGCATTTTAGTAAACACTAAAGCAAATAATGACATTTTTGTTGTCAGGATCCGGTGAAATACACTCGACTTCCACTCGGCGATGCCCATCGAGTCTTGCCAGTCAGTGTCTCTCAATCTGGAGTGACTCACCAGTGCAAACTTAATGCCAGTGAGAGCACTGCTTATAGCCTGATCTTGTTCGGAAAGGACAGTGTTATTAAATGTAAACTGGTGAGTTTAAAAGTTTCCTCAAATTCTTTGACAAATAAGAACACGTTTAACCTTCCTCTTGTCTTAGGGTCAGCACTGACCCGTTTTTAGATTTAAGTGCACAGAAGTACCACATAGATTTTTTTATTGCATCAATTTTTTATTTAAACAGTTTTTATTTTGACAAACAAAAAAAAATCTCTTTAACTAAATTATAAAATTCTCTGATTAAAATGATGACCTTTGTGTTGTTAGGGTCGGTTTCGACCCATTTATAATATAACATTTTAAAACAATAATTAGTACCAAAACTGAAATCATAGACACACTGTCAGCTCACTGACACAGTCAGCCAACAGCTCACTGACAGCCAGCTCCTCTCCTTTCCCTGTAAGCTTTACTTAGGGGCTTCTCTCTTTGCCTGGTTCTCACCTTCCCAGAACAAACAAAACAAACAAACAAAAATGGACATGTCCAGACATGTAAAACAACAATTCAGTTTAGAGTTAGTGACTTGCAGAGTGCATATCTCCAGTTTGCAGCATGCTAAAAAATGAGAAGATTTACAACAAGCCAAGCTCTCGAAAACAGACACAGAGCAGCATCGCGATACAGATGAGCAGGTTTCTGAACAGGAAAAAAAGGGAGATTATCAACCAGAAGACACAGACACATCTGATAAATCTGATGAGGAGGTCACCGGTGCTAAAGCTGCTTCCACTCATTCTGAAACATTAAAATCCAAAAGTGGTAACATCTGATGGAGCTCAGTACCTCCTGAATTACATGGCAGGGTAACTGCTGCAAATGTCCTCAAAATGACCCCTGGGATCACTAGGTTTGCGGTGATGAGAGTAAGTGACATAAAGACATGTTTTGATCTAAAAAAAAACAAAAAAAAACAGCTATGCATGGAATCTACAGATTTACACAGGCAAACATGTGAGTGGCATTCCTGAGAAAAAACAAGGAAAATGTGTAGTCCTCAATATGACTACTGGACTAAGGGGTCACAATATGTGGGCAATTTTTTTTTTACCAGCTATGACCTTGGACAAGAACTTCTCAGGAGGAAACTTACCATGGTGGGCACAATAAAAAACAATAAACCTAAGCTGCCCACTGAAATTTAGCAGGTAAAGGACAGGGCTCCACTTTCTTCAAAATTTGCTTTTACAGACAACACCACCGTTGTTTTATATTGTCCCCAAAAAAAGAAAAAATTAAATGGGGTACTTATGTCCACTTTTCACAAAGATACAGCTGTGTCATCAGGAAGTGAGAAAAAGCCCATACTTATCCTGGACTATAATAAAAACAAAGGAGGAGTGGACAACCTGGGTAAGTAGACTGCCACCTACACATGCCAGCGAATGACCAGGAGATGGCCAATGGTTGTGTTTTATAACAGCCTAGATGTGTCTGCATGCAATGCATTTGTGTTGTGGACCCACATCCACCTAGGGTGGAACTCAACCAAAAAAAACAACCGAAGAATGTTTCTTGATGAGCTAGGAAGTTCCATAGTCAAGACACACATTGAGAGAAGCTGAGACCCAGCCTTGGTTAGACAGCTGCAGAGTTCACCTAGCACTCTATCCATACCATCAGCAACTCAAAGAGCATCAGCACCAGCATCCTCCTCAGCCAGCCCTGCCTTAACATTAACCAGCACAGCAACAGCCACAACCCCACTGAGGCCACCTGATTCTAAAAGAAAGAGGAGTCAGGTCTGCCCTAGCAATAAGGACAGAAAGACAAACATATTGTGCTTCTACTGGAAAAAATATCTCTGCAAATTTTTGCCACACTTGCATCTAAACACACACATACACATGTATGTTTTTGCAAACAAAGAAATTTTTTGGAACTGGTACTTGATTTCTATTGGTTTGATTTGCTTGATTGGTTGTTGTTTGTTTGACTGCAAATCTATATAATTTTATTATTACTAGTTCTTTTTTAAAGGCTCTATTTAAAAACAAAAACAAAAAAACTTTTTTGCTTTTTTTCGGAGTAAAAATATATGGGTCAAAATTGACCCGAACACCATAGATGTTACTATAGTTAATAATATTGAAATAATTTTTTTATTTTTTCTTTGGAGATGTGTTCTAATACCGCTCAGTAATAGTCAGGCAACATAACAATCTTTTATTTATTAATATAATTCTCTTGAGGTTCATTTTACCCTTTTTTTAATTAAAACGAGAGGAAGGAAGGTTAAACTAAAGAAAATATTTTAAGGTTATAGGAATATATTAGGTTCTGATAGTAGTGATACAGTGTAGTGATCTTACATTGTTACTTGTTTGTGTCACTGAAATGAAGGAGGAGGACCATATCATTAAATCGGAGAATAGAGAAGCCTTCATCAGGTACAGTAAAAGTTTGGTAAATCACAATGCAATGTTTGTTCCCATTAAAGAATTTGTCCTGTGTCGCAATGGCATTGGAAATGCTTCTGCGTTGTCCACGCTCTGAATCATGTGAGTAATCTGTCCAATGGAAAGTGTGGCATCACCCGCCGGATCATGAGACTGGATCCTTGCAGCTGTGCCCCCTCAGGGGCTATAGCCACAGCCTCCTCAACTCTGGGCAGGGGTATATTATTGCACCCCCTGCTTGAGAGAGTAGATCCGTCATCAGAGGAATCTCCCAGGGAGGGTGCTCGAGGAGGGCTAACACTAGGAGGAGACGGATTCCATCCCAGCAAACTCTCTCCAGAACTCCCGGAAGCATCATGACGGGGGAAAGGCGTACAGGCATATCCTTGGCCACGCCTGAGCCATTAAGCAGAAGCCCTTGTCCAGAGCAACGTACAAAAGTGCTTTAAATACACACAGAGCGCTTTCTGAACAAACAGAAGCTGGCTTCACTCCATGTGCTTTTTATATCTTCCTGGTCGTGACATCATTCCGCTGGTGATGCCACGCTTTCCATTAGACAGATCACACACATGATTCAGAGCGTGGACAACGCGGAAGCATTCCCAAAGCGTTTGCGACGCAGCGTCTCGTTCCCTTAGGGAACTAGGGTTACGTACGTAACCTAGAGACGTTTCCGGTTCATCTTCATGAGAATGATCAAAGATTGCATTATGTAACTTACTTTGTTGTTTGCAATTAACTATGACTGTGTTGGGTTTTTTCAGATTCATTAATTCCCATGCAAAGAATATCACCATTACTTTAGAAAGTACAAATCTCTTTGCAGTAGGCAATCATGGAATTTCTGAAACTGTAAAAGTTAAAGGAGGAAGGTAAGTAGTTTATCCTACCAGTCGTTTTACTTAGTTACAATCATGCAGTATCTAGTAATCCATTATTTCTCCTTGTGTTCAACACCTTCTTTTTATGGACTATTTATAGACTATCATATCACACTGATCAAGGTTTGATACATCTCTGACACGTTTTCTTAAATCCCTGCAGATATGTGGAAGTGACCATCAGCATAGAAGCGGCAACACATTATGTTGGACTGGGGCTTCTCGACTTTGGTGCCTTTTATACATTTGTTATTGACGGGGTGAAAATATGGTACTCTTAATGTGGCTAATGTTTAGTGTAGAGTTTTTACAAGATATTAAAAAAACAGTATTCAGTTTAAAATTGAAATGATGGCTCATGTTTCTTAAACATGATTGTATGTATTGTATTTTGTATGTGATGATAAGGGAAGAGGTCACCAGGCTAAAGCTTCAGCAGTTGCTTTTTCTTTGTACAGGATGCAGAAAAAGTAGTACTGCATAAGATGGAGGAGGTTCATGCCAGCAGAATACACGTTGCCTGGCAGGTCCCGCAGTACATTTTCATCTCTGCAGTGGAGGTCCTGTTCTACATCACTGGAACAGAATTCTTTTATTCACATGTAAGTCAGTGAACGAGGTTTTCTTTTATATTCTATCAGTTTCAGGTGCTCATGCCAAAGATTTTGCCTTCAGGCCCCAGACGGTATGAAGTCGATGGTGCAAGCATTTTGGCTCCTAAATACAGCCTTTGGAAATTTCATTGTGCTGGGCACAGAAAATATCAATTGGCCCTGGAAGGTGAGCTCTGGATCTGTTGGTTTGTTTTAATGATACTTCATCTTAATAATTCTTCTTTAGTGCACTTGTGTGGTGGTCCAGGAAAAAAAAACTAAATGGACTGCATGGCAAGTGAAGCAGAATCATTTTTCAATCATATAAAATAATAGTGATCATTATAATTATATAATTTCTGCTTACAATATACTTTAATAAGTCACATTAAAGGAAAAATTGATCTATTTAACAAAAACAACATACAAATTATATTATTTCTTGAACTTTTTTAAGTCTCTGTTCACTTTTGGTGATAGACTTGTGGTTGGGATGCAAAAGTTGAGATGTTTTCACAACTGGATTTCACCACATTAAGTGTTTTCCTAGACCACCACAAATTTATGTATGAGACTTTGCAGTGTTGATTGAATCACTGGTGTCATCTGCAGATGGAAAAGTTTGTGGTCATTGCTATAGGGACGTCTGTAGTCGGCCTCCTCTTCTTTTTCATCACCATATGTTGTCCCAATCCGGATGAGGTTTCTTCAAACTGCTGCTCTTCGATGCTTGAAGTAGGTTTTTGCTGCAGCTCAGATACCTTCAAGTGGAAGGGACTTCACAAAGGGGCGGTGTTTATGTGGTGAATAAAGATTGCAGGAAGTAGTGACAAATGCAGATTAACCTCTTAGCCTTCAGTGCCGCGCCGTACCTGTGCGACCGATATCCCATTGTTCTCAGGTGTTTATGTTTAACAATAGATTAAATGAAAAGGGACAAGAGTATCATTATATCAGTGATTTCAGATCACTGATTTTCAATGGAAAACGTATAACGAATGTATTTGCTGAATTTGTGTAAGCAGTACACACAAATAACATGCATAAAAAATGCAGCACTTACACAATTATTGCAAAAACGCCATAAAAGCATCCACTGCCGCAAATCCCGGTTTATTAGGAAAGATAAGGATCCACTGAACATTATGACGTAAAGAATTTTGGCTCCAACCAAACAATAATGTTGTAATTTAGATGGTTATTCCTTCGTTTATGTCACAGAACTTCTATTGCTGTATTGTTTGTGTATCTTTCAGAATAACTTTCGCAGAAAAAACGGCATTTTGATGGTAAAAAAAAATATATATGGCTGGTAGAATATAGTGTTAATGCACAAAAAAAAAAAAGGCAAAGAAAGGCGGAATCTCTGGCGTGAGCATCCACTATAGGCAGGTGCCATGACGTTTTGGTTTGCACCACCTATCATTTCAAACCTTTTATTTCCAGCCAGTAGCATTATGGAAACAAAATGATTGATCCAAAATGTAGCCAATGAGTGCAGGATTCATAACGATATATGGGAGGATTTTATTCCCCACGTGGGTGAAAAAGAAAAAAATGGACAGAGAGTACATCTGTAAATTACAATAAATCTTCCTTTACAGTTTTATACGATTTTATACGTTTTATCTTTAGTTTGTTTTCTTAGAGAAATGCTTGAAAAGTAAGTGTGTGTGTGTGTGTGTGTGTGTATTGTTGAGATTGGACTTGCTGGTCATCAATATGAATGCCAACTCAATATCCATATCCAAACATGTAGAACAAAAGTCTTTAATGGTCAGCAGTTCATTTCTATGCAGCCTGTATGAATAGAGTATGAATGAACACCTGAGTTTAGCAGGTGGCTCTCAAACAGGAGGAGGAGAAAAGGATCAGACACAGTCTCAGATAAATGTTTGTAGGAAAATCTTCATTACATTTGAAATATAAACTCATGAGACATGTGACTTTCAACGCAGTAATTTTCCGGAACTGATTTCATGTATTTATATATAAAATAAAAATAATGTTCAATAGAGAAAATGTATATCCAGGGCACTTCATCATCTATAACTTTTTTTCAGGAACTGTTAACATTTAAATAGAGGTCAGGCATTTTCACTGTGAGTCCCAAAAGCTGTGGCAAAGGCTAACAGGTTAAATGTTATTTTGTAATGAAAATGAATAGTAACAGAAAAAGATTCTTCCTAATATGTTTAACAATTTAATCTTCTTCTTTCAGCTTCTACCATTAGGGGTCACCACAGCGGTTCATCTGTTTACATACTACTCTGTCCTCTACATCTGTCTCTTTCACACCAACTACCTGCATGTCTTCCCTCACCACATCCATAAACCTCCTCCTTGGTCTTCCACTTTTCCTCCTTCCTGGTGGCTCCATCCTCAGCATTCTCCTACTGATATACCCCATGTCCCTCCTCTGCACATGTCCAAACCATCTCAATCTCACCTCCCTCACCTTGTCTCCGAAACGTCCTACATGTGCTGTCCCTCTAATTTCTAATCCTGTCCATCGTCGTCACTCCCAACAAACATCTCAACATCTTCAGCTCTGTTACCTCCAGCTCCTCCTCCTGTCTTTTACTCAATGCCACTGTCTCTAAACCATACATCATCTCAGGTCTCACCACAGTCCTATAAACTTTCACTCTCACAGATACTCTTCTATCACAAATCACTCCTGCTATCACTCTTCTCCACCCACTCCACCCTGCCTGCACTCTTTTCTTCACTTCTCTAACACACTCTCCATTACTTTGCACTGTTGATCCCAGGTATCCCACCTGCTCCCTACTCTCACCACAAATCACAATATCATCCGCAAACATCATAGTCCACGGAGACCTCGTCCGTTAACCTGTCCATCACCACTGCAAACAGTAAAGGGCCCAGAGACGATCCTTGATGCAATCAAGTCTCCACCTTAACCCATTCGTTCATTCCTACTGCACACTTCACTGCTGTCACACTGTCCTCATACATGTCCTGCACCACCCTCACATACTTCTTTAACACTGTTAATTGGGCGTGTCCTTATATTCTAATAAGTACAGACACATTGGGTCAAAGTGGTAATTTTGTTCGAATTTTGCAAAAGGAAATGAGATGACTGCATGTTTGAAAAAATAGAAGGAGACAGGTTAACAGAGCAGCACGTCTTGGTGATCTTTTGCCATTTATAGTTGCAGCTGGCAGATTTTACCCCGGCATCTACTATATTAAATACAAATATCTCCCTGGAAGTTTAGCTGATGCTAACACTAGCTATGATTGTATTTTTTACACAGACACTAAGTGACAATCACATCGTGAACACTTAAGTTGTGGATGCAGCATCATAGCGACAGTTTGTGGATATAAAAAAATGGGTGACATCAGCCTTGTGTTTATGGAGGCAGGGACTTGTGTGTATTTTCCAGGATAAGCCCCAACATCTTTAAATTAATAGATTTTTTTTTAATTGGTAGATTAACTACCTGCTCACTGTGTGTGTGTGTGTGTTTAACAGACTTGCCGCAAATGTCCTTCGACGTGCTTTACGATGAGGACAACTCGAAGGAGGACGGCTTCTACAAGTGGGAGTCGAGAACATATCCAGCTAAACAGCATGGAAAATGTGCCGCCCTCAAATCAGTCACCGCCTTTTGATCGGGAAGCCGAGGCGGAATCAGATAATAGCTGAAAATAGACTTTCACAATTTGAGTTCCTTTTTTTAAACCATGATTCGAAACAAGATGCGTTTTGGGAATTGTGAACTTTTTGGATCTTTTTTTATTATGTTATCTTTTTTTTTATGGTGTTATGCTGACAAATGTTCATTTTTGATGGGAAAAAAAAGTTGATTTATAAAAAAATGTAAAAATAAAGGCAATGATGTTCTGTTAGGGTTTCAGTAGTTCCTGATATCAGCTTGGTGTCGCTGGAACTCTCACACTTTTCTGTGAACTTTGACCTTTTTTCTGCTGCTGCTGAGGGGGTGACGTTACACTTAATCACCTTGAAGTTGTCTATTTTAACTTTTGTCCACTTCTTAAAATATGTTAATTGTTGTTATTGAAATGTTCAACTAAAACAATTAAAAAAACTCACACTGTTGAGGACGGTAGACGGTGTGAGGTTTTTTTTATTGTTTGTGTTTAAATATGTAAATAATAAAATTTTGCTTACTTTAATAGTGACGGTTGTTTTTTTCGGGGGGGGGGGGGGGGGGGGTTCCACCTCTTTCAGACACTTTCTGTATTCCAAATTGTTTATTTCTAAACCTTTTAATTCGCATTATATTTATTTCAATCCATATTGTGGCGTTTTCACGTTGGAAACGTCGATTTATTTTTCCCTCTGATATGTTTGTGTGTTTAAAATTGTTCTGACCTAAATATCCAGGTTATGAAGCAAACACCTCCTGGAAACAAGTCTGAATCAGACAGGAAAAGAACAGGACACGAGTGTTCAGGTGAGTGTTTATTTTGTATTTTTCGGATTGTCATTTTACAAAAATGTAAAGTTAGTTTTATTTAGAGCATCAAAAAGTCTGGATAGATTGGAAGTCACCGGTACAGTAAATGGTGTGTTTTTGATTAGACCAAATTATAATTGACCGTCATTATTTTCTTCATAATCACTGGATGCATCAAGATGAAGTTCTACTTCTACTTTTAAAGCGACATGTTTTCACTGACAGACCAAAGACTGACATTTATTAAAGAGTGTAAAGGTGTTAGAAAGGATTCCCATTCAGTTGTATTTCCACGCGTCACCACTAGAGGCAGACTTACAGTTTACCAATCATGACAAGTTACCTATGACATCACAGTGCACCATTTCCATCAGGAGTATAAAGCAGAGGTGGCAAAAGTACTCACATCCTTTACTTAAGTAGAAGTACAGATACTCATGTTTTAAAATGCTCGGGTAAAATTTTTTTGCTTAAGTGAAAGTAAAGAAGTCTTGGCTCTGACGTACTTGAGTAAAAAGTAGTTATTACTTCTACCTGTTTTAGCTGTTAACTGGACCTCACATCATATTAATATCAGGTAGATAGATACATACATACATACATACTTTATTGTCATTGTATAGTACAGGTACACAGCAACAAAATGCAGTTTGGCATCTACCAGAAGTGCAAAAAGTAGCAATTGTGCAAATAGTGCAGATAAACATGTATCATATTTACAGCATGTGATATTTATGTAAGCATATGTACAGTGAATAAATATAAAGGCTATATCAGTGCAGAGACGTGTGGACATCATTAAGAGCCTTTGCTATGTTTCCACACGGACAGTTAATGAGGTGATACCGGAGAAAGTGCACCTCTTCAAGTCAAGTCAAGAAGATTTTATATATAATCATAGACATTTTACAGATTTGAATGATGAATTGTTTTTATCTGTACGATCAATAAAGACAGTAATTTATATTTGTTTCACCATTACACTTACACTTACATTTACATTAGCGGCGTTTAGCAGACGCCCTCATCCAGAGTGATAGGGGCGTACAAAAGTTATTTGAGTCTCTAGTAATGAATAAATCTACACTGGTACACAAAATTACAAACTTAATATAAATATAACTCTTCAATTCTACAAACTTGGAAAGTGCTAATTTAAGTGTTTCAGGAAGAGGTAGGTCTTCAATCGTCACTTGAAGATAGTCAGGGTAGAGACTGTAGAGACTGTAGAGACATCTAGGGGAAGTTCATTCCACCACCTCTGTGCCAGAACTGAGAAGAGCCTTGAAGTGTACTTACCTCTCATTCTGAGAGAAGCTGGTACCAGTCAAGCAGTGCTGGAGGATCAGACAGCGTGGTGCAGTGTGAGATGTGATGAGATGTGATGAGGTCTCTAAGGTAAGATGGTGCTGGTCCATTTTTGGCCTTGTAGGCAAGCATCAGTGTTTTGAATCTTGTTGAACAATTATGAGGGAAAAACCCACAAAACGCCACCGAGAGGGTAAAATGTGCAAAACATGGCAGGTTTGGTGTTGGATTTGAGACTTGTAGCAGAAATAAAACAAAAATTTACTGATTAAAAATATTTTTTGGTGGAGTTTATTTATTTATTAAGAAGACGTCATAGATAAAAGTATGTTTTGGCGAAGGTTTTAATTTTCGTCTCTTTTATATTTAGTTATTTATGTATTTACATTTTTTAAATAAAAATGGTAAAAACAGAAATGCGCTGAATCGATCGCGCGTTATTAACATTTAGTGCCGTTTAAAAGTATTTTTATTTTGACAGCCAAATATATATATAAATATGTAATATATGTACTATTGGTATCAGCATTCTGTGATAAGCCTGCCCTCTAGTGGTGACTTATGTAGTGCTGTATTAGTTGTGCGATTCTCAGTCATTTTACATCACTGACTCCCTCTGTCTCATCCCCAAACTTCTTACTGCCTTCTGCCCTGCTGATTCTTAGCTTCGTAAACTAGTCGACATCTGTGGTGAGTGAGAGACAGGATTTTATACACCAGTGGATTGAAAAAGACGCACAATGACAGGAAATCGGTTGTTCGGCTGAAAATAAAAAAAATGTATTTCACCAAATCAATGGATCAAAACTAAAGTAACAAGCCGGTTTTGAAAATGTAAGAAGTAAAAAGTACAGATGTTTGCGTAAAAATGTAATGAGTAAAAGTAAAAAGTTGTCTAAAAAATAAAGTGGAGTAAAATACTGATACCAAAAACGAAGTATTTGTACTTTGTTACTTTCCACCTCTGGTATAAAGGGCCAGAACTCAGAGCAGCAGCACCCATTTAGCAGTGGTCACTCGGCACCCCATTCAGTAGTTGTCAAGTAGCAGTGGTCACTCGGCACCCCATTCAGTAGTTGTCATTTAGCAGTGGTCACTCGGCACCCCATTCAGTAGTTGTCATTTAGCAGTGGTCACTCGGCACCCCATTCAGTAGTTGTCATTTAGCAGTGGTCACTCGGCACCCCATTCAGTAGTTGTCATTTAGCAGTGGTCACTCGGCACCCCATTCAGTAGTTGTCATTTAGCAGTGGTCACTCGGCACCCCATTCAGTAGTTGTCATTTAGCAGTGGTCACTCGGCACCCCATTCAGTAGTTGTCATTTAGCAGTGGTCACTCGGCACCCCATTCAGTAGTTGTCATTTAGCAGTGGTCACTCGGCACCCCATTCAGTAGTTGTCATTTAGCAGTGGTCACTCGGCCCCCCATTCAGTAGTTGTCATTTAGCAGTGGTCACTCGGCACCCCATTCAGTAGTTGTCATTTAGCAGTGGTCACTCGGCACACCATTCAGTAGTTGTCATTTAGCAGTGGTCACTCAGCCCCCATTCAGTATTTGTCATTTAGCAGTGGTCACTCGGCACCCCATTCAGTAGTTGTCATTTAGCAGTGGTCACTCGGCACCCCATTCAGTAGTTGTCATTTAGCAGTGGTCACTCTGCACCCCATTCAGTAGTTGTCATTTAGCAGTGGTCACTCGGCACCCCATTCAGTAGTTGTCATTTAGCAGTGGTCACTCTGCCTCCCATTCAGTAGTTGTCATTTAGCAGTGGTCACTCGGCACCCCATTCAGTAGTTGTCATTTAGCAGTGGTCACTCTGCACCCCATTCAGTAGTTGTCATTTAGCAGTGGTCACTCGGCACCCCATTCAGTAGTTGTCATTTAGCAGTGGTCACTCGGCCCCCCATTCAGTAGTTGTCATTTAGCAGTGGTCACTCGGCACCCCATTCAGTAGTTGTCATTTAGCAGTGGTCACTCGGCACACCATTCAGTAGTTGTCATTTAGCAGTGGTCACTCAGCCCCCCATTCAGTATTTGTCATTTAGCAGTGGTCACTCGGCACCCCATTCAGTAGTTGTCATTTAGCAGTGGTCACTCGGCACCCCATTCAGTAGTTGTCATTTAGCAGTGGTCACTCTGCACCCCATTCAGTAGTTGTCATTTAGCAGTGGTCACTCGGCACCCCATTCAGTAGTTGTCATTTAGCAGTGGTCACTCTGCCTCCCATTCAGTAGTTGTCATTTAGCAGTGGTCACTCGGCACCCCATTCAGTAGTTGTCATTTAGCAGTGGTCACTCTGCACCCCATTCAGTAGTTGTCATTTAGCAGTGGTCACTCGGCACCCCATTCAGTAGTTGTCATTTAGCAGTGGTCACTCGGCCTCCCATTCAGTATTTGTCATTTAGCAGTGGTCATTCGGCACCCCATTCAGTAGTTGTCATTTAGCAGTGGTCACTCTGCCTCCCATTCAGTAGTTGTCATTTAGCAGTGGTCACTCGGCACCCCATTCAGTAGTTGTCATTTAGCAGTGGTCACTCTGCACCCCATTCAGTAGTTGTCATTTAGCAGTGGTCACTCGGCACCCCATTCAGTAGTTGTCATTTAGCAGTGGTCACTCGGCCTCCCATTCAGTAGTTGTCATTTAGCAGTGGTCATTCGGCACACCATTCAGTAGTTGTCATTTAGCAGTGGTCACTCAGCACCCCATTCAGTAGTTGTCATTTAGCAGTGGTCACTCGGCACCCCATTCAGTAGTTGTCATTTAGCAGTGGTCACTCTGCACACCATTCAGTAGTTGTCATTTAGCAGTGGTCACTCTGCATTGCGCAACAGATAGCAATTGACCGCAAGAATCACACACAATCAATTCTATACCCAGTAAAGTTTGAGCGTTCGCAATCCTCTTCCGTGTTTTTACTGACACGCTGGATCGAGTACAATCCCCTGATCAGAGCACACTAGATAGTGAATCTCCCTTATATACCGTAATTCCCAGACTATAAAGTGCACCCAGATATAAGCCACTGAACTTTACTAATATTTTTATTTTGAACATAAATAAGTCTGTCTATAAGCCTGTCTATATGTCTACACTAAAACTAATGAATTTTACACAGACTTTAACGAAAGACAGTGTCTGTTACACGGTGTAACTGGTGAAATATGTTGAGGCTCCTTTAAGAGCAGAGCGCCATTTTGGGAATAGCCTGCAGCCGCATTTATCAAATACCGAGATATTAAAAAAATATAAAAAGATAAAAAAAATAAAAAAATAAAAAAAGCAAGAGTTTTGGAAACCTGTCTGTGCTTATATGATTTCTGTTGCAGCTGGAGTTATAAATGAGCCGCTTCATCGTTTAGGGCGCTTATAGTCCGGAAAATACGGTAGTCCTTCGAGCCGGATAGGAGAACTGCCTAAAAAAATGGCGCAAATCCCAGTCGGAATCATGCGGACCCTGGGGATGGAGGCATTAATCCCCCTGATTAACAAAATCCAAGTTCAGTTCCATCAGGCAGAGCTGCAACTTGGATCTGCAGCAGATCGCCGTGGTGGGAGGACCGGAAAGAGCTCGGTTCTGGAGAATTTCATGGGTAGGTCAGTTTCATTCCGTCGCTCATGTCCGGGGTGTGTGTGTGTGTGTGTGTGTTTGTGTGTGTGTGTGTCTCTGTTTGTGTGTGTGTGTGTGTTTGTGTGTGTGTGTGTGTGTGTTTGTGTGTGTGTCTGTGTGTGTGTGTGTGTTTGTGTGTGTGTGTGTGTCTCTGTTTGTGTGTGTGTGTGTGTGTGTGTTTGTGTGTGTGTGTGTGTGTGTGTGTGTGTGTTTGTGCGTTTTTGTTTTCTGCGTTTTTCTGTTTTGTTTTGCCCAAATAGTTTGTTATATTTGGGTTTTTCAAGCCATTAGATAGTCATGGTGGACATTCATTACTTGCCGTTAATTTGAGCAAATTTTCCCTCAGGAACCATATTGTAGAAATGTTAAGTATCGTGATCTGATGTTTTTGTTGAACTATGCAATATAGTCGAATGAATCCAGGGTTACATTATTTTTTCAAGATCCCAATAAACCAAATATTATATTAATTTTGTTGGAATATAAGGTTTGAATTTTGCACACCAAAAAAAAGAGTCGACTCCTGAAAAGATTCAATTCAGCAGATGTTTTGAAGCTAAAGAGTCGACTCCTATGAGTCAGTTAAACTGACTTACTGAATCAAATAATTTTTCTTACGTTCATATATGATATACAGTGGAACCTCGGGTTACAAATTTAATTCGTTCCGGTACTTTATTCGTAACCTGAAAAGTTCGTATCCCGATACAAATTTCCCCATAATAATGAACAGAAACTTCGGTAATTCGTTCTGGACAACCAAAAATATTACTTAAATAAAAATAAAGCCAATATTCACTAATATTATTTACTTTTAACATGTTATATTAAAATCATACCACATAAAAACATACAAAAGAGGAAAAGATCTTTAGAAGACTCGCTGCAGGAGACGACGTTCGTAGAAGGGGGAGGAGCGAGAGTTATTGTTTGGAAGGAGAATCTTATTATATTATATTATTTATATATTTTTATATATTATATTATAGAATATTAAAGACAGTGTTATTAACACGAACGCTGAGACAATTGTTGCATTAGAGGGAAAATGAGAGCTGTTTCTTTAAGGCTACTATCAGTTGGTATTGAAGTCCAGAGTGAAATTCATTATGGGTATTGTACTTGGGAAAAGACTGTAACCCTGCTAATCTATCTTCATAAAAACAAGTCAAGTGGTTATGCATCGGCTAATGTTGTCCATCTCATCATTCCACGAGCATCAACTAACGAGTTGTTACGCTGCCGCCGGGAAAAGTTCAAGCGGATAAGTAACACGATGCTCTCGCTAGGGACACAGGACGCTAACTGATGTGACGAGCTGTGTGGATAGAGCAAAAACAACCAACCTGCCTGCGATTTTTTGGTGAGCGACGTTCGTATCCCGAAATATTGTTCGTAACCAGGGGCAAAAATTTTGATGAACTGCGATTCGTAACCTGAATTATACGTATGCCGGGGCGTTCGTAACCCGAGGTTCCACTGTATATTGATATCTTTAATTGGTCAGAGTTTCTGTCTTAGATTTATATTTGACTGGAAATGTAACATCTTGAGATACCAACCAGAAAACTCTCAGAAGTCATTCTTGATTGTTGCTTTATTTAGGACACATCACAGCAGCCAAACATACACACATTAAGTGGTAACGGTGGTGACTGCAGATAGCTCTTGTTCACAGGCTTTTAACAATGCCAAGACATTACATTACTGTCACCTGCTGGACATACATAGATAGATCTCACCATACAACATTCCCCCCACAGTTAAGTCAAACACTTTCTTCTTCAAAAATATTCAGTACATTTTTTCTACCTTCAATAACCATTTAAATAAAGTGCACTACCCATTCCCAATTGAACAATAAAGTTCACAAAGTTTAGAGGTTTTTTAACACATTTTAAATCACAAAGTCCTTAAGGTGTGTGGGTACCTTCCGTTCCCTTAAACACCGTCGTAAACCCACAGAGGGTACAGTTTCAGATTTAGTTATTTCTGCCCTGGGTATTAGTTTAGGTGTTTTAGGAGTACTTGACAATTCTAGTAGTGTGGGTTGTACCATTTCCAGTTCATTTTTCTCAGGAGTAGAACAGGAGATTCTGGTGGACTACTGGGTGATGTTAACATTTAAGCATCTGTATCCATAGACACAACATCCTCACATAACTGAACCTCCCTGATTGGTTGAAAGTCAGTCATTTCCTTTTGTTGGCGACTAAACATTTGATCTACATGATGTCACACTACCTGCTCATTTCCCAATGTTACCTTATGGAATACAGGTCCTGTAAAGTCTTGAATTACTCCTTGTACCCATTTTGAGCCATATCCAAAATTTCTGGTATACACAGGAGGGTCAGTATGTCAGGGTTTCACATGTTGATCATGATACTCTTTCTGAACTACTTGTTTCATTTCCATTTTCCTGGTGAATTCAGGATGTAGTTTGTTTAAAGTGCAACGCAATTTCCTTCCCATCAACATTTCAGCAGGCCACATTCCGGTTCTAGACTGTGGTGTGATACGATAGTTAAACGAAGCTCTGTGTAACTTGGTCTCCAGTGAGTCAAAACTTTTTTTTCATTATATCTTTAAAAGTTTGAACTGCTTGTTCTGCCAAACCATTAGATGAAGGGTGATATGGTGCAGAAGTAACATGATTTATTCCATTCTTAGACATGAACTCTTTGCTTACTTCACTCACAAAACACTGGGCATTATCAGACACTATCATTTCAGGAATCCTATGTACACTGAAACTTTTCTGTAAACACTCCAATGAATTAATTGTTGTTGGTGTAGTTACCGGATAGGCATCAATCCACTTAGAATGAGCATCAGTTAAAATTAAGAACAATTTACCCAAAAAAAGGACCTGCATAATGCATATGAATTCTCCTCCATGGTTGTCTGGGCCACTCCCATGGGTGAAGTGGTGCCCTCGCAGGGGCTTTCCTCTGTCCTTGACATACTGTACAATCTCTTACTCGAGTCTCATTATCAGCACCCAGTTTGTGTGTGTGTGTGTGTGTGTGTGTGTGTGTGTGTGTGTGTGTGTGTGTGATGAGACGAGACAACAAGATGATTGATCAGCTGTGATCTGTTTTTTCTCATTCAAGAATACTTTGATGGTCGAGGGACAGAAATTCAAACTTCATTTCTTCATTTGACCGTCACTTTGCTCATTACTCCTTGTTTTGTCTATCTCTCTGTCTCTCTGTCTGTTTCAGTCTGTCTGTCTGTCTTGCTGCCACAGTGTCTCAGTCTCTCTTCCTGAATGTCTCATCCTCTCTCTCTCACTGTCTGTCTGTCTGTCTGTCTGTCTGTCTCAGCCTCTCTTGTCTGTCTCAGCCTTTCTATCTGCCTGTCTCTGTCTGCCTGTCTGCATCACCCTTACTGTCTGTCTATCTCACCCTATCTGTCTGTCTGTGTCTCTCTGTCTTTGTCTGTCTGTCTCACATTCTCTGTCTGTCTCACCCTCTTTGTCTGTCTCTGTCTGTCGGTCATAGTCGCTCTGTCTGACTGACTGTCTGTCTCACCCTCTCTGTCTATCTATCTGTTTTAGTCACTCTGTCTAACTATCTGAATGCCTCACCCTCTAGTATTTTCTCTGTCTGCCTCATTCTCTGTCTGCCTGTTTGTCTCAGCATCTTCAACCTCTCTGTCTATCTGTCTATTTCTGTGTTTGCCTGTTCTATCCTTTCTGTCTGTCTGTCTCTGCTTATTTGTCTGTATATCTGCTTGTCTTTCAGATTGTCTGTTCTAGTCTGTCTGCTCCGGGCTCCCTGTCTGTCCACCTGTCTGTCTGTCTGTCTGTCTGTTTCTCTTTCTTTCTTCTCCAGCCTCGGCCTGTCTGCCTCTTATTTGTTAGTTTACCTGCTTTAACCTATATGTCTATTCGCCTGTCGATGACCTGTCTATCTGTTTTTCTCTGTCCTCTCTCTTTCCCAGTTCATCTGATCATTGCTTTATTGCATAATGAAATTCTCTCGTTCTCTGCAGGGATTTTCTCCCTCGTGGCTCAGGGATCGTCACTCACAGGCCTCTGGTTCTGCAGCTAATCAACAACAAAGCAGGTGAGTGTGTTTCCTCGAATAAAACACCCACTCTCACACACACACACACACACACACACACACACACACACACACACACACACACACACACAGACAACCTGGCAACCCAGAGTCTAACGATTCTGTGTCTGTGTTTAGAGTATGCCGAGTTCTTGCACTGTAAAGGGAAGAAGTTCGTGGACTGCGATGAAGTCCGGACGGAGATTGAGGCCGAGACAGACACGATCACGGGTTCGAATAAGGGAATCTCCTCAATTCCCATTAACCTGAGAGTCTACTCGCCTAACAGTATCGCGCACACAGACAAACATACACGCGCACACACACACACACACACACGGAATTGTCAAATCTTTTCAGAAAACCTTCCTGTTGTAGGAAACCTCATTCTCTTTTTTTGGTTCCTCAGTGTTGAACCGGACTCTCATCGACCTGCCAGGGATGACCAAGGTTGCCGTGGGCGACCATCCGGTGGACATCGAGCACCAGATACGAGACATGATTTTGCAGTTCATCACTAAAGACAGCTGTCTGATCCTGGCAGTCACACCGGCCAACACTGACCTGGCCAACTCGGACGCTCTGAAGATCGCCAAGGAAATGGATCCTCAGGATACTCCATGGTTTTCTTCTAAAAACACAATCAACCATGACCTAGTGAAACAGACCATGAGTGTGTGTATGTGTGTGTGTGTTGTTGCAGGTCTCCGCACTGTTGGTGTGATCACCAAGCTGGATCTGATGGACAAAGGAACGGACGCACGAGACATTCTGGAGAACAAGCTGCTCCCACTGCGCAGAGGTGGGTGGGGCTCGGGGACGTGTCCATCAATTACACCTGCAAACACAGCCGTGGTTTAGCAAAGCGCGTGTGTGTGTGTGTTTCAGGCTACATCAGTGTAGTGAAACGTAGTCACAAGGACATTGACGGCAGGAAGGACATCCGCGTCGCTCTGACTGCAGAAAGGAAGTTCTTTTTGTCTCACCCCGCTTACAGACACATGGCAGAGAGAATGGGAACGCCGCACCTGCAGAAGACCCTCAACCAAGTTTACCACGTCCTTTCGAACTCCACCCACCGAAGACACCCTGTCCACTCCAATACTAATCTACTAAAATATATTATGTGGATTAATTATGCATCCAGAAATACACAATAAGGACAAAAGTATTGGGACACCTGATTTCTTTAGTCATTTTTGGTTCACTGACATTCGCAAACTTTATACCAATGTTTGTCCTCATAGACACACACACACACACACACACACACACACACATATATATATATCTATCAGCATTTAACTACATAGTTCATAGCCAGCTTGAAATGTTGTCTTTCTCTGTCTTGTCTCTCACAGCAATTGACTAACCACATCCAGGACACGCTGCCTGGTTTGCGCAGTAAGTTACAGTCACAGCTTCTGTCTCTGGAGAAAGAGGTGGAGGAGTACAAGAAATTCCGTCCTGACGACCCCACACGCAAGACCAAGGCACTGCTGCAGTGAGTCGTCTTTTCCTTCACCTCCTTTTTAAACATCTCCCCTTGTTTTAAACAAACTCGCCTCTTGTATCGGGCATCACCACAATTTGTATGTAATTCGTATGTAATTTCTCAGAAATGCCCTTACTGTAAAAATAGTAAAGCAAAAATAAAAATCCATCTGGTTCTTGGAGACCAAATAAAATTAGAAACAAAAAGAAAAGCTGACTAAATGTGAGCACTTGAGTCAGACTTGAAGTTAAACTACGGATTTTAAATGGTCCAGGAAGTTTTGCACACCATATGTATTATACTCTCGTTTTAATTTGCATATTTGTGTGTGTGTGTGTGTGTGTGTGTGTGTGTGTGTGTGTGGTCATCAGGATGGTGCAAGAGTTCGGTGTGGACTTCGAGAAGTGTATTGAGGGATCAGGAGATCAGGTGGACACGGTGGAGCTGTCCGGTGGTGCCAGGATCAACCGCATCTTCCACGAGCTCTTTCCTTTCAAGCTGAACAAGGTGACAGACACACACACACATACACACACACACACATACAACAGACCTGCATTTGTGCAAATAGACACTTATACACTCACACACAGATATACTGTAGATTTTCCACAGAGACGCTCACACACAGATATACTGTAGATTTTCCACAGAGACGCTCACACACAGATATACTGTAGATTTTCCACAGAGACGCTCACACACAGATATACTGTAGACTTTCCACAGAGACGCTCACACACAGATATACTGTAGATTTTCCACAGAGACGCTCACACACAGATATACTGTAGATTTTCCACAGAGACGCTCACACACAGATATACTGTAGACTTTCCACAGAGACGCTCACACACAGATATACTGTAGATTTTCCACAGAGACGCTCACACACAGATATACTGTAGATTTTCCACAGAGACGCTCACACACAGATATACTGTAGATTTTCCACAGAGACGCTCACACACAGATATACTGTAGATTTTCCACAGAGACGCTCACACACAGATATACTGTAGATTTTCCACAGAGACGCTCACACACAGATATACTGTAGATTTTCCACAGAGACGCTCACACACAGATATACTGTAGATTTTCCACAGAGACGCTCACACACAGATATACTGTAGACTTTCCACAGAGACACTCACACACAGATATACTGTAGATTTTCCTCAGAGACACTCACACAGATATACTGATTCAGACACACAGTCTGCTACTCGGTCTCGTGTGTACTGTACTGACAACCTGTTTCATTTTTCCTTCTTTTTTTCTCTTTTTTTTCTCTCGATGCCTTCATTCTTCACTTCAATTTCCACGCCTTCCTTTCTCTCTTACATCTTCATCTTTTTTTGACTTTTCTTTTTTTCGTCTCTTTCATCACTGTCAGCATGTCATGTCACTGCTTCATCTTTCCCTTGATCTTCATGCTCTTTTTGTTATTTTACCTGTCCTGCTGTTTGTTTGTCTGTCTGTCTGATTGTCTGTGTGCCCCTCTCCACACCTACCCCCACACCCTGTATGTTCTCAGAACTGGCCTGTTCACCCCCGACCCGGCGTTCAAAGTCATCGTGAAAAAGCAGATCATAAAGCTGAAAGAGCCCTGTCTCCAATGTATCGATCTGGTGTTTCAGGAGCTCATCAACACAGTCAGGCAGTGCTCCAACAAGGTACCTCGCTGCTGCCGGGCCCCCACACACCGGCCAGAGGGGGAGGGGTCACACCGGCCGCCCCCCCAAAAAAGTAGAGGCGATAAGCGGAGGAGGAGGAAAAACTTGTTTTTTACTATCACTGCTGTAAACTACGTATCCCTAAACTTTACATTTACACTTTTTCTTCTTTGCTTATC
The DNA here is from genome assembly GCA_039877035.1 of Silurus lanzhouensis. Classification (NCBI taxonomy): domain Eukaryota; kingdom Metazoa; phylum Chordata; class Actinopteri; order Siluriformes; family Siluridae; genus Silurus; species Silurus lanzhouensis. The sequence continues at coordinate 427,991 of JBCEWE010000279.1, forward strand.
TTAATGTTCGTCACAATCTTCGCTTTTTGGCTTCGCTTCGCCATCTAGCAGCGGCGTCTCGAGCTTGTACCTCAATTTTTAGCTCGCGTTACAAAGCAAAAAATTATCACACAACATGGAGCTGCATCACACAACATGGAGCTGCATCACACAACATGGAGCTGCATCACACAACATGGAGCTGCATCACACAACATAGAGCTACACCACACAACATAGAGCTACATCACACAACATAGATCCACATCAACAAAACATAACAAAGAGCTGCACACAACATAGATCACATACAAACATAAAAAACAAAACTGATAAAAAATAATCACACAACATAGAGGAACATCACACAACATGGAGCTACATAAAACAACACAGAACTACATCACAACCGATCCCTCGGTTCCTTGTTCCCTAATCCTGTTCCTCCTGGTCATGTTGATGTTCCTCCACATCAGCACCTGTTTGTCTGAGATCAGCCCTTCACATCCCCATTGCCCACGCCCTGTCCCTTTTAGTGCAATCATCTACGTAATATAGTGTAATATAGTATAAAATAATATAATAGTGAAATAGTAAAATAGTAATAGTAAAAGAATTTTTTTCGATATGTCTGCGTGTGTGCGCATGTGTGTGTGTGTGTGTGTGTGTGTGTTACCATCCCGTGGGTTTGTTTCAGAACAAGTCTGGTAGCGACCTACTTTCAGGTTTGACCACGTGTGCTGTAAAAGCAAGTCAGCGTTTATTTATTTTTTTGTCTTTCATTCAGGAGGTCGAATGTTTTTGTTGACTATTTTATTGACCTTGAAAATTCTCAAAAACATGGTCCAATTATTACCACTAAAACACATGGGAAATATTGATAAAAAAAATCCTCTCAAATATTGTAAATATGAATCGAGAAGTTTGTGGACACCTGACTGTCCTGTTAGAACAACCCATTCAACATTGAGACTCCATTTGCTCTATAAAGAATTTGTGCACATTTAGGGTGTTAATAAAGGCACTGGTACTGATGTAGGTAAAGTGAGGAGGACTGGAGTGCAGTCAGTGTTCACATTCATCCTGAAGGTGTTCAAAAGGATTTGGAGCTCAATAGCAGATCTTCCACTCCAATCAATGGAAAGCAGATCTTCATGGATCTAGCTTTGTGCTTTTATTTATGTATATGAAACCGTATTGCACTTGCTACGCCACACCTTCAGTTGGTTGCCTCAGCACTGATTCACACTGAATTCGCATGAAGTTAAACTCGTCGTTGTCTCGTCGATGGAAAAGTTGTACAGTGCTGTGATAAAGTATTTGAGATCATGATTTTTTTTATTCCCCTTTTTACACATTTAAATGATTCGGATCATCAAACCAATTTTAATACTGCACAAAGATAACCAGAGTGTGCGTTCGGTTGTATTTGGTGTAAAATGAACACAGAATTTATATATATATATATATTATATATATTTTATATAATATATATATAAATATATATATATATATATACCATACATACATACACACACTAAAAAGAACACAATACTTAAAGTAAACCGTGGTGGTGGTGGTGTGAGGAACTGAGGATGCTTTGCACCCTCAGGACCTTGGACGACTTACATTTTATTTAATTTTTTAGCATTTTACAAGCCAAGTATAAACAAACAAACAAACAAACACATCCTCCAAACCTGAGGGAGGGTTTATGTTAAGTCTCTAGTCCAGTCTAGGGCTCAGCAGGGCGGATTATGTTGGACCCGGTTTGAGCACCAGGAGGTCTTTGGCTGCAGAGAGAGAAGATAGAGAAAGGATGAGTAGAGAGCATTCCACCAAGAGAAAAAGAAAGTAAAGAAAGCGAGAGATCAAAGAGAACAGGAAAAGTACACAAAGAAAAGTCAGACTCTGTTCCGGTGTGAAGGCAACAGATTTTTTTCCTCGGTGTATGAGGAAAGCGATGCAGCGGCACTTTAGTGTTTCTGCTCCTTCAGACCAGATTTTTTTTTACACCCCCTATAGCATTGCATTGCATGCTGGGACTTTGTTCCCCTTATATCCAAGGTTTAAAGTATGTCTGAAGTATGTCGAAACAATTTACGGCAAGTTTCAGGTATTTATAACACTGTACTGATCGACACAATGAAATTTATGTTTATAATTATTTATTACATCAATGATTGTCATTTGACGAGAAATTCAGGGTTCCTACACAAAAATTTCATTTCAAAAACTTCTCCAGCCTGAAATATGCAGAATTCTCTAAAGAATTTTTTAAATCATTAGTAACATTTGAAATAATGATTTTCAATTTCAACTATAACAATATATAACTATATTACAATCTCTGATGTATGTCAAAGTCTGACATACAGTAGGGGCGCTGTACTGTTGTTTAATAAACACAAGGACACCGACCTGGCTTCCTGGACCCAGGTGTCGTTAACAGGCGGAGGGACAGGCACGGAGATGGTGGTGGTGCTGATGTCACCGATGATGGTGAGCGCCTCCTTGAGGGCATGGTACACACAAAGCATCTCATCCCTTCTCTGAGCCTGATCGGCCGACTCCTCCATCAGACTGTTCAGGTCTCCTGAAGAGTACAGGTTGGCCAGCAGCTTAGAGTGGATGAAGTCCTTCACCTGAGGAGTAACCAGGAGGAACTTGCTAGGATTGGAAAACTTGGGTTACCACGTGGAATGTAGCACTGTCACAGTGTCCCTCTGGAATCTCACAGCAACACCACTGCAACCATCTTGTATACAACGTGATATTGGCAACAATCTGGCAACCCGCTGGGATACCATATCATGACCTATAGGGAGAATCTGGTAACTAGCCAGGATACCATATCATGACCTGCTCGATCCGCTGTATTAAATGTAAAAAAAAATTATTTCGGCTTCTCCCATTAGGGGTCGCCACAGCGGATCATCCGCATGTTTAATAATAAATATTTTTTGTTCCAATAACAATAATGAAAATAATAATAAAATAATAAAAATTAGACCGCAAGCTTGTTTAGTTGTGGCACAATCCGTCTTTTCACTGCCCATGCGCACACACACTTACACTGTTGATCATGATGTGCATGATGGTCTTGGGTATCAGGTCTCTGATGGTCTTCTTGACTATGCTGATGTAGGAGTCCACCAGGTTATGGATTGTTGTCACCTGCCTCTCCAGCTGAGGGTCCATGGAGAAGGTGTCTACTGGAGCTCCGTCATCTTCCTTAGCCTACACACACACACACACACAAGCTAATAAGGAAATTTGTGTGTGTGTGTGTGTGTGTATATATATATATTTATGTGTAAATGTAGTGGAGGTCTAGTCTAGAAGGGAGGGCTCAGCAGGGCGGATTATGGTGGGCCGGGTGGGAGCACCAGGAGGTCTTCGGCTGGAGAGAGAGAAGATAAAGGAAGGATTAGTAAAGAGCATTCCACCAAGAGAAAAAGAAAGTAAAGAAAGAGAGAGATCAAAGAGAAAAGGAAAGTACACAAAGAAAAGTCAGACTCTGTTCTGGTGTGAAGGCAACAGATTTTTTCCCCCTGAGTTTATGAGGAAAGCGATGCAGCGGCACTTTAGTGTTTCTGCTCCTTCACATTTCTAAAACAACCAGGACGGCTTTCGAACCAGGGTTGTTGTTTTTTTACCCTCTATAGCATTGCATTGCATGCTGGGACTTTGTTCCCCTTATATCCAAGGTTTAAAGTGTGTCTGAAGTATGTCGAATTTACGGCAAGTGTCAGGTATTTATAACACTGTACTGATCGACACAATCCAAAATGAAATTGATGTTTATATTTATTTATTAATTCAACGTGAGCATTTTCAGACGTTTCAGTGTGGATGAGGTTTTTTTTTTTTTTTTTTTTGGCAAGAACGGCATTTTCAAATTTATCCGGATTAATGTAGACGTTTTTTTCTATATTAATCGAAACCTGGAAATCACTCAAGTTTTCCAGTTTCTGGATCGAGTACCGACACTGTCCCCGTGTCATCACCTCCTTGAGGCCATGGTACACCCGAAGCATCTCGTCCCTTCTCTGAGCCTGATCGGCCGACACCTCCATCAGACTGTTCTGGTCTCCTGAAGAATACAGGTAGGCCAGCAGCTTAGAGTGGATGAAGTCCTTCACCTGAGGAGCAACCAGGAGGAACTTGTTAAGGTTTAGGGTTACACCCTAGCAACCACATGGAATGTAGCAATGCCACAGTGTCCCTCTGGAATCTCACAGCACCACCACTGCAACCATCTTGTATACTACAACATGATATTGGCAACAATCTGGCAACCCGTTGGGATACCATATCATGACATGCTTGTTCCTCTGTCTAAATTTTATAATTTAATAATAAATATATTTTTTGTTCCAATAATAATAATAATAATAATAATGAAGAATTGAATAGAAGTTAGACTGCAAATGTGTTTAGTCTCCGCCTCGAGCACAGTCACTGTTTTTTTCTTAACGTTTTCTTTAATTAAACAGCTGATGTTTGTTGTTTGGGTTGATTTTATGATCAATTGTACAGTGTACTTGTGTGGTATAAAAGGCGCCTTTAAATAAAATTTATTAATATTAATATTGTTATCATTTCTTTCTATTACGATTAAGTCCACATATCGCCTAGAAATAAAATACATTTGTTATGGAAACAGTTTAAAGCCTCACCTCTTCATCCTTGTACCAGGACAGAGACTCAGCTGTCAGGACGAACCAGTACTCCTTGGATCCTCCCTTCATGAAGCTGATGTTGATGGTGAGCCAGCCTTTGCGGATCACCTGAGCAGAGGGATGGGAGGAGAAACAGATTGTTTGTTTAACCTTTATTTTTACAGGCAAGTCATTAAGAACAGGTTCTTATTTACAATGGCGGCCTGACAAGTGGAATAACCACTTAGGGAATTAATAAATACAAAATCTTAAAAATACATTTTAACAATTACATAAATACATTTTAAAATAAAATTATGTGGAGAAGCAACTGCATAGATCAGTAAACAAATATGATATACAGTGGAACCCACTTATCTCGACCTCGGTGAACTCGCCAACCCTATTAAGTCGACGTTTTTGAAGCGGAACTGCCAAATTCTCACTTTGTCAACATTTTTTAAATAATTTATTCCCTGAAGCACCCTGCTTCTTCTCCCGTGCCTGCCCCGCCCGCACGGAGCTTGTGGCACTCATGCTGATCACACACACCTGATTCTTATTTACTCACTCATCCCATCTCCTATTTAAGCCCCTCACCTCCTCACCACCTGTCCGTTATTGTTTGTGCATGATCGTTACCCCGATCCTGCTGTTTTCCATGTTCACGCTGTCTGCACCACGTTTATCCGTTGCTGCCCAGCGCTGCGCTTTCCATAGCGCGGATCCGTGGATTCTCTACACCAACTGTCTCTGCTTTCACAGAACTTTGTGGACCGCGCTCCCGGAGCGCACCACTGGATATTACTGCTTTGCTACAAGTATTGGTGGATCATCTCCTGAGTTTCTCAATAAACTTTGTTTGCGTTTACTTCGGCTTCCGCCTCCTTATCCGCATTACAGGTTCTCTCGATCCGCATGACCAAGCAAACAAATCGTGGCAACGCTGTTGTGTAAAAAAAAAAAAATCCAAAAACATGTGCATGCACATTCTCATTTAATAACGCACATCATGTACATAAAAAAATTTCAAGCACGTTAATATATTGCCGCCATATTGGTTTTCGTCTGTCTCGATCATCGGTTATCGCGTTTTGGTGTCCCCTAGGCCGCCGACATAACCGGGTTCCACTGTAATATTTTTAAAGGATGAAATTGGAATTAATTTATCCAGTTTGAAGCCAGACTGTGCCCCGGAGATGATACCGTTCACATTAAGATAACTGATTAGTTGTTTACTGACAAGGTTTTCCAGAATTTTAGACACACATGGCAAGATGGATATCTGCCTGATCAGCACAACCGCTTCTTTTCAAGCAGGTGGAATCTCGGCTGTATAGATTTAATAATCTGGTGAATAAATAAGAATTTTATTTCCAATTAAATGAAGTATATAATGATTTCACTCTCAACTTGTTACTTAAATTTTAAGTATATGGCCAAAAGTTTATGGACACCTGACTATAAGATTGCTATGAGCTTCTTTTTGAATATCCAAAATCCTCCATTAGCTTTAATAATAAGATCCAGTCTTCTGAGATGATGTTCCTCTAGATTTTGTGTGAAATTCATTCAGTCACAGGGTTTTAGTAAAGTCAGGTACTGATGTAGGTGAGGGGAGGAGGCCTGGGGTGCAATCAGCATGAAACATGTTTTTTTAAAGTTTTTTAACACGGTTGGAGCTCTACAGCAGGAGATCCATGTGAAGCAGATCTTCATGGAGCTGGAGCTTTGTGCTCTTTGTGCCATGCTGGAACAGGTTTGGGTCTCAGTACAAATGAATGAAAGCTTCCATGCTGCTGCATCTGAAGACGTCCTGCACGATCATGTGCCTGCAACAGTTTGGAGAAGAAGCACATATGGGTGGGGAAGTCGGTGTCCCAATACTTTTGGCCATATCACGTATCTACACGCACTACTGTCTACTAACGGATCATCTGTATTGAAACGTGAACCGTTTTCACGCTTTGTGGTGATCACATCTTGTGATAAAATGCATGTCACTGCATGTCGTACCCTGTATGTATGTGTATGTGACAAATAAAATTTGATTTGAAATGATAATAGGAACATTAAAGTTATAATAAATCAGTAGTTTGGATACTTCAGTACATTTGCAGGCAAATCATTTTGTAATTTTACTCAAGTGACAGTTTAAAGGGACACGTTGACTTTCACTGGAGAAACAATTCAACCACATGGTTTGATCTTGGTGATCACCTGCCCCTCTTGTGGTTCCTCTCTGATGGAGCTCAGAAGAACGGTCTATACACCAGGGTTATATATTAATTCTACACAAGGGCTAACCCTTATTTGTCCTTCATGCCATTTTCAGCCACCTGATGATTTCTTTCCCCAAAACTTCACGTTTTCAAATAAAAAAACTTCATTTGGAAAATCTTTTAAAAAAAATGATTGTAAACATTTTGCTACGTCAGCAGTTTTCTCTATACAAAATTACATCCTAATGTGTCCTTCGAGCTTTTAAAGTCCACTAAGTTTACCAAAACTACAAAAAAAATATTTTTTAATCCAGACTTTTTTATTTTTAATTGCCAATTTAATTAGTGACGTCACAGATATGGGGAAAAAACCCACAAAATTACTGAAATTTGATAAAAAGTAATTGTGGACTGGATTTTTTTTTACCATTTGTCACCGGCTTGGATGTGTCAAAAACTGACTTTTATTCATGGTTAGTTTTTTTGCAGCATCAGTTTAAATTATTTATGATTTTCCCCCAGACTTCTATTATAATGACATTTTAAATGCATGCATTTTTGAAAGTTAGTAGTGCCCCCTGTTGGTAAGAGGTTACATGTGCGTTTTTTACTGTTGTCCACTAGGTGGCACCAAGAAACCATGAAATATAGAGCCGTGGATATAAAGCTTAGCTTCCGCCTCTCCCTATGGAATTTTCCATTAATTTTCATTAAAATCTTATTTCAGTTTTCTATCGCAATTTTCTAGTATCTGTGTGTTTGCGTGTGTGTGTAGTTTTGCCAGCATTCCTTACAGTTCATCACAGTGATTTTTACAAGTAAATTCACCACAGGCAATGCAAGTGCAGATTGTCTCTTTACAATTGCTGCAAAATCTGGATCTGCTGTCTGAAGGAGATGAATCCTGCAGCTTGCTGGGGTCAGGCTGCATAATTTCATCCAAAACCTCTTTAGTAGTAACGGCTCTCCTCATGTTGCTTGCTGCGCTTTTTTCGTTGTTACCAGCAGGATGGCATGCAAGTGTCTAAATCCACTTACCTTGTTCATGTTTAGTGTGTACTTCTCATCAACAAAAGGCAGTAGGTGTATATGTGATGGTCTTTCCCGGCCAGTCCTTTCTGCTGAGCTGCACAATGAAGAACAGGAAATAAGGGAACCCGCATGGAGAATTAAAAGAAACTTCCACAGCATAGTCTCATTACATCTGCTTTTATTTAAAACAATTCTCTCTTTTTTTAATCTTTTTAAATCAATTAAAGCTTCATGCGTTGTGATCATATAGTGTATAAAATGTTGCAATTTGACAGCTTTAATAGACATTTTCAATGAGTTGATCACAGATGAGTGAAAAACTTAATTGAATTGAATTAAATTGGATTGGAGGGTAAACAGCCCCACCTAGCGGCCAACACAGTTCAATTTAAACAATTAGCTAAAACATTAAACACATTAATACAACACATCTTACAACATACCTGCACAATGGAGAACAGGAAATAAGGGAACCCGCATGGAGAATTAAAAGAAACTTCTACATAAAACAAAGACAATGCACAATCAATTATAATTAGGCCTCGTAACACAAACTAAAAAATAACAATATAAAACACCACATTCGACGCCAAACACTTATCAACACTTCCACAAACACTTAATTGCAGAATAAATCAGCAATAAAGCAGTTAATTATGTGTTTTTAATCAATTTAACATTTAATTCTCCAGCTGCTGAAAACGTGCGACTTACCCACAGTATAGTCTCATTATCTCTGCTGTGGGCGGTCCCTATTTCACGTGCTAAATGCCATCATGCAACAGACAGATGGCGCTGTCCCCATTTATGCATTAATTTAACTATTTTACACACCGTTACACACACATCCACTTACTTTGTTTTTTTGTCTTTGTCGTTTTGACAGCTGAGTTGCTGATTTTCTCACAACCAACATAAAGAGTCAGTGAGCAAAGGTCACCCTCGCTCTCTCTCATGCACGCGCACACACACACGTGTGCACGCACACGGAGACACACACATCCTATAATACTCCATAGAAATACAATACCTGCACGCGGACAGTACCGTCGTATTTCCTGTAGGTGGCACTAAAAACACGGAAGGTTGGGTCAAATGTTTTCCTGATCCTAAAGCCAAAAGATCAATTTGAAGAAAACGTAGACAGCTTCCTGTACATGGCAGAATAAACTCAGGAATGTAATCATTTGCTTTTAAAACCACTTGCGTGAATTCTAACCGCGTATTTATTTTGCGTTAATATCTAGACTCACATCTAGACTTGGAGGCGAAGAAGAAGAGGAGGAGAGTGAGGACTGAAAGAAGAATAAGATGGTGGAAACTGAAGGAGGAAGAGTGTAGTGTGAGGTTCAGGGAAGAGGTCAGAGAGAGGCTCAGTGGTGTTAAGGAGGTGTTGGATGATTGGGCAACTACTGCAGGAGTGATGAGGGAGGCAGCTAGAAAAGTACTTGGTGTGACATCTGGAAATAGAAAGGAAGACAAGGAGACGTGGTGGTGGAATGAGGAAGTGCAGGAGAGCATAAGGAGAAAGAGGTTGGCAAAACAGAAGTGGGATAGACAGAGTGATGAGAAAAGTAGGCAGGAGTACAAGGAGATGTGGCAGCAGGTTAAGAGGGATGTGGCGAAAGCCAAGGAAAAGGCATATGAGGAGCTGTATGAGAGGTTGGACACTAAGGAAGGAGAAAAGGATTTGTACCGATTGGCCAGGCAGAGGGACCGAGCTGGAAAGGATGTACTGCAAGTTAGAGCAGTAAAGGATGGAGAGGGAAATGTGTTGACTAGTGAGGAGAGTGTGTTGAGAAGGTGGAGGGAGTATTTTGAGCAGCTGATGAATAAGGAAAATCAGAGAGAGAGAAGGTTGGATGATGTGGAGTTGGTGAAGCAGGATGTAGATAGGATTAGTAAGGAGGAAGTGAGAGCAGCGATTAAGAGGATGAAGAGTGGAAAGTCGGTTGGACCAGATGACATACCGGTAGAAGCGTGGAGATGTTTAGGAGAGATGGCAGTGGAGTTTTTGACCAGATTGTTTAACAGGATTTTGGAAGGTGAGAAGATGCCTGAGGAATGGAGAAGATGTGTGCTGGTACCGATCTTTAAGCATAAAGGAGATGTGCAGACCTGCAGTAACTACAGGGGTATTAAGTTGATCAGTCACACCATGAAGTTATGGGAAAGAGTAGTGGAAGCCAGGCTGAGAGAAGAGGTGACCATCTGTGAGCAACAGTATGGTTTCATGCCGAGGAAGAGCACCACAGATGCCTTATTTGCTTTGAGAATGTTGATGGAGAAGTATAGAGAAGGACAGAAGGAATTGCATTGTGTATTTGTGGATTTAGAGAAGGCGTACGACAGGGTGCCAAGAGAGGAGTTGTGGTATTGTATGAGGAAGTCAGGTGTGTCAGAGAAGTATGTGAGGGTGGTGCAGGACATGTATGAGGACAGTGTGACGGCAGTGAAGTGTGCAGTAGGTACGACAGACTGGTTTAGAGTGAAGGTTGGACTGCATCAAGGATCGGCCCTGAGTCCTTTCCTGTTTGCAGTGGTGATGGACAGGTTGACGGACGAGGTCAGACAGGAGTCTTCCTGGACTATGATGTTTGCGGATGATATTGTGATTTGTTGTGAGAGTAGGGAGCAGGTTGAGAAGAGCCTGGAGAGGTGGAGATATGCGCTGGAGAGAAGGGGAATGAAACTCAGTAGGAGTAAGACAGAATACATGTGTGTGAATGAGAGGGAGGGCAGTGGAGTGGTGCGGTTGCAGGGAGAAGAGCTTCAGAAGGTGGAGGAATTCAGGTACCTGGGGTCAACAGTGCAAAGTAATGGAGAGTGTGTTAGAGAAGTGAAGAAAAGAGTGCAGGCAGGGTGGAGTGGGTGGAGAAGAGTGACAGGAGTGATTTGTGATAGTAGGGTATCTGCAAAATTGAAAGGAAAAGTTTATAGGACTGTGGTGAGACCTGAGATGTTGTATGGTTTAGAGACAGTGGCATTGAGTAAAAGACAGGAGGTGGAGCTGGAGGTAGCAGAGCTGAAGATGTTGAGGTTTTCGTTGGGAGTGACGAGGATGGATAAGATTAGAAATGAGTTCATTAGAGGGACAGCGCATGTAGGATGTTTTGGTGACAAGGTGAGGGAGGCGAGATTGAGATGGTTTGGACATGTGCAGAGGAGGGACATGAATTATATTGGTAGAAGAATGCTGAGGATGGAGCCACCAGGTAGGAGGAAAAGAGGAAGGCCAAGAAGGAGGTTCATGGATGTGGTGAGGGAAGACATGCAGGTAGTTGGTGTAAAAGAGGCAGATGTAGAGGACAGGGTGGTATGGAGACGGATGATCCGCTGTGGCGACCCCTAATGGGAGCAGCCGAAAGAAGAAGAAGAAGAAGATCTAGACTCACTAAAATTACTCAGATACACAAGTAAAAAAAAGAAAGTTACCAAAATTGCTGTGATACAAATACACAAGTAATAATGTATGTGTAAAATACTACATTTAATCTAACAACATGGACAGCTGTATTATTTTGAATTAGGCACAACACCGGCCATAGTTCTCTATTGTATTTCTATGGAGTATTATAGTATGTGTGTTTGTCTTATTAGTAGAGCGAATGTGACTGTAATTAAGGAATTGAATCTAAGACTGAACTACGAGACAAAACATCAGGAGAAGCTGAAAAACCTGAATGCAGAGCAGAAGATCCAGAAAGTAGAAGAGTTAAAGAAGAATCTGACATTTCAGCAGACGTTTTTCACCAGAGCAAAATCACAAAGTGAAGCTGGTGTGAAAACAGAGGAAAAATCAGAGTCACATCAGCAGGTTATTTACTGAGGGAGAGTTTCTGAAGAGCTGCATGATGAAGCTGTGAGATGTCTGGTGTTTGACTGGAGATATTTTTATGGAGAGCAAAATATTTTAAGGTATTTCAAGTTTAAGTTAATTTATCTGGAATAATATTCCTGTCTGGTTTTATTCATATTTATGTTCAAATAGTCCGGAAATTAAGGGATTTATCGCTATAAATTTGTTTTCTGTCTGTTCATCTGTCCCCCCGACTTTATCTATCTATCTATCTATCTATCTATCTATCTATCTATCTATCTATCTATCTATCTATCTATCTATCTATCTATCTATCCATCCATCCATCCATCCATCCATCCATCCATCCATCCATCCTTCCTTCCTTTCCTTCCTCCCTTTCCTCCATCCATTCAGCACCTGGAACCTTATGGAACTGATTCCATGCCTCATCACACACTAGTTTTAAGGATTGTTTTAAAGATAATAATCCCTCACTAGATTGATTTAAGTCCCACCCCTAAAGGAACGCCGTGACCCCATAATGATCGTGTGTAGCTCAGTGGTTAAAATGTTGCACTTCTGATCCTAAGGTCATGGGTTCAAATCTCAGCACTATAACTGAGATAAATGAAAGTCGGTCAGAATAAAAGCTTCTGCCAAACGCCACAAAGGTAAATTGTTCAGGTTTTGGAAATCTTAATAATATAGATATTCTTTACTTTATATATACTTTATGTCTATACAGCAATAAACACACCACGAGTGTTTTGCATAACGCTGAGGAAACCGAATCAAACAGGAAGTAACCCGAATACGCCACAAGAATCTGGTTTTGACCCATGTGACCTCCGATGTGTCCCTTCGTCCTACACTGTGTAAAGCGCAGTCTAAAGCGGCCTGTTCAGCAGATTTTTTTGTTTGTTTTTTAAGCCCCACCCCATACACACACTCGCAAACGCACACACACATACAGACGTAGATGGCCGAAGCTGAAGCTGTGACCTGCTGTGACCCACAGCTGGCAGTCGGATAGAGCGGTCAAGCGATTCGTGTGGAGAACTGCTTCCGCACTGAGGAGAGAACTGTAGTTCTGTCCGTGACCTTTAGGCTTCTGTGAATTGGGAAAGGTTTTAGGTGTGTGGTTCCAGGCGGAGCTCCTGGAGTGTGTGGGCATGGCAATGGGCCGCCTTCAGGAACATGTTTCTAATATATGTATATTGTTAGTATTTAATGTTTGGGAGGGATTTCAAAGACTATTGGTGTTTGGAGGTTATCTTTGACAGGGGGCGGCGCTTCGAGTAACCGGCAGTGAGAGTCGAATGTCGCCTGACCGGATGGTCGCTGCCGACTGACTGCGACTAAACCTCATATTTTCTTACTTACAACTTTACATTTCCATTTAAATCATTTAAAGCAACGTGTTTTCGCTGACAGACCAAAGATTGAAATTCATTAAAGGGTGTAATGGTGTTAGAGAGGATTCCCAATCAGTTGTATTTCCACGCTTCACCACTAGAGGCAGACTTACAGTTTACCGATCATAACAAGTTATCTATGACATCACAGTTCACCGTTCTCCATCAGGAGTATAAAGGGCCTTTCAGCATCTATTTAGCAGTGGTCACTCGGCATTGCGCAACACATATCAATTGACCGCAAGAATCACAAACATTCAATTCTATACCCAGTAAAGTTTGAGTGTTCAGAATCCTCTTCCGTGTTTTTACTGACACGCTGGAGCGAGTACAAGCCCCTGATCAAAGCACACTAGATAGTAAATCTCCCTTATATGGTCCTTCGAGCCAGATAGGAAAACCTCCTAACAAAATGGAGCCCAGCCTAGCCGAACCAAACCCAGGCAGAATCATGGGGACCCTGGGAATAGAGGAATTGATCCCCCTGATTAACAGACTCCAAGACGTGTTCAGTTCCACAGGGCGGTGCTGCTCCTTTGATCTGCCGCAGATCGCCGTGGTGGGAGAACATAGCTCTGGAAAGAGCTCGGTTCTGGAAAATTTAGTCGGCAGGTCGGTTTCGTTCTGTCTCTCATGTCCAGGGGGTGTGTGTGTTTGTGCGTTTTTGTTTTCTGTGCGCGTAGTCGTGCGTGTTTTTCTGTTTTGTTTTGTTTTTGGAGTCCATGACAATCGAAAGAATCCAGTGTTAAACTTATTTTTTAAGATCCCAATATACCAAATATCATATTACCGTAATTTCCGGACTATTAAGCGCACTCAAATATAAGCCGCATTTTACAAAGACTTTTATTTTGAGGCAAAAGAGTCGTTAAACTGACTCACTGAATCAAATAATTTTTTCTTACATTTATATATGATATATATATTGATATCTTTAATTGCTCAGAGTTTTTAAAGCAAGAGTTGCATGAATGATACAGTTTTCAGGTCTGGTCTTAGATTTATGTGACTGGAAACATAAAAAAAAATCTAATCTGCAGTGTCAATTGAGCGCTAGATGTAAAATCGGCGAATAAATTCTTGGCTTGAAGATTGCTTGAAAACGATTGCTTGAAGACGATGTCTGAAAGCCCTGTGAGGGCTATGAATTGTTCTCAAAGCATCTCTGATGTTTAACTCTAAACAATTAAACACATGGCAGGTCTGGACTCGACACGAGCGTGCTTTAGATTTGCAGGAAGCTGCAAGAGTGAAATATATGGAAACCCTTCAGCAGTCATGCATTTTATATGTGGGGTCTTTGCTGTTATCCTTCTAAATCTACTCGATAAATACGTTTTTATTATTATAGGCAATAAAAAAAATAATTCCTTAAACCTTTCACAAATGAAGCGCATCATTTATCATACCATATATTTCCAAAAGTTTCTGGACATAGAAATAGTGTGTGCTTCTATTTGAACGTTTCATTCCACATTTATTTCCAATTCGCTATTATAATCAGCTCCACTCTTCTGGGGAGGTGTTCAACAAAATTTTGTGTAGATTCGGCATGAACGATTAATCACAATAGGGTTGTAGCTCTATAGCAGGAGATCTTTCATTGTACCCATGGAAAGCAGATCTTCATGGAGGAACAGGTTTTTAATCTCGTAGTTCGGGTGAAGGGAAAAATTCATGCTGATGCATTTAAAGTATGCTTTAAAGTAACTTTGTGGTTACAGTTTGGAACCTCATATGGGTGGAAAAGGCAGGTGTCCCAAACTTTTGCTAATACAAAAGCTCTGTTAAATGAGCTGTAAGGATTTGGACCAATCAGAGCTCAAAATCATCTTTATTGCCAAGTTTCATGGAATTTGTCATAGTGTGCTGCCTTTAAATATAGGAAAATAAAAAGTAGGTAAATAAAAGCATAATGTGATAAATAAAGATAAAGACATTAACTATAGAAGTAGTCCTGAAGGTGCAGGGTTGCAAAAGGGTTCTTTTCTTTTCTTTCTTTTTTTTTTTTTTCTTTTCAGCAATAGTCTCCTGTTTCCTTCACAAGGCTAAGATGAACTATCTTGACAGGATTTCTGACAGGAAAATGTCCATAAATGCTAATAATCTTACTAGCCAACATGATTTTGGTATGTTGCTAGCTACTATTAGCTAACACGACAGGATTTCTGACAGGATTTCCAATCCTTTTTTGTTTTTGTTTTTTGTTGCTAATTCGCTCCAACTAACTAACAACATTTCTGAGATCTACATCATCTTCATAATTGTACATGTTAATCACACATAAAATGTGTATATTACTGCTCGTAATATTAATAGTTTTATTGCCGGCTAATATTACCGATCATGGCAGGATTTCCAAGACGTGCACTACCCAGCATGAAAACTCACAATGTTTTTATGACCAGTAAGATGTCACTGTTCCTGAGACAGTTCCAGTCTCGTTTTCATATCTCACTCTGCAGCCTGGTCTGGGTGTGGTCTAGTGGGTGGGACAGTGGACAGAGGTGTCCCTGTGATGGTGAAAGATAATCTGTGTATTGGAGTGTGTCAGAGACACGGGTTTGTGGATGAAAGATGAAAGCAGCGATAGAGTGCTTGTCGTGTTTTTCAGCGTCAGTCCATCTCTCTGTCTGTTCCTGCACTGCTTTTCTGTCTGTGCGTTCATAATACATGAGATGAACAACCTACTGAGGCTCAGCCTCGTCTCTCATTTACACACTATCAATAATGAACACCAACCCACCCTTCCTTTTTCCCCTTCTGTGTGTGTGTGTGTGTGTGTGTGTGTGTGTGTGTGTGTGTGTGTGTTTGGGTCTCTGTGTGTGTGTGTGTGTGTGTGTGTCTTTCTTGTCTATTTCTTTCTGTGTTTCTCTATCTTTTTGTCTCTTGCTTTCTAAGGGTCTGTGTCTGTGTCTCTCATGCGCGTATATGTGTGTGTGTCTCTCTCTTGTGTGTGTGTGTGTGTGTGTGTGTGTGTGTGTGTGTGTGTGTGAGAAAGAAAGAGGTGAGATGTCCAGTAAAGAGGTAAACTCTGAGGGCAACAGTGCAGTGTAACCGGAGATACCTGGGGTCAGTGAGAGACAGGATGGGTTACTACTGTGGTGTACATCTCATTGTCTTTACACACATACATAAACACGTACACACACACACACACACACACACAGACCAAAACAACCCGACACGTGATCAGAGAAACACGTCTGATGATGTAATGAAGGATTTTGGTCTGTAAGGGGACACAGTGACGTCCTTATCTTTCCGTTCATGTCTTCCCCAGGGGCTGAGGTTTGTCCTTGTTTGTGTGTAGAAAGCATTGTGTGTGTGTGTGTGTATGTGTGTGTGTGTGTGTGTGTGTGTGTGTGTTAGACATCCACCTGGTTTGGTCAAATTCTTAAATTGTCTCAGGGAGTGAAAATCAGCTGTGATCTGTTTTCTCTCCTTCAAGAATACTGTGATGGTCAAGGGACAGAAATTCAAACTTAATTTCTTTATCTACTCACTTTGCTCATTACTCTTTGTTTTGTCTTTCTCTCTGTCTGTTTTAGCCGGTCTGTCTGTCTGTCTGTCTTGCTGCCACAGTGTCTCTGTCTGTCTGTCTGTTTCAGTCTGTCTGTCTGGCTCAGTGTCTCAGTCTCTCTTTTACTGAATGTCATAGCCTCTCTCTGTCTGTCTGTCTCAGCTGCTCTGTCTGTCTCAGCCTTTCTATCTGTCTGTTGTCGGTCTGTCTGTCTGTCTCACCCTCTTTGTCTGTCTCGGTCACTCTGTCTGACTGACTGTCTGTCTCACCCTCTTTGTCTATCTATCTGTTTTAGTCGCTCTGTCTAACTATCTGTCTGCCTGTTTGTCTTAGCATCTTCAACCTCTCTGTCTATCTGTCGGTTTCTGTGTTTGCCTGTTCTTTCCTTTCTGTCTGTCTGTCTCTGCTTCTTTGTCTGTATATATTCTTGTCTTTTAGTTTGTCTGTTCTAGTCTGTCTGCTCCAGGCTTCCTGTCTGTCCACCTGTCTCACTGTCTGTCTGTCTTTCTCTTTCTGTCTTCTCCAGCCTCGGCCTGTCTGTCTTCTTATTTGTTAGTTTACCTGCTTTAACCTATATGTCTATTCACCTGTCGATGACCTGTCTATCTGTTTTTCTCTGTCCTCTCCCTTTTCCAGTTCATCTGATCATTGCTTTATTGCATAATGAAATTCTCTCGTTCTCTGCAGGGATTTTCTCCCTCGTGGCTCAGGGATCGTCACTCGCAGGCCTCTGGTTCTGCAGCTAATCAACAACAAAGCAGGTGAGTGCGTTTCCTTGGATAAAACACCCACTCACACACACCCACACACACCCACACACACCCACACACACCCACACACAGACAGACAACCTGGCAACCCAGAGTCTAACGATTCTGTGTCTGTGTTTAGAGTATGCCGAGTTCTTGCACTGTAAAGGGAAGAAGTTTGTGGACTTCGAAGAAGTCCGGACAGAGATCAAGGCCGAGACGGACAGGATCACGGGTTCGAATAAGGGAATCTCCCCCATTCCCATCAACCTGAGAGTCTACTCGCCTAACGGTATCGCGCACACAGACAAACATACACAACACACACACACACACACATACTGGTTTTTATGTATTAGGTGGACTTTGCCTGGTAAACAAGTTGTACCATGGTTTAAAGGTACCCACCCTTCCCCTTGTGCTACAGTGATGCTACAAATATCAAAAAATCTAATCAGCTCTGAGGAAAACAAATTTCACTTCAGAATTACTTTACACAAATTTAAACTATTTATATAAAGACCTGACATTATGGTTGTATATGAGGACCTGCTCGGAATGTCCCGCCTTCTGACAAAAGTAGGGTTTGTAAGGACATACCGGCTTTATCAGGACATTTGTTTTAACAATACACAAACAAGACATCACACAGTATTGGAGGGACAGGCATGTTTTATTGGCCCTCTGACACACAAACACAGACTTGACAGCATGGTGCACTATCAAGACATCAGTGACTTAAAAGAACAAGTCCATTTCCTTGTAGTTTTCAGGACTTCTTTTTAGAGTTTTTTAGTCTCTGCAAAAATATTCATAAACAAAACAAAAAAAAACCCATTAGAAATGAAATCTGATAACCAAGATGTTTAGATATTTGAATGTTTAGTGCATGGTGAAATCTCAAAAAAGCTCAGTTATATAAAGCTTGCAGAGAGATAGGTATACAAATGAATTACATAAAGACACTTAAACCAATTTAAAATGAGGAAAATTGTAAAGCTAGTTACAATCCTAATAAATCCCACCCACTATCAGGTGCCATCATAAAGAGATAGTGTTATTCAATCACGAGTCATAACGTTATAAGATCATAATGTTATGCCTGGTGTGTACATTTCTTGATGGGAACTCCAAAGCTTTTTTTACGTCGCTCTGGAAATGGGAGTTTAACATAAATGTAGATGGGACATCAACATAACTCAATTGTATGGATGAGAGTATGCAAACATGTAACCACAGACAGTAAGTGAAAAGAGGTATGATGGCAGAGGTTTGTTTAGAATTATAAATTATAAAGGTGAATGTTACCTTTTGTAATATAAATTCTTATTGCTAATTAATATATTGAAAAAAGTGTCCTGAAAAATACTGAAAAAATTATAACCAAAAATAAATGCAATGCAAACCACATCATTTTCCTCTTCTGGTGTCCGATTGCTTCACGTCCCTGTAAAAAAAGAAATCATCATTGAGAGTACATTAGCAGTGTGGACTGATATTATGGCGCATATTAAACATGGTTAGAACAGGTTAGAAAACCTACTGATCTGTGCTAGTGTCTTCAGGAAAGCATCCAAATTCTCAGCATCAGCTCCACTCTCAGAGTCACTTCCATCACTGCCATCAATGTTGAGTTTATCTTAAAAGCAGATGTAAAAATTAATACTACAATATGTTTCGTTTCTAACTAAAAGCTCATCGATTTGAATCATAACATTAAAGATTTTCACCAATTTATCTTGATGCCTTAATACTAGCCTAATTCTACACAGGACATATCAAGGACTTATTATTTTACAATTTAAATGCATACCTTTAATTTCAATGTCTTTCAAAGCTGAGGTGATAAAATAGCAAGGTTTTTGTATACTCTACTGAACAGTAATATGATATACAAAATATCAATGTAAACCTGTCATTTTCTTTTTGTTCAAGAACTGTTTTGGTTATTGTAAGATACTGTACAGTACATACTTAAAAACATAACCGAAACAAATACTCAGTTTATAATTATTTAACAGAATTTCTTATGACAAAAATAATGTCTATCAGGCAACCTTACTTTTTCTGTCTTTTCACAAAGTTCTTTTGAATCCTGTTTTTCAGGCTTAGATTGGTCCTTTACGATGGTAATCTAAAATAGACAAAACTAAATGCTTTTATATGGACCTGTTCAGGGATATTTTAATGGCTAATACCTCCCTTTAGGCTGGACACAAAACAATTAGATTCTCAAACCATTTTTGGTTTAAACATACATTTAGCTTCATTAATGTTTCAAATTTAGCCTCGAATTCCACTGACTATCTGATGTACAGACAGCAGCAAAATATTGGAGTTATTCCAAGCCTGGCTGTAGCGTCTTCTTAACCAGGTTAACACATTTAAAGACTATCATTTCCACATAATTAACAATATATACTTTTTTTTTCTTCATAATCTTTTGTCTCTATTGATTTACATCCATATAATTGACACCCAGCAATATAATAATAAGCATGATGCCTTAACTTTACTATTTGGGTCACATTTGTTCTCATGAAATACAATCACCCAGGTCACATCTGCTATGTGGTGCTTTTGTAACAAACCCTTACCTCTTAGGGATGAGAAAGTACAATAGTCAGTAAGACTACATCTATAAGATGCAAATTTAAGATTAATTAATCTAATAAAGTATATGGTGCTCATACAATAACTTAATAAAGTGAAGTCCCTCGAGACCAGGTTTCTGTCAGACACTATACACACAGCTGCTTATGTACATTGACTATCACATTACAACAAGGTACAACACATCTGCTATTTGGTGCTTTTGTAACAAACCCTTACCTCAGAGGGATAAGGAAGTACAATAGTCAGTAAGACTACATCTATAAGATGCAAATTTATTAAAAATTAATCTAATAAAGTATATGGTGCTCACACAATAACTTTATAAAGTGAAGTCCCTCGAGACCAGGTTTCTGTCAGACACTATACACACAGCTGCTTATGTACATTGACAACAATGTCCACATATACCCAGTGTACTGCTAAACCATGTCTGTTCCATATACACTTGGATAAACACTAAACATGTAAATCAATAAAGCCCTGATATACCATGTATTTGTCAAACACACAGACACACACTAATACTCCTTTGGTATCCTCTTACATGATGGTCCATACTTGTCCTTATTAGACACAGTGTCCCTATAAAACATGTCTCAGCCATACACACTACACACACAGACTAACTTAATCCTAACCACAGCACCTAAAACTGCACACAAAATCTCAGTCATTTTGATCTCAAGACATGGTTTCAGTGCAAGGAGCAGTTCACAGATAGTGTTCACCCATCCAGTCAATCTCTCCCAGTGACTAAAAGAGACAATACCTTCTGATAAAAACATACTAAAACAATGCAAAGTAACTGCAACATTTTGGGAATAATTATTCAGAATATGATTTTTATAAATTACCTTTTCTGACTCTTCTCTTGGATCAGCAGCCTCCAACTCATCTACTGCAGTAACCTCTTTAATGTTTTCAGCTACATTCTAAAAACAGAAACAAGAGATCTTTCTCACATTTGTCAAACATTAAGTAGCCCTAGAATGTATTTGGACACTTGTCACATTTTAATGTAATTAATTTTACTGCATTAGCAACCATATCAAACCAAGACATTTATTTCAAAAGATACATAAAACTAACAGTTTTTACACAAAACATTTAATTTAAAACAGATTGGTATGTTTAGAAATATTTAAATAAAAAAAGCAGCATTTGGATCACCAGCAATTGTATTATAAACAATCACAAACAAGGTCTTAGTATTTAGTCCGACATACTAGGTTTTGCAGAACCGCTTATTTTACAAATGCCTATGCATTAACCTGTTTCTGTGAAAATTCCGGTAGTTTCCACCAAGATTGAATCAACAAATATTCCTTTTTATTTTTATGAGCGCAACAACAATCTGCCACTTCCTTTACTATTGCATTTTACAGATACTCTATAAGGTCTATGTCTGGCTTTTGGGGAGTGATTTTAAGTGCACTGTATATACAGTATATTAGCAAAGCACACTGTATATATGGTATATTATTTACACCCAGCAAGAACATTGCTGCCTTAACTATACTATAATATTTGGGTCACTTTTGTTCTCATGATATACAATCACCCAGGTCACATCTGCTATGTGGTGCTTCTGTAACAAACCCTTACCTCTTAGGGATGAGGAAGTACAATAGTCAGTAAGACTACATATATAAGATGCAAATTTAAGAGAAATTAATTTAATAAAGTATATGGTGCTCACACAATAACTTTATAAAGTGAAGTCCCTCGAGACCAGGTTTCTGTCAGACACTATACACACAGCTGCTTATGTACACTGACTATCACATTACAACAAGGTACAACACATCTGCTATTTGGTGCTTTTGTAACAAACCCTTACCTCTGAGGGATAAGAAAGTACAATAGTCAGTAAGACTACATCTATAAGATTCAAATTTATTAAAAATTAATTTAATAAAGTATATGGTGCTCACACAATAACTATATAAAGTGAAGTCCCTCGAGACCAGGTTTCTGTCAGACACTATACACACAGCTGATGATGAACACTGACTATCACATTACAACAAGGTCCCCATAAACCCAGTGTACTGCTAAACCATGTCTGTTACATACACACGCCAATAAACACAAAACACATGTAAATCACTAAAGCCCTGATATACAATAAAACAGGTCTAAGCCATACACACTACATACAGATTCATAAGATATAATGAGCTCAATATAATTTCACAACTGTAAATAAGTATATATTACCTGTTTACTATGTTCGATGATTGCCAGAGTGTCTGCTGTTGCAAGGTTGAAGGGTTCTGCCTCAGAAACAGCCTAAAAACAGATTAAAGATGCATGTATTAGACTATAACCATCATTTGATTTCAGTATTTAATATTTGTCAAATGCATTATATACAGACAATACAATATTATACATACCATAAGAGTCCTCCATAGAATCTAAATTTCTGTCTCCGATCACATTCAGGTTTGCTTATTAGTTGTCCTCTGTATTCCAAAAGAAAATCTCCCTCATCAAAAGGGACTGAACTGAATACTCCACACCCTGCATAAGAAAAAAGATAAAATATTAATCCAGTCGTGAACTTCACACCAGTTTTATCCTGATGTCCTGTCTGTTAATAAAAGCAGTCTAGGTCAAAAGGAACATAGGATGGCATGTGTGAATGGACCCTTACCTTTATCTGAATTTATATATTTCACATCGAGTCCAGGTTTGTCTTTCCCAGCAGATGTGTAATACGCCGTCTCCTGCTTTGGATGTTCTTTTCTTCTTCTGCGCTTCATCTGAGCCATGTTAAAATGATGCTGTTCTTCCCCACAGAAATTAGTGTTTATTTAAGTTAAAACCTTAAAGTGTAAATATAAGTGGTGTTTATGTAAAACATGTCCAGTGATTGAGCATGGGGCAATGCTGAGGAGAGCTGGGATTTAAACTCTCCATCACACTGACACTCATATCAGGCTTCTGATGTGTTCATTCTGCTTTACTCCTGACTACAGTATTACTGAGTTATGAATGAAGAGTATCAGGGGTTATTTACACCCTCACAGTGATACAACAGTGTTTACACACTGTACCATCATCTCTATCTCACACTCAGACCCTCACCATCGCTCCAAACTCAGCCATGTAACTTCCGCGCCGCACGCACTCAGCTGTTTCCGGTCGCACGAGCTAACCGGAAGTGATGTTCTAGTGACATTAAATAGCATACAGCCTTATAATAAATAAAATATAATGACAATTAAAATAAGTTCTGAGTAGTTTATAAGCGGTCCGGGTGCTGTGTGTCCAACAGCTCACCTTACAACACTGCACGCGCTCTGTGACTGGAGCGAACGCGTTTAAAGAGCCGCGAGGATGCGCGCGCGGCTATCAGCTAGCGGCTATCAGCACTGACTATTATTAGCTAGCATCCATGCTAACATAGACATTTTCCCTTCATTTTAATTCGGCCAAACGCACTAAACCCAAATGTATACAGTGCGCATTCGGTACAAGATTTATCAGTAATTAGTTATTCAACTCAGGTTTTAAAAATATACATAGATAATGTTGCTAACTAGCCAGCTTTAATTTATGCCTTCTTAAGGCTAAATTCACCCCAATCTCCAGATTCCAATGAAATATTTCTTATAATATTAATTTACAACAAGGAACCGAGCTCTTGGAATATATCAATAGTCTATTAATTAAGTTTATGAACTTATTAATCATACCTGGCTTTTAAAGGGCTGGATAATGGCTGTTCAATGTGTTGGCAAACCGAGTGGAGTGAAACTCCGCCCTTAAAAGGAACACGTAGGATAATTGACGTAGGCCAATCAGAGAACGAAAAAATGGCAATCAGCGCTAGCCAATCAGAAGGCTCAAATTTTCACACGTGTGAACGGATTGCAGTACCGGCTACGGGCTACAGGGGCGCACTACGAAATTCCAAAGTTACACTGTGTTAAGTCAGTTTCGGGTGTTTGTGGTATAAATGGACATGGACTGAAATTTTGAATTTCAGCTCCTCTAGTATAGATATATATAGCCACAGTGCGGGAATTATGAGGACACCTGTCCTGTCCCCATAATCCCAAATGTCCCCATAATGTCGGTACGTAATCAGGTCAAATGTCCACATAAACCACAAAAACCAACACACACACACACATACACGCACACACACACATACACCCGCACACACACACACACACACACACACACACACACACACACACACACACACACACACGCAGAATTGTAAAATCTTTACAAAAAACTTCTGTGTTGTAGGAAAACTCAATCTCTCTTTTGGTTCCTCAGTGTTGAACCTGACTCTCATCGACCTACCAGAGATGACCAAGGTTGCCGTTGGCGACCAGCTGGTGGACATCGAGCACCAGATCCGAGACGTGCTTTTGCAGTTCATCACTAATGACAGCTGTCTGATCCTGGCAGTCACACCGGCCAACACTGACCTGGCCAACACTGACCTGGCCAACTCGGACACTCTGAAGATCGCCAAGGAAGTGGACCCTCAGGGTACTCCGTGGTTTCCTTCTAGAAAACACAATCAACCATGACCTAGTGTCATGAAACAGACCATGAGTGTGTGTATGTGTGTGTGTTGTTGTTGCAGGTCTCCGCACCATTGGTGTGATCACCAAGCTGGATCTGATGGACGAAGAAACGGACGCACGAGACATTCTGGAGAACAAGCTGCTCCCACTGCGCAGAGGTGGGTGGGACTTGGGGACGTGTCCATCAATTACACCTAAAAACACAGCCGTGGTTTAACAAAGCGTGTGTGTGTGCGTGTGTGTGTGTGTGTGTGTGTGTGTGTGTGTGTGTGTGATTCAGGCTACATCGGTGTAGTGAACCGTAGTCAGAAGGACATTGATGGCAGGAAGGACATCCGCGTCGCTCTGGATGCAGAGAGGAAGTTCTTCTTGTCTCACCCCGCTTACAGACACATGGCAGAGAGAATGGGAACCCCGCACCTGCAGAAGACCCTTAACCAGGTTCACTACGTCCTTTCAGACTCCGCCCACCGAAGACACCCTATCCACTCCAATACTAATCTACTAAAATATATTATGTGGCTTAATTATGCATCCAGAAATACACAATAAGGACAAAAGTATTGGGACACCTGATTTTTTCAGTAATTTTTGGTTCTTCCTCAAATTGTTAGCACAAAGTTGAAACACACAGTTGTATAGGACGTGTCTGAACTAGGAGACACAACCCGGATCCGGCATAACATAGACACTCACATGCGGACATTCACACACTTTATACCAGCCTCTGTCCTCATAGACATTCGCATGCTGACATTTGTACACTTTATACCAGCCTCTGTCCTCATAGACACTCGCATGCTGACATTTGTACACTTTATACCAGCCTCTGTCCTCATAGACACTCGCATGCTGACATTTGTACACTTTATACCAGCCTCTGTCCTCATAGACACTCGCATGCTGACATTTGTACACTTTATACCAGCCTCTGTCCTCAGACACTCGCACGCTGACATTCGCACACTTTAAACCAGCCTCTAGCTAGGAAGCTATATAAGTCTAGCTTTAGAGATTGGCTACCACCGCTCAGGGAGCAGCTGACTGGACGCCAGATGAGGAACTCTTCTAAACTGACAATCCCCAGATGCCGAACGGAACAATTCAGGAGTTCACCTATTCCATATGTGTGTAGACTTTTAAATGATTATGGATTTTAAAAGGACTTTGTATACCTTTATGAAGTATTTTATTCTTCCTTTCTTTTAATCTTGTATTTTAACTTGAGTAAATATGCTTTGACATTTCACTGTAACAGCAAAATAATTCAGTGTTCCCCTATGACAAACCTCTTAGGGTACCTGTAACGATGCTGATAAAGTCAATAAACAATAAACAATAAAGCAAACATCTTCATAGACACTCGCACGCTGACATTCGCACACTTCATACCAGCCTCTGTTTTCATAGACACTCGCACGCTGACATTCGCACACTTCATACCAGCCTCTGTCCTCAGACACTCGCACGCTGACATTCGCACACTTTATACCAGCCTCTGTCTTCATGACACTCGTACGCTGACATACACGCACTTTATACCAATGTTTGTCCTCATAGACACTCACATATATGCCAGCCTTTGTCTACACACACACACACACACACACACACACACACACACCACACACACACATATATGTTGTATATATATATATATATATATATATATATATATATATATATATATATATATATATATATATATGCCAGCCTTTGTCTACATATATATATATATATATATATATATATATATATATATATATATATATATATATATATATATATATCAGCATTTATCTACTTAGTTCATAGTCAGCTAAATAATTTTATGTCTTTCTCTGTCTTGTCTCTCACAGCAGTTGACTAACCACATCCAGCACACGCTGCCTGGTTTGCGCAGTAAGTTACAGTCACAGCTCATGTCTCTGGAGAAACAGTTGGAGGAGTACAAGAGCTTCCATCCTGACGACCCAACATACAAGACCAAGGCTCTGCTGCAGTGAGTCGTCTTTCCCTTCACCTCCTTTCCACACATCTCTTAGTGGAAACTCACCTCTTGCATCGGGCATCACCAGAATTTGTATTTAATTCGTATGTAATTTCTCACAAATGCCCTTACTGATTTTAAAAGGTCCAGGAAGTGTTGCACACCATATGTATAATACTCTCGTTTTAATTCGTATATCTATGTGTGTGTGTGTGTGTGTGTGTGTGTGTGTGTGTGTGTGTGTGTGTGTGTGTGTGTGGTCATCAGGATGGTGCAGCAGTTTGGTGTGGACTTCGAAAAGTGTTTCAAGGGACCACTGTCCGGTGGTGCCAGGATCAAACGCATCTTCCACGAGCGCTTTCCTTTCGAGCTGAACAAGGTGACACACACAAATACACACACACACACACACACACACACACACATACACATACACATTATTCCTCATGTCCCTACACAGTATCATGATGATTCTTCTGTTTCACTTGTGTGCTTGTCAGATTGTGTTTGATGAGAAGGAGCTGCGGCGAGAGATCAGTCACGCCATAAAGAACATCCACGGAGTCAGGCAAGTGGAGCTTCACTAAGACCTCCTGCAGACAGGACACCATCTAATCATTTCAACACACATGCTCACACACTAATCATGTAGACAGACAGCAGTTCCGGAAAACACAACCACATGCCACAAAAAAAAACATGACTTCAGTACTGTTACCTGTCCTGCTGTTTGTTTGTCTGTCTGTCTGATTGTCTGATCCCCCCCAACACCCCTGTATGTTCTCAGATCTGTCCTGTTCTCCCCCGACCCGGCGTTCAAAGTCATCGTGAAAAAGCAGATCAGAAAGCTGAAAGAGCCCTGTCTCCAATGTATCGATCTGGTGATTCAGGAGCTCATCAACACAGTCAGGCAGTGCTCCAACAAGGTACCTCGCTGCTGCCGGGCCCCTACACACCGCCTGCCTCTTTTTGGACTGGTCTAAGTGTCTGGCTGTAGATGAGTAATTTAATAACTAATGAAATTTTCTTCTTCTTTTATTCTGCTCTATTCTCTGCCTATCCCCACTTCTTCTCACCCCTACTACGCAAAACACCTCTTCTTTTCCCCTCCCGATCGTGCTCTCAGATCGGGACTGTTCACTCCTGACCTGGCCTTTCAGGCCATCATAAAGAAAAAGCAGATCCTCAAACTGAAAGCGCCGAGTCTGAAATGCGTGGACATGGTGGTGACAGAGGTCACCTCTCTCATCAGGAAGTGTTCCAACAAGGTAAACCAGGAAAAGGAGCAGAACAACAACAAATAAAAACAGAACAGGATCTCGATCCCTCGGTTCCTTGTTCCCTAATCCTGTTCTTCCTGGTCATGTTGATGTTCCTCCACGCTTGGGTCCTCCACCCTGTCAGCCATCCAGCACCTGTTTGTCTGAGATCAGCCCTTCACATCCCACTTGCCCACGCCTGTCCTCCATGTTTACACTGTATCTGTCCATCATGTGGTCTATGACTCCTGCTTAGTTCTGGGGGAGCACCATTTTGTGCCTCCTGTTCCTGCTTAGCCTTTTTTTTAACACATGCATGCATACCAAACTTCAGCAGAACATTTTCACCCAGGCCTTGCATGCCTCTGAGATTTCCCTTTTAGTGCAATCATCTATGTAATATAGTGTAATATAGTATACAATAATGTAATAGTGTAATATAATAGTGTAATGTAGTATAAAATACTGTAATAGTGTAAAATAAGTGTAATGTAGTATAAAATAATATATAGTGTAATATAATAGTGTAATAGTGTAATATAGTATAACATAATGCAATATAGATCAATATAATGTAATAATGTAAACTTTCTTTTGGCTTCTCCCATTAGGGGGAGCCACAGCGGATCATCCGCATGTTTGATTTGGCATGTTTTTACGCTGGATGCCCTTCCTAACGCAACCCTCCCCATTTATCCAGGCTTGGGACCGGCACTAATGCTTGTGCAACCCTAATGGCTGGGGTTGGTTCCCTGACCGGTGATCGAACCCGGGCTGCAGCGGTGAGAGCGCCACATCCTAACCACTAGACAACCAAATATAATGTAATAATGTAATATGTCATATAGTGCAGTCTTCTTTTTTCAGCTGCTCCCATTAGGGGGTGCCACCGTGGCTCATCCGTCTCCATACCCCCCTGTCCTGTACTTCTGCCTCTTTCAAACCAACTACCTGCATGTCTTCCCTCATCACATCCATAAACCTCCTCTTTGGTCTTCCTCTTTTCCTCCTTCCTGGTGTCTCCATCCTCAGCATTCTCCTACCGATATACCCCATCTCCCTCCTCTGCACATGTCCAAACCATCTCAATCTCACCTCCCTCACCTTGTCTCCGAAACGTCCTACATGTGCTGTCCCTCTAATAAACTCATTTCTAATCCTGTCCATTGTCGTCACTCCCAAACCTCAACATCTTCAGCTCTGCTACCTCCAGCTCCACCCTCTGTCTTTTACTCAATGCCACTGTCTCTAATCCATACAACATCTCAGGTCTCACCACAGTCCTATAAACTTTCCCTTTTACTCTCACAGATACTCTTCTATCACAAATCACTCCTGCTATCACTCTTCTCCACCCACTCCACCCTGCCTGCACTCTTTTCTTCACTTTTCTAACACACTCTCCATTACTTTACACTGTTGACCCCAGGTACCTGAACTCCTCCACCTTCTCCACCTCTTCTCCCTGCAACTGCACCACTCCACTGCCCTCCCTCTCATTCACACACATGTACTCTGTTTTACTCCTACTGACTTTCATTCCCCTTCTCTCCAGCGTGTACCTCCACCTCTCCAGGCTCTTCTCCACCTACTCCTTTCTCTCACAGTATAGTGTAATATAATGTAATATAAAGTAAGAGTGTAAGATAGAGAAGCAATGAAGACATTTGATAAAGTCCTGAAATTAGTGGAACAGTTAAGTAGAACATATCTTTAGAAAACTGAATATTTATTGTAAAAATGCACACACACAAATCTAACAAATTAATTTTTCAAATTTTTTACATTTATTTAAGCTATTTAATTTTTGCCAATTTAATTGAATACTCAATGCAATCAATATAATAAAAAAAAACATTAATTTATTTTATAAATTATTTATTTTATTTTATTTTTACTAAATATTTTTTTCTCAATTATTTTACCAAGCATGCATTTAATTTAAAATCGTTTCAACATTCACAAATGCTAACAATAATAAACTGCGTTAAATTAAACGACAAGCAGTTTCATGTTTTTGGGGAGGGCAAAACCCAGAACGGTTTAATGGTTACATTGAACTGAATTGTTTATTCCTCAGTTTTCTACATTATATGGCTGTATTTATTCAATATTTTTTTGCTTATTTAAATATTTATTTTGGACTTCTGCATACTGTATTTAAATAAGTAAAAGAAATTAATAAATGTGATGATAAGTGCAGCTCTAATAAAGATTTATAAATAAATATAAATACCCAGCTGAAGGTAAAAGCTTTGTTCTGATTGGTTCTGGTTTTGTGTGTTTGACGATTGCAGTCTTCATTTGTATGAACTAGATAATGCTGGTGGTTGGTTTTGGTTGCGGGCAGCTTCAACGCTTTGTTGCTGCATGCGCTTGTGTGTGTGTATGTATGTGTGTGTGTATGTGTGTGTGTGTGTGTGTGTGTGTGTGTGTGTGTGTGTGTGTGTGAATATACAGTAAACACTGTATGTTGCAGTGTTGTGATGTTTGTGTCTGCAGCTGAATTCGTACCCCCGGCTGAGGGAGGAGACTGAGAGAATTGTCACTACATACGTGAAAGAGCAAGAGGGCAAGACCAAGAGCCAGGTAACACACACACTTTCTCTTACATAAGAATATTTAAAAAAATAAAGCATGTAACAGATTTGAAACTAAAATGTATTAATAAGTTTCACTTTAGAATTATTCTGAAAGAAAGGATCAGTCCCAAAAAATCTTCTATCTTATATCTCCTTGAAATTTTGTATTTGCACAAACTACTGTCCCCTATACGGCCTGTTTTCTTGATCACAACCCCAAAGCACCATCATCCAAACTCTCCATAAATAACTTCCTGAAGAACTCTCTCCCCAAAGGATACCTTCAAAAAACTCTCTCCCCAAAGAACTTTTAGCCAAAATAACTTTCTTCCCAGATAATGCCTTCAAAAAAAACTCTCCCTAATGAGCTCTCTTCCCAATAAGCTCTCTCCCCAATGAACTCTCAGAGAACTCATCAAGGTATCCTCTCCTTGAAAGGATTCTTTTCCCTACACATAACTCAACCTACACAAATAACCCTCCCCCTCAATGATTTTCCACCCAAAGAATGATTTACCCAAAAGAGCCCCAGAAAGAACTCTCACCCCAAAGGTTGCCTCCAAAGAACTCTTTCCCTGAAGAACTTTTTTCCCAAAGGATGTCTTTAAAGACCTCTCTCCCCTAAAAACCCCTCTCTCCCCCAAAGACCCCATTCTCCCAAAGAACCCTCCCTAAAGAACAATCTTCCCAGATAATGCCTTCAAAAAAACTCTCTCTAATGAGCTCTCTTCCCAAAAAGCTCTCTCCCTGAAGAACTCTCAGAAAACTCTTCATCAAGGTATCTTCTCCTTCAAAGGCCTCCATAGACCTTTTTTTACCAAAGAATCCCCCTAAAGAACTTTCTCCCTAAAGAACTCTCTCCCTAAATAACTCTTACCGAAAGGATGCCACGGCAAAGAATTCTCGCCCCAAAGGATCCCTTTCAAAGAACACACTCCCTAATTAATTCTCTTCTCAAAGAACTCTCTCCTCAAAGTCTTCACTAAACAAACCCCACAAAGACCTGTCCCTCCAAACTGCATGCTTAACAGTCTAAATCCCGAAAGAATTCCAATCTCCACCCCCTCATTGAAAAATCTCCCTGCTGTCTCGTCATTACAAATCTCTTGTTTTCAGGTTCTGTTGCTGATCGACATTGAGCTGTCATACATCAACACCAACCATGATGACTTCATCGGATTCCCCAACGACATTGTAAGGAATTGTTTTATCCTCTGCCCCCTGGACAGGATTCCCTTCTGTCGTCTAGACAGGATTCACTCGAATTCAGCCTTTCCTCTCGATCTCTTCCAAAGCTTAATTGTGTCATACATGAATATATACTATATGATAAGAGGGGAAGGGCTGACAGATGTACGTGCAGAACAGAAGAAACCGGTGAGCATGATAACTCCATATAGAGTCATGTTAGAGGAAGCCACAAAAAACAGGAACCACCCAAGGGGGTACGTGCAGAATATTGCATATCAGAAGGCTACAGTCTTGGGTGTTAGACAGAGAAAGACAAAGATAGAAAGGTGTAGAAATGTTCTTGTGACTAATGGCTAAATAATGCTTAAAGATATTTAACAATTCTCACATACGTGTACACCTGTGAATCTATCAGCTTGCATACTACAGCTCTTGGTTTTTTTTTAGTTTGTGAGTGTGTGCTGGAGGTTAGTACTGATCTTTGTAGTCTGGAGTTCACCTTAAACCTGAACTAACTCCGTGCAGTGCTTATACCAACTGAGACAAATGTAAAAATGCTGTTCTGAGGATTTCAAACAAACACTCTTGAACTCTTTTGAAAGTTCCAACAGTGGTTGGAAATATATTTTCACATGGAGGCGTGAAGGACCAGTGGGGTTCCACTGATCAAGAGCCTGACTGTATAGATGTAGGAAAACAATTGACTTGACTTCTTTCTTTATTTGTGATAGAGCGGTTCGCTCTTTCGTTCATATTTGGACTAATGTCCTTGCTGAAGGGCTCTTGGTTACCACCAAGCTGCCACTTTTGGGCCTTTGAGCAAGGCCCTAAACCCCCTGTGCTTCAGGGGCACCGTATCGTGGCTGACCCTGCGCTCTGACCCCAGTTTACAAGCAAGCTAGGATATGTGAAGAAAGAATTTCACTGTGCTGTAGTAAAGTCTATCCTACATTTGCTCTTTCAACACATTTATCAATCCTAGTTTTGAGAAACGGTCAACAGAGCACTTGGACTAAGGGGACCCTGTAAAGTCAGCCTAAACCTATGAATTTGGTATGGAATGTTTCAGGATGTTGTTTGTAAATCAAGTGGTTTGATGGGGCATTAATGGGAACCACTAGCATCAGCAAAGTGGGTCCTGATGCTCTCTGTGGGTTTATTAAGGATTGGATCTAGTCATTTATTTTACTTTAATGGTAGTAACAATATTTCAGATATGGGTCTTGTTGCCGAAATTGTTTTTTGCATGGGTGTACCAAATTTTTGGCATGCTCAGAAAATCAAGAAATAATTTGGCAAGGGTCAGCTAACATGAACATGGTTTGTTCCAGTAACGTAGCACGGCTTTCGGTTGCTACTCACAACGTTGAACTTGTAGCACGTACAGTTGAACAGTGGCGGAGTTTAGTAAAGTTGTGCGCATGCCCCGAGTGCGTGTGGTAGCGTTAGCCCTTACACTAGCCTCGTTAACGGTTCTCGTGACATCACATTTCAGTTTTGACCACCGGAGGCTGGATGATGGTACCCTTCCCAGGTACGACAGCGACAGGAAGTGTTTGAATGAAGTGGCTTTTTTTTCTAACGTACACGAGTCATTTGAATACATAATTAATTAAGCATGTTTACGCACTAACATAATGTCCTATCAATGTATTTTTATTCTCTTCTTATTTAAAGAAGTACTCCAGCATTTTGTTATGTAGTGTTTAGCCCTTGTGTAGAATCAATATATAACCCTGGTGTATAGACCGTTCTTCTGAGATCCATCAGAGAGGAACTGCAAGAGGGGCAGGTGATCACCAAGATCGACCCATGTAGTCTCTAAGTATTCATTTTTCTATTTGAATGAAAATACACACACACACACACACACACATACACACACAAACACACACACGAAACCATAAGATAAATTAAATCAGATAATAATTTTTTTTAATCAATAATTAATTTATTAAATTAGCGTTTGTATTTTTTTTTGGGTTGCACTCTAACGCTGTAATTCCGCCACTAACTTTATTACAGTTAGAATGCCGCAGCGATGATCCTCACTAACCTGCTTTATCTTTAGCTTTTTACTCACTACTTACACCTAACAGGCTCCTCGCCGACCCCAGCTCAGGTCGAGTGTAGACCAAAAGTGAAGTATGCATTTGTTTTGCTTTAAAATTTGTAGATGGTTTAAAAAGATATTTAAAAGTTATATATTTCTTATTAATAACAGCGATAATTATTTAAAATTTGTTATTTAAGCGGAAAAAAACTTATTCTAAGCATTTATCAGTATATTTATTGCTTTGTTGGTTTTCTTAAATTTCTGACGACCATTCTTTTTTTTTTCATTTAATAAAAATAAATAAATGTTTTACATAATGAAAGTAAATTTAAATAGTTTTAAATAGATATTTAAAAATGCAATAATTAAACCCGAACAAATAATAATAATAATATACTGTATTTAATTAGAAAGTTCCACAGAAAACTATAAATAAATCCATTTTATGAACAATTATAAAATAATAATGATGATAAAAAAGTATTTTGTTTAATAATGTTATATAATTAATTATAATAAATAAAACTTTATATAATAAATGTATATAATATTTCTATAATAAAGTTTCATTATAGTCAATTTACTTTTTTTTATTATAAATACTTACAAATTTTATGAATGGTTGTAAAAATAATAAGATAATAACAATGAATAATAATATACTGTATTTTTTAGAAAGTTCCACAAAAAATATTAATTAATCTACTTTTATGAACAATTACAAAATTATAATAATAATGATAAAAAGTATTTTATATAATAATTTAGTAAATCAGGTAAATCAGATTGTTCATCAAACAAACTCATGTTCCTGTACAGGTGAGTAAACAGGTGTCTGAGATTCGTGTGTGTGTGTGTGTGTAATAGGGTTGGCGAGTTCACCGAGGTCGAGATAAGTGGGTTCCACTGTATATCATATTTGTTTACTGATCTATGCAGTTGCTTCTCCACATAATTTTATTTTAAAATGTATTTATGTAATTGTTAAAATGTATTTTTAAGATTTTGTATTTATTAATTCCCTAAGTGGTTATTCCACTTGTCAGGCCGCCATTGTAAATAAGAACCTGTTCTTAATGACTTGCCTGTAAAATAAAGGTTAAACAAACAATCTGTTTCTCCTCCCATCCCTCTGCTCAGGTGATCCGCAAAGGCTGGCTCACCATCAACATCAGCTTCATGAAGGGAGGATCCAAGGAGTACTGGTTCGTCCTGACAGCTGAGTCTCTGTCCTGGTACAAGGATGAAGAGGTGAGGCTTTAAACTGTTTCCATAACAAATGTATTTTATTTTCAGCCTGGAACTATACTAATTTTTCTTCTTTTATTATTATTATTTTTAATTTTTTTATTTAATTTAATTTTTCTTAAATTGATTTAATTGTATTTATTTATTTATTTTCTATATTTATTCGTTTTTCTTCTTTCTTTTTCCTTTTATTTCAACACCCCCCATTTTATACCACAATTTATTTATTTATTTATTTTTATTTTTTACCCAAAAAATCTTTTGCAGGCATAAATCAGAAACATCATAAAATTATTATTGTTTTTTTTTACTTTTATTTTGCTTTTAAGACTCCTGTATTTGTGATATTGTTTTGCTAAACGTTACGCTTTTCAAGCTGCAGTATGTTGACATGTTTCTAGACCTGTAATTCGTCACACATCATTTCCAAAAATGCTAAATTCTGTGATGCATAAGATTCTGCATGTTTCTATTTATTCATTCATTTTTTATTGTAAGCTTTTGTTAGATTTAAATTTTTTCTGGCCTGGAAATGAACTTTCGGTTTTATTTGCGTGCATTGAAAGTGACGCTTCAAGGCCCCTCCTACTTTTCCAGGCAAGACTCTGCCATATTTCAAGGAACTGATCATAAAAAATGGAGGAGGAAAAAAAAGAGAGACCCAAGTGTAAACATTAAAGCCGGCCATGTTGATATGATAAAGCTGCACACACACACACACACACCACACACACACACACACACACACACACACACACACACACACACACACACTCTTATGCGCACACTCTTTTCTTAGTTCATATTCAAGTCAGACATCAAAACAAACTTCAATCAAAATCAGTGTAACTACAAAGGAATTAATGTTCAATGTAATAGGGATCAAAGGAATTGATTTGTTTGATTTAAAATCAGCAAAATCAATGTACTGCCGTACAATATTGGAATGTGTGTGTGTGTGTGTGTGTGTGTGTGAACAGACTTTTCTCTACACTGAAATGTTCTGCTCTAAAATAAAACAATCACCAGTACATTCCAGAAGAAGTGTGTGTGAAAGTGTGTTAGTGTATATATCTCTCTCTCAGGCTTTTCTTTACACACACACACACACACACACACACACACACACACACACACACACACACACACACACACACACACACACACACACTCACACACACCCCACCAGTTTTTTAGTAAACCTCCAGAAGTGATGTGGCAGGTGGAGGAGACGTTCCAGTCGGGATCTGACTTTGGAATTTGCAGGAAATGGGACTGGGTTACTGGGGAAAACTGGGGGGGGGGGGGGGGGGGTGTCTATGTTTTTTTGGAATGATGTAACTGTTGGGATAGCTTTGTTCCACCCCCTTGTTCTCTCGCTCGATATCTCTCTTGCCCTCTCGCTCTCTTTCTCACCTTTAGTCCGTGTATAAATGTTTCCAGATGCTTTCGCTCACCAACTTCCCCTCCCCCGACGTTTTTACTGAACACTCACGCGCTCGCTCTCACACTCGTTTTCTCCAACGCTCTTCCTATATCTCCCTCTCCCCCAATTCTCTCAGCTCTCCTTCACTCTTATCCTTTATATCCTAAACGCGTTCTGAGATGGAGCCTCCATTAATCCCATCCTACAGAACCTCGATCAGATTGAGATCTGTGGAGCTCAGAAGCAACTCAGTCATGTTTATTCAAACCGTTCCAAAACAAAGATCACAAGCACTTTACTTTAGTGTTACCTTGAGGTGAGGTTGACTTCTGCTTGAAGGCCAGGACATGGTGCCCAGGACCACCCAGAGCAACACACTATCCATCTTGTTACTGTCACAATGATGTGATTCATCAGACCAAGCCTACCAATGGTCCTAATGGTCCAGTTCCGATGCTCACATGTACAGCATTTGGGTTCTCGAGTCACTCTGCAGCTACACACCTATACACCAAGCGACGTGTGGTATGGTGACTTCATTCTTCCAGAGCCAGCATCAGATGTTTCAGCAAATTTGTGCTGAGAGGGATCAGACGTTCTAGCTCCATGGCCGTGGTGCAGGTCCACCGGTTGTCCTTTTTCTGGAGCACTTTAGCTACATATTGTCTTTTGGAGATGCTTTAGCCATTATAAGAGGTGCTCGTTACCCATTTTTCCTGCTTTCAACACGTCAACTTCGGTCGATATTTAGAAAATCACGAATATGGAGCTTTCATCTGGATTTAGAGCATCTTAAAGAGCTGTTGAGCGCTCCCGATGTTCTCTGGAGAATAATTGAAGATGGACAAAAGTGTGTGTGTGTAAACAGCAGGCGCAGGTTTGTGTTTGTTCTGCTGCACTTCGGCTCTATGTTGCAATGAGATGTTGAGACCAAACCCCACTGTGACAACGCAAAGGTTTTTTTTTGTGTCATAACCTCTTATTTCTTAATTTTCTGTTTCCCTCTTTCTGGGTGACAGGAAAAAAAAAAGAAATACATGCTCCCTCTGGACAACCTGAAGATCCGAGACGTGGAGAAAGGCTTCATGTCTACTAAACACACATTTGCTATCAGCTCACAGCAAAGGTCTGAGTTAGTCCTTCATGCCTGTGTTTGACCCTACTTGTGTTTGTGTGTGTGTGTTAACGTTCTGTGTGTTCCCAGGAACGTTTGTAAAGACCTGCGGCAGTTCGAGCTGATGTGCGGTTCCCAGGAGAAGGTGGACAGCTGGAAGGCCTCGTTTCTCCATGTGGGCGTGTACCCTGAGAAAGATCAGGTACTTCACACAAGAACTGGTGTGGCTGCTTGGTTTGTGACCATGTGTTTCTTTTTGATGTTCCACTAGATTTTGTAGAGGTGTGAAATTCAGCTACAATAGTGTTAAAAGTCAGGTACTGATGAGAAGGTGAGGAGGGTGGGGGGATGCAGTCAGCGTGAAAGGGTTCATCTCAGAGGTGTTCAATAGGGTTGGAGCTCTACACTAGGAGGTCTTCCACTCGAACCACAAAGTTGTTTAGTATGATGTTGTAGGTTGAATGTTTTTGAAGGGGTTCATCGGGGTCGTTTTTTTTTTGACAAACGAATACAATCCAAAAATATTTACAGATAAAATGCAAATTGGCGATTTGACCAAATTGTGAAATGTGAAAAATTTCACTTTTCCAAACGTAGCAGCGTATGTTCATCCCTCCGCTCGCCTGCACCGGCTAATTCCATATAAACTCTATAGTTTATACATTACTGAAAATAGCTAAATTCTGTTCTGTAACGTGTTAAATTATCACTAAATGACAGTAAACTACCCCATACTGATCTCCATTCTTAAAGACCTCCTGGCTAGGCTTGGCCTTGTCTCCACTTACCATATTTTCAAGTTACGATGGGCTCATCAGAAAGCATTTCCAATTATAGCTACGTGTGATTTTATTTGGACGTTTGCACGATTAAATGTCCAACAACGCAGCTCAGCCCCCGCAGCTAGTTTAAATGGTATAGGGTGCCATTACTTTTGTGCTCAGTGAATGCCAATTCTCAATAGTGCATTTCCTTATAAGCGTGTGTGTGTGTGTGTGTGTGTGTGTGTGTGTATGTGTGTGTGGGCCAAGGGCGATGACGGAGCTCCAGTGGACACCTTCTCCATGGACCCTCAGCTGGAGAGGCAGGTGACAACGATCCGTAACCTGGTGGACTCCTACATCAGCATCGTCAAGAAGACCATCAGAGACCTGATGCCCAAGACCATCATGCACATCATGATCAACAGTGTGAGTGTGCGTGTGCGATGAAAAGATGGATTGTGCCACGCTTCGGTTTGGGTTTGAGTGCGTGGGCTTTCAGAATGACGGCCGCATGGAAACATGAGAGTTTGCTCATTTCTCAATCTCTGCCCTCTCTGTGAACACTGAACCCTCGCCCGGTTCTTCTGCTGATGTGTGTGTGTGTGTGTGTGTGTGTGTGTGTGTGTGTGTGTGTGTGTGTGTGTGTGTGTGTGTGTGAGCCTTTCCACATCGTATTGTTGCCTTTAAGAGAAACAGAGAGAAGGAGAAACCGAAAGGAACGTAGGCAGCACGGCTCATCAGCGCGATCTTCTGCGTTGTAAATGAGTTTAGTCATTCTGGATGGAAACTACACACTCGCTAGAACGTCGCATCCACACGCACCTCCGATCCGCAACTGCCCATCTGAACCTTTTAACAAGTGTGTGTTGGGGTGTTATTAGGGGTCTAACGGGGGGATACAAAAGGTAAAATTGCTTTTTTTTTTTTTTTTTACATTTTTAAAACAATTTCAAATAATGTCTGCTTGGTTTAATAATATTTTATAAAAACAAATAGAATACATAAAATTAATGCAATACACTTTTTTTTAAACTGATATAGATCACAATGAGTTATCGATTAAATTGGCACATTAATAATGAATTAATTAATTAGAACATTTAATTAGGTTACATTTGTGAGACTTCATTTGGGTAATACAGATGTGTATGTAAGTGTGTATGTAAGTGTCTGTGTGTGTTTTACATTTTCATTCCTTCCATCCTTCATTCATTCACTACCTCGATATGCGGACTTGATCGTAATAGAAAGAAATTATAATAATTATACATTTTATTTAAAGACGTCTTTCATAACACTCAAGGACACTGTACAATTGATCATAAAATCAAGACAAACAACAAACATCAGCTGTTTAATGGTTAAGAAAAAAAACAGTGACACTGCGCTCATAGTGCGAGACGGAGACTAAACAAGCCTGCGGCCTAATTTATTTATATTAAATTTAAATTTATTCCATTCTTTATTATTATTATTGGAAAATAAAATTAAATAATATAGACAGACTAACAAGCATGTCATGATATGGTATCCTGGCTAGTTACCAGATTCCCCCTATAGGTTATGATATGGTATCCCAGCAGGTTGCCAGATTGTTGCCAATATCATGTTGTAGTATACAAGACGGTTGCAGTGGTGGTGCTGTGAGATTCCAGTGGGACACTGTGGCATTGCTACATTCCACATGGTTGCTAGGGCGTTGCTAGGCTGCTGCTATGGTCCAAGTTTTCCAATCCTTAGCAAGTTCCTCCTGGTTGCTCCTCAGGTGAAGGACTTCATCCACTCTAAGCTGCTGGCCAAACTGTAATCTTCAGGAGACCAGAACAGTCTGTTTGAGGATTCGGCCGATCAGGCTCAGAGAAGGGACGAGATGCTTCACGTGTACCATGCCCTCAAGGAGGCGCTCACCATCATCGAAGACATCAGCACCACCAGGAAGACAGGTCGGTGTCCTCATCTTAATTTTACATCTGTTTTTACAGATCTTTTTTTTTTTTCAGCCTATCGATCTGACACACACCTCTGTCTGTCAGATCTATAGGCTCTGTCTGTGGGGGGATTTCTTCGTGTTTTTTTATGACAGCAGGAATCTCTCCGGTTTAATTCTGGCATCATGGCTCGCCTTTAAGCCTCTCTTTCATTCTTTCCTTTAGTTTTTGGGCTTTTTTCCCAATTTTTCACTCGCTCTGCTATGACTTGAGCTCCAGTCAGAAGGCATCATGAGTGGATTGAAACACGCAGCATTGTAAGGTAACCTTGACAACCTGAGATTGAGTTTCTGTATTTCTATTGAAATGCAATATTTTTTTAATTTCTGATGTGAGAACGTTGTGTTTTTGTCCCATGGTGACACGGGGACAGTGTCGGTACTTGATCCGGAAACTTGAACACTCAAGTGATTTCCAGGTTTCGATTAATCTGGAAAAAACTGAGTTCTTGCCAAAAAAACAACAAAAAACTCATTCGACCCACCGCACTTTCTCCTGCCGTTTATTTACTTTCCAGATCTTCAAAACGTCGTGGCAAAGACTAAAAATGCGTCATTGTTTTCGAAAGGCTTTCAGCGCTGCCAAAAGATCACCGCAATCCCGGATCTGCACAGCTGTGATTGGTTGTTATGTTGTGAAGCAGCAGTTGCCATGACAGTGCAGCGCCCCCTACTGTGCAACTAAACATCAGACTCTGACATACATCAGAGATTGTAATATAGTTATATATTGTTATAGTTGAAATTGAAAATTATTATTTTAGATGTTACATATAACTTTAAAAAAATCTTTAGGGAATTCTGCATATTTCAGTCTGGAAAAGTTTTGAAATGAAATATGTGTAGGAACCCTGAATTTCTCGTCAGAGTAGAGAATGTGATTCCTGACAATGACAATCATTGATGTAATAAATAAATATAAACATCAATTTCATTTTGGATTGTGTCGATCAGTACAGTGTTATAAATACCTGAAACTTGCTGTAAATTGTTTCGACATACTTCAGACACACTTTAAACCTTGGATATAAGGGGAACAAAGTCCCAACATGCACTGCAATGCTATAGGGGGTGAAAAAAAAAAAAACCCTGGTTCGAAAGCCGTCCTGTTCGTTTTAGAAACGTGAAGGAGCAGAAACATTAAAGTGCCGCTGCATCGCTTTCCTCATACACTGAGGAAAAAAACTGTTGCCGTCACACCGGAACAGAGTCTGACTTTTCTTTGTGTACTTTCCTTTTCTCTTTGATCTCTCGCTTTCTTTCCTTTCTTTTTCTTTTGGTGGAATGCTCTCTACTCATCCTTTCTCTATCTTCTCTCTCTGCAGCCAAAGACCTCCTGGTGCTCCCACCAGGCCCACCATAATCTGCCCTGCTGAGCCCAAGACTGGACTAGAGACTAGACCTCCACTACATTTTTGTTTGTTTGTTTTTAAACAATAAACTCGGTTGCAAAAGGAGCACGTTCATACCTGGCTTGTAAAATGATTCCTTTAAAAAAATAATAAATGTGCGAGTCGTCCAGGGTCCTGAAGGTGCAAATCATCCTCGGTTCCTCACACCACCACCACCACCACCATGGTTTACTTTAAGTATTATGTTCTTTTTTATATTGTAGCGCCTCGTTCGCGTGACGGGATGAACACACACACCAGGGAACCGAATATCAGGAAAATCACGTTGAATCTTTATTTGTTGTGTACAGCAGTGCCGGGGGAAAAGAAGTGCAATTTTGTATCAGAATGTGAATAAGTCCTTAACACCGCGTCCGCCGGAGCTTACGACGTAGCGCCGCTTTAAATACGTGTTGTTTGCGGCCACGGCCCGTCCGAGGAGAGCTGAGTCCCAAACCTGTCTGGGCGGGTGGGTGCTCGGTGTCCTCGGTACGTAGAGATCCTTAGAAAGTCCTTGGAAGAGGGTCGGCGTATTCGCTGTGATAACTTGCGTTGCTCTCGCCGCTGTCGCTGCTTCCTGTTAGGAAAAAGAAAAACACACCTTTTATTAGTTGGGAGCCAAACATTCCTCTCTCTGTGCTCCTTCGTGGCTCCTTTTATATTCCTCCTTTTCCTTGATGAGCATGGAGAGTTGACGTTCTCCTTATGAGCTTCCAGCCGTGTATTAAAAAAAAAAAGTAATTTGCTATTAATAGAAATGCAATTGGGATGAATTTTTATTTATTTTTTTTTAATAAGGGCAAATCAACAGTTATAATTTATTTGATAAAGACAATAGACGATTGGGATGAATTGAACACGTATTATTAAAACGTGAGTCTGTGATTCAGTTTAGAATAGAAGACTAAACATTACAGTGAAATACTTTTCTTCGCACTTGTTTGTCCTCTCTAGGGTCAGAGAGCAGGGTCGGCCATGATACAGCGCCCCTGGAGCACAGAGGGTTAAGGGCCTTGCTCAAGCGCACAAGAGTGGCAGCTTGGCGATACCCGGTGCTTTGACCTTTTGATCAGTAACCCAGAGCCTTAACCACTGAGCTACCACTCTCCTAGTTTAATTAAACATTATATCTGACTCTAACAGGGAGTTTATTCAGGATTAAACCCTCTTGAAAACACTTAAGGTCTCATTTAAGGATGCGGCGTCCTGCGCGGGCGGGGAGCTCTTTTGTCGGGATCGTGTCTGAAAGTGAGAGGTGATGAAAAGAACATCTGAGCAGGTAAGAGCGATGAGCGTGCATTTAGCTGTGAATTTAACACAGTGAAGTTATTCTCAGCTTTAAAGTGCGCTGTTATTCTTTAAATGAGCGACGCTCTGACAAACCCCATTAGACATCAATGGAATACGAATGTTTTATCGGCGGAATTGACTACGGCCCACGATGCACCGCTCAAGTGCACAAAAGTGGAGGATGAGAAAGAGACATTCATATTAAAGCCATGCAAAGCAAGGTGATGGATCTCTACGCACTTCATATAAGAGCTGCTATGGAAACGTTTCAATATTAATGGTGTTAACTGGTGCAGAAATCGGTCGCTAATCGCAGAAGGTGCTTGACGCACTTTCGAAAAGAAGACTTCAGGACACATTCCAGAAGAAGGATGGGAGCTCTGTATTGCTATATATAACATCCCATTCAACATGTAGGCCCCTATGTACTGTTAAAATAACCTCCACTCTTCTGGGAAGATGTTCCACTGAATTTTGTAGTGTGCTTGTGGAGATTTGGTAAAGTTAGGCACTGATGTAGGTGAGGTGAGGAGGTCTGGGGTGCAGTCAGAGTTCCAATTTGTCCCAAAGGCGTTCGATAGGGTTGAGAATCAGAGGTCTATAGGAGGACATCTTCCACTCCAACCCATGTAATGCAGATCTTCATGGAGCTGGCTTTGTGACAGGGGCATTGTCATGCTGGAAGAGGTTTGGGTGTCCTAGTGCAAGTGAAGGACAAATTTCATCCTACAGCATCCAAAGACGTCCTAAACAATTGTGTGCCTCCAACTCTGTGATAACCGTTTGGAGAAGAACCACGTATGAATGTAAAAGGTCAGGAGTCCTAATACTTTTGTCAATATATTGTAGTTCTATGCATATAAACTTTCATGAAAGATTATTTTGAAATATTTCATAATGATTATGAGACCATTACAGCATGCATTTAGAATATTTACAGTTATTTTATGATTTAATAAACCACTGCAAGAAAGCACAGAAATGATCTACATTTATTGGATCCCACAAAAAAAATAACAGGTTAAGTGTAACGTGAAAACCAGATTTTAACAACACACTGATCCATTTCCTTGCTTTAATTTAGCAATTATTGACTTATTTATTGTGTAGTTTGGATTGAAATTTAATAAACCAAGGATGAAAGCCAATTCATGGAAATCACTTACCTGAAAACAGGTAAGTGATCAATTTAATATCATTTACATTTAAAATAAAATACATTTTAGACTCGTTTATACAATCACACTGAGTGACAGTGGATGAAGCCCTCAGCCTGC
The DNA here is from genome assembly GCA_039877035.1 of Silurus lanzhouensis. Lineage (NCBI taxonomy): Eukaryota > Metazoa > Chordata > Actinopteri > Siluriformes > Siluridae > Silurus > Silurus lanzhouensis. The sequence goes on from JBCEWE010000279.1 coordinate 472,121, forward strand.
TCTGTCTTTTTATTCCCTACTCATGGATCTCACTAGCATACTAACAAGCATACTAATCATTTGATTCCAGTGAAATACACTGTATCAGACAGCCAGAGTGAGAGAAACTGGATCAGACATTCACATTAAAAGAGATCAGATACTGTACATTAGTCACAGTGGGAAACACCAGATCAGACAGTCATATTGTGAGAGATACTGGAACAGACAGAGATATTGCTGGAGACTCTATATCAGACAGCCACAAATGAAAAACACTGAATCGAACAGCCAGTATGCGAAACACTGGATTAGACAGCCAGTGTGTGAAACATTGCATCAGACCACTAGAGTGCAAGACAGTGGATCAGACAGCCAGTGTATGAGATACTGAATTAGACAGCCACAGTGAGAGACTCTGTATCAGGTAATCACAGTGAAAGGCACTGGATCAGACCACTAGAATGCAAAACAGTGGCTTAGAGAGCCAGTGTGCAGGACACTGGATCAGACCTCTATAGTGTGAGATACTGAATTAGACAGCCACAGTCAGAGACGCTGTATCAGGTAGACACAGTGAAAGACACTGGATCAGACAGGCCAGTGTGCAAGACACTATATTAGACGGCCAGCGTGTGAGACACTGGATCAGACAGGCACTGTAAAAGACATTGGATTAGACAGGCATAGTGAAAGGCACTGGATCAGAGAGTCAGCATGAGAGACCCTGGATCACACAGTTACAGTGATAGACACTGGATCAGACATTCACAAGAGTGACACTGGATCAAACAGCCAGAGTGTGAGACAGTGGAACAGACAGCCACAGTCAGAAACACTGGATCAGACAGCCACTGTGGGAGAGATTGGATCAGGCAGCCAGTTTATGAGTCACTGTGCCTGTCTTACTGGATCACACACAACTAGATTGATACTGTTAAAGACAGGTATAGTAAAATACACTAGATCAGATAGACATAATGAGAGACATTAAATCAGACATGTACAGTAATAGACACTAGATCAGATAGGCACAGTAAGAGACATTGGATCAGACATGTACAGTGAAAGAGACTCGATCAGATAGACACAGTGACAGACATTGGATCAGACATGTACAGTGAAAGAGTCTAGATCAGATAAACACATTGAGGGACACTGGATCAGACATGTACAGTGACAGACACTAGATCAGATAGACACAGTGCGAGACATTAGATCAGACAGTGGCAGGCCATGCATTTGGTACCTGGGCTTTCAGTGGGGACTTAACCTACTTCATCCACCTCGTAATACCACCACTATCACGTCGCAATTATAGAAACCACCAATACAATACAAAAACACAATATAACAACACGTGGCATTACAGAGAGAGAGACATTTCACATATGGAGGGTGAAAACCATTTTACTAAAGCAAGAAACCCAGTTAATAGCGGTATTTTGGGAATTGCATGCCCCCGGTATTACTGCGTGTGTTCAAGACCGAGGAATATGTCCTTATTATTTTCTGATGCTCATTTCTAAGTTTCTTTGACTAACCCGTAACGCTGTTGCCAAGAAGTCAAGTCAAGTCAAGAGGCTTTTATTGTCATTTTTGCTATACACAGTGGTACACAGTACACAGTAAAAACGAAACAACGTTCTTCCGGAACCCTGGTGCTACACTAAACAACAAACAACAACAGCATAGAGCTACAGCACAAACCTAAAGTGCATCGAGTGCAACCTGGTGCAACAGTGCAGACAAACAGTGTAGACAGACAACACAAGACAAGACAAAAGACCAAGTATAGCGCCGACTAGTAAACCTGCTGTATACTTGATTATACAGTATTGTGTAAGAAGAAATGTAAAAACTATACCCAGGAGAGAATACAAACAGAACAGAACAATGTAGTGCAAAAAACAGCATCAAGAACGTGCAAAGACCGCATGTAAACATTCTACTGAATACAAAGGTGCAAAAACAGCAAGTAAACATTCTACTGTAGTACAAGGTGCAAGTATAAATAATAATAAATAGATAAGTGGTGATGGAGTGGATCGAGATCAGTGATGATTGTGATGATGTGATTGTGATTGTGATGATTGTGATGAAAAATAAAAAAGCACAAGTTTTGGAAACCTGTCTGTGCTGATATGATTTCTGTTGCAACTGGAGTTAGTGAGCTCTCCCTTCACCCAGACTCAACGCGCTACAACGGCTTGTATCTAAACAGCTCAGAACACAGGTGAGGTGCGTTTTTTCGTTTCCGTTCAGAAATTTCATTGGTCTAATTTTATGTTGCTCAGTTTTTTGGCTTGAAGTTTGTGAAACCAGGAAAAACCCAGGAAAAATCCATAAATTAGCCGCTTCGTTGTTTAAGCCGCGGGGTTCAAAACGTAAGAAAAAAGTAGCGGATTATAGTCCGAAAAATACGGTAAATTTAAATAGAATTGAACCAATATATCAGGGCCCTTAGTAAGACCCTCAACTTAGCTGTATAAATGGGGAATTGTAAATGTCTCTGGATAAGGAGCTTTGTCTGTAAATGTGGCTTGGCCAATAAGCACGGTTCTTAAACATCAACTGCTGGACGTATTAAAATATACGCCGTGTTAATATTGTAATGTAAAATACTGTATGTAAAATTATGCAGGATGTGATTTGGGACACAGCCATGGAAACAGCCCCTGTTGTTTATGCTGCCATCTAGTGGCTAATTCAATTGTTTGCAGCACTTTATTCATCTGAAGATCATCTGATAACTTGATCGGTAAATCAGTACATGCTCTGCAGGTCATATTTTGGACATTAGGTCCAGGAGACGATCTTGAGAAATTAAAAATGACTTAATGATGAACAAAATCATGTATTATACTGAATATGAAAAAGAAATATATTTAAAGTTGCTTT
>JBCEWE010000279.1:482500-527500 GCA_039877035.1 Silurus lanzhouensis
AGCAACCCAGAGCCTTAACCATTGAACTACCACTTTCCCTCACAGCTCACTATGGTTGTTGAATAAGCTCTTTTAGTTATCACTTGCACTATAGCAGCTATAATGCGTCCACTCGCTAAATACTTTACTATTCTTTATTAAGAAAAAGTCCTCTGACTGTTACAAACATGCTGACACTGGAGACTTCTTTCATAGATTTCTCCTTATTGATGAAATTATGAAGATTATGAAAAATGTGTAATGGCTGTTAGTATTATTAGCATTTTTATGACACTCCTATCATAAAACTACCTCTAAATCATTACATTTATGACATGTCCTTATCCGGAGCGACTAAAATTTATCTTATTCATACAACTGAGCAGCTATGGAGTTGAGGGCCTTGCTCAGGGGCCCAGAAGTGGCAGCTTTGGTGTGGCTGGGTATTTGAACTCACAACCTTCAGATGCAAAATTCAATGCCTCCACCACTAAGCTACCACATAATTACTACTGTAATGATAAATCACCATGAGGAGCGAATACACGGGCATCTAAAATAATAATAATCTCTATTTAAAACTCTGAATAGCCAAAGAGAGTGAGTGTGACTGAGAAATCCCAGGATTTCAATGGGATCTACTATTAATTTTTTTTTTATCATTAAACGACATGATCTTTTACTACCATTTTTGTAGACTGTGGCAGTTTGATGCTGCTTTATCCCTAAATCCCACTTCACACTTTAATCCACTCGGTTGCACCGATTGTGTTGCAAAGATGTCCGTGTTGCCTCAAATCTCATTTCTCTGACTCAGGGTGGACTAAAGATGGACAGTGCATGCATATATATGTGTATGTGTGTGTGCTTGCACACTGTCCCCTCCTGTTGCTAGGTGAGGATGTTTTTCTGAGTAGGTTGTACAAATCAGACAACCGGTAGCCGAAACTCTTCTTCAAACGATCGACACATCGCTTCTGTGGTCTAAAAGCAAACAGCAAGTCCAGTGTTTTATGATTAAAGGAGCTGTTGGCTGTATTATTTCTTTTTTAAACCCCAGTGCTGACCAGTCAAATGCTTTTATAATACAGAAAAGAATACAGATAGTATTAGGCTACGTAAAAAAAATATATCTGCAAATACACCAATCAGCCATAACATTCTGAGCACCTGCCTAATAATGTGTTGGTCCCTTTTTGCAGACGTGACCTGTCGTTCATTAACATCATGAACTTCTCCAGTCGTTTGAGGTACAGGAGCTCGTCTGTTGGATCGAACCACACAGACCAGCCTTCGATCCCCACGTGCATCAATGATCCTCGGCCGCCCACGACCCTGTCGCTGGGTCACCACTGTTCCTTCCTTGGAGCACTTTTGATAGATACTGACCACTGCAGACCAGGAACATCCTACAAGAGCTGCAGTTTTGGAGATGCTCTGACTTAGTCGTCTAGACGTCATAATTTGTCAAACTCACATTCTCAAATTCTTACGCTCGCCCATTTTTCCCGCTTCTAACGTGTCAAATTTGAGGACTAAAAGTTCACTTGCTGCCTAATAAATAAATAAATCCACTCACTAACAGGTGCCATGATGAAGATCTCACAGTGTTCTTCAATTCAACTATCAACTACCTGATTAGTGTGTATATATAGTGTGAACTGAGGAGACAAGTTGCTCAAGTTAAGAAATAGGAATATTGTCCCATTCTTGTCTAATACAGACTTCTGGTTGCTCAACTGTCCTAGGTCTTCTTAGGTCTTCTTCTTTGTCGCCTCTTCTTCTTTATGATGCGCCAAATGTTTTCTATGGGTGAAAGATCTGGACTGCAGGCTGGCCATTTCAGTACCTGGATGATGCAGTATGTGGTCTGGCATTGTCATGTTGGAAAATGCAAGGTCTTCCCTGAAAGACACGACATCTGGATGGGAGCATATGTTGTTCTAGAACTTGGATATACCTTTCAGCATTGATGGTGCCTTTCCATATGTGTAAGCTGCCCATGCCACACGCACTCATGCAACCCCATACCATCAGAGATGCAGGCTTCTGAAGTGAACGCTGATTACAACTTAGGTTGTCCTCATCCTCCTTAGTCCGGATGACATGACGTCCCAGTTTTCTTCAAATTTTGATTCGTCTGACCACAGAACAGTTTTCCACTTTGCCACAGTCCATTTTAAATAAACCTTGGCCCAGAGAAAACGTCTGCGCTTCTAGATCATGTTTAGATATGGCTTCATTTTTTTACCTATAGAGTTTGATCCAGCAACGGCGAATGGCATGGATTCTGGAAGTATTACTGAGCACATGTTGTGATTTCCATTACAGTAGCATTCCTGTATGTGATGCAGTGTCGTCTAGGGGCCCAAACATCACGGGCATCCAGTATGGTTTTCCGGCCTTGACCCCTATGCACAGAGATTGTTCCATATTATCTAAATCTTTGGATGATATTATGCACTGTAGATGATGATAACTTCAAACTCAAACGCAATTTTTCTCTGAGAAACTCCTTTCTGATATTGCTCCATTATTATTTGCCGCAGCATTGGGGGAATCGTTAATCCTCTGAGACACTCTGAAAGGCTTTTTTATACCCAATCATGTTGACAATTGACCGAATAAGTTGCTCCAGCTGTTTCTTATATGTATATTTAACTTTTCCAGCCTCTTGTTGCTACCTGTCTAACTTTTTTTAAATGTGTAGCTCTCATGAAATCCAAAATAAGCCAATATTTGGCAGGACATTTCAAAATGTCTCACTTTCAACATCTGATATGTTATCTATATTCTATTGTGAATAAAATATAAGTTTATGAAATTTGTAAATTATTGCATTCCTTTTTTATTCACAATTTGTACAGTGTCCTAACTTTTTTGGAATCGGGTTTGTATATATTCTGCGAGCAACAGTATGTTTCATGCCGAGGAAGAGCACTAGAGATGCAATATTTGCTTTGAGAATGTTGATGGAGAAGTATAGAGAAGGTCAGAAGGAGTTGCATTGTGTGTTTGTGGATTTAGAGAAAGCATACGACAGGGTGGAGAGAGGAGTTGTGGTATTGTATGAGGAAATCTGGTCTGTCAGAGAAGTATGTGAGGGTGGTGCAGGACATGTATGAGGACAGTGTGACAGCAGTGAAGTGTGCAGTAGGAACGACAGACTGGTTCAAGGTGAAGGTTGGACTGCATCAAGGATCGGCTCTGAACCCTTTCCTGTTTGCAGTGGTGATGGACAGGTTGACGGACGAGGTCAGACAGGAGTCTCCATGGACTATGATGTTTGCAGATGATATTGTTATTTGTGGTGAGAGTAGGGAGCAGGTTGAGAAGAGCCTGGAGAGGTGGAGGTACGTGCTGGAGAGAAGGGAAATAAAAGTCAGTAGGAGTAAGACAGAGTTCATGTGTGTGAATAAGAGGGAGGGAGTGGTGCAGTTCAGGTGGAGATGTTTAGGTACCTGCTTTGTCGTATGGTTTAGAGACAGTGGCATTGAGTAAAAGACAGGAGGTGGAGCTGGAGGTAGCAAAGCTGAAGATGTTGAGATGTTTATTGGAAGTGACGACGATGGACAGGATTAGAAATTAGTTTATCAGAGGGACAGCAAATGTAGGATGTTTTGGAGACAATGTGAGGGAGGTGAGATTGAGATGGTTTGGACATGTGCAGAGGAGGGACATTGGGTATATCAGTAGGAAAATGCTGAGGATGGAGCCACCAGGAAGGAGGAAAAGAGGAAGAACAAGGAAGAGGTTTATGGATGTGGTGAGGGAAGACATGCAGGTAGATGGTTTGAAAGAGGCAGATGTAAAGGACAGGGGGGTATCGTGATTAATTGCATCTTTATTGCACATTTGTATCTGTTCTAAATGAAGCTAAAATTTTTTTAAGTTTTTAATACTCTAATCAACATGGACAAATATTAATGCTTTTTGCAAATATATGTTTATTATTAGTAAAAACCAAACTTAACATAGAGCATGAAGACTAGACATGTTTCAAAGATCATAGATGTTATTCAAAGAACCTGTTCATCTATTCGACACATGAAAAAAAAAAACCATAGAAATTCCAGGCTCCCAATTTCTTTTCTTTCTTTGCACTGAGCAATTTATTTACTAAGCCTATTTACATGTTCAGATGACAGGGCAGCTTGTAAAAATACTCTTGTAAATGTTTCAATTATGGTGCCTTGAATTACGTAAATCATCAGGACACAAAAAGGACCTTTTTTTATGTTTCCACACGGATGGTTTTAATTGGCAGGTGTGCACAACATGGCAGATTTTTGGTGCTTGATTTGAGATTTGGCACATCAGTAAAACAAATGTTTAGTGAGTAAAAAAAATGTTTTGGTGGCGTTTATTTGTATTTATTTTTTATCTGAGTAATAAAAGAACGTCGTGAATAAATGTGTTGCGTTGAAGGTGTAAATTTCACCTCTTTTATAAGCATAATTGCTGAACATTTATCGCCAGTTAATAAAATTATTGCAGTCAAAATACATTTTTGTTAACACATCAATTTTGACAGCACTAATTTACATATATTAAATGATTTCAAATAAAATGTAGTTTTTTTATTATAAGTAAATAATTTTTTAATTGATGCCATGACCAGGACACTATAAAAGCACTTCAGTCCATGTGTGTGCAATCACTGACCTGCTGAGGCGTAAGCCTTGCACAACCAGCGCTGACATATTTTGAAGGGGCTTGGTGGGCAGCGTCTGGGTTTTCAGGGACAATGAAACACCTGGGGAGAGATAGCTAACCAGCGTCTCTTCAACCTGGGGCATCAACCCATAACCACACTTTTTCAGTCTTAGAAAGAAAGGCAAACACCGACACGGGGGCTGTGACACAGATTTTAGAACCTTGCTGAACAGGCAAACTTTCTGCTCATTAGCCGACCAATCGATATCCATTTTGGCTATGGCACGGGTCACAAACTCAAATAGCTCCTCAAAGCCTAGCTCGCTCTGCTGTTGACTCCACGCTTTCCATTGGACGAATTACACGTGTGATCCAGAGCGTGGACAATGCGGAAGCATTCCCAAAGCGTTGTTGATGCACCTCAAGTTCCTGAAAAAGAACTGTGACTGAAACAAGTGCGGGTCATTTGTCTAGACAGAAGTTAACTTTTTAAAAGTTTCTATTCTTTTTGTGTCACTAGGTACCAAATGATTCACAGCCCGGTACCGGTCGGCTAAACGGTGGTTGGGGACCCCTGGTATCAGATGTTTTTTGATGCTGTAGCATGAAATTCTCCTTTTTGTTCTAGGAGGCCCAAACCTCTTCCAGCAGGTATCTTCCTTGCTGTATTGGTGTTAAAGATCTGCTGCTGTAGAGCTATAAACTCTACTGAACAACTTTGGGATGAATGAATTTCACACAAATCTCCATAAAATCTAGTGGAACATTTTTCCAGAAGATTGGAGCTTTTTATAGCAGCTATTGGGAACTAAATGTGGAATGAGATGTTCAGAAACCCAATGTAATGGTCAGTTGTACACAAATGTTTGGCCCCATATTTTGGGGTTGCAATAATATATACTCCTCGTCTGTTATTTCCATGCAGGATGAAGTTCCTTATGTTTTTACCCAAACACAGGAATGTGAAAGTATCTCTGTGTTGGACGAGAGTCAGATTTTTGGAAACTATTTGAGATCCATGTGTTACCTATGATTAAACTTTTAAAGTGACCAAAGACGACAAAGAACAAGGAACTTTTGATGTATTAAAATGCTGGATTTAAAGATCTGGCTTATGTCTGCATGAGAAATCGCATATCGGAGCTTTTTTATTACTACTCTATTGGATTTCTATCCAAAGTTCACCTCGTTCCTGCTTAGACACCTACTGGTGACTTTTTAGTGTATGCATGGTTGTGTGCGTGTGTGTGTAGGTGTGTGTGTGTTTGTGTGTGTGTCGGAGTGAGGGCATGACGCCAAGATGTCTGGCCTTCTGGTTCTCGCCTCTGTGAATCAGCATCTAATGCTGGCAGCTTTGCAGGATGAAACCAGTGTAAAGAAAAAATGTCCCCAGCAGACTGAAACATAAACCTCAACAACACGACAATATGAGCTAGATTTTATTCTACATTTTACCATGCTGTACTTTGGTGCAATATTATGGGAATTGTTAGCACTTTTCCAACACCTAGCATCTTTGCTATTACTGAATTCAACAAGAAACTGAATGTCACGTCAAATGGACGTGTCAAACGTTCAGAACAGTCTGACTGACGTGACAACATGTGCTTGTTAGGAAATAAATTACAGAATGGCTAAGTGGGAGTGCGCCTTCAAAACCTTTAGCACAGCCGGCGAGTCGCTGCCTGGGTACCATATTGACACTATAACGTGATGTCACGTTTTGGTTAATCACCAAAATGTGCGCAATTGAAAATCTTCGGCATCATTGACGTGGCATATCAAAAACGCTCAGCACAATCGGCGAGGGCGTGGTACCATACACCATCGCGTGACGTCACGTTCTTCCTAACCACTCAACCTCCAGCAACATGGATAAGTGACATATCAAAAACCTTAGTGCAGTAATGGAAGTTGACTGATGGTTAATATAGTGATGTCACGTGACAACATGTTCTTGTAAATCAATTAAGTAAAGACAGCCTGGGTACCATATTGATACTGTCAGGTTCTAGTAACCAGAGAAACTCCAACAACAGGGACATGTTATATATTAAAACATTAAGCACAGTCAGCAAATTACTTTCTTGGTACCATACTGACATCGTCACGTGATGTCACGTTTCCAATGACGAATAAAACTCTGCCAACATGGACATGTGACTCATCAAAACGTTTGGCACAGTGAGCAGAGTTGATTGCTGGGTGGCGTACAGAAAATTATAGGGAACGTAGACTTGTGATGTATCAAAATGCACGGCACATGTAAAAGAATCGCGTTGTTCATTTTACAGTATACTGTCAGGGATTCCCCTGCCACGCCCCCCTCAGTAGCTGTCCGAGATTCCCCTGCCATGCCCCCTTTGGCCGCCGTCAGAGATGCACCCTGCCACGCCCCCCTCGGTAGCGTTCATGGTGCCTCATTATCCCGTGCCTGCCTAATCACCGACAGCCGTGACTCGTTATGGTTCTGACTATATAAACACACGTTCTCGAGTCACAGGCTGTCGATCCTTGTATTGTCATGCTGGTGATACCCGTGGCTGCCCGACCGCCAGCATTCCCCGCTGGTTCCGTTCCCTATGGATTACTCTTAGCCGCTGCCGTTTACTTTCATTTCGGACTCAAGGTTTCATTTCGGATATTCTTTGTTTGTTTTCTCGCCTCGGCAGCAGTGAGTGTTTTGTTTGTTGAACTGTTTTGGTTTGACTTAATAAACAATGATTGACTTGCTTCCGCTTCCGCGTCCTGTCCGTCAGCCTGACATATACACACCTCTCACATTTTCTCTCACATTTCAGGAAATATAAGTTCAACTGATAATTAGCAGTGGTTAAAAAGCAAATTATAATCTTGCATAATAATAATACAAATTATTATTATTATTATTTATACTCAGCTCAGCCTCAGTAGTTTATTCTGGGTAATATAGTGGCATTACTACAGTATTTTTTTGCCCTTACATTGTTTGAAGAAAATCAATTTGTGATTTCATTAGTGACTCGCAGCGATATACTTTATTTCTGCCGCATGACATGAACAGGGTTAGAGATTAAAGGTAGATTTGGATTTGGTAGAACTTGGGATCAAGATGAAGTAGAAGAAAAAACGTTTCGTGATTTTATTTAGACTTTGAACATACACCTTTCGACCAATCAGCGTCTCTGATTTTAAACTCCCACCCACAATGCGACTGCACATCTGTCTTGTGTTTTCTCCCTCTTTTCTATCTCACTTTCTGCCTACCTTCCTATCTCATCTAACTCTTCCTTCATTAGTTCATTCCTCCTTCTCTTTGAACTGCTCTGTTGCAGCCTTTTGCTGGGGTTAAGCAAAATATCATGCTGCATATTGCGAATTGTCCAAATGTCACCAGGTATTGCAATATAATGCATTTGTCTGAACCCTGGTACAACAAAATGCTGTATTTGCATATCCCTGGAATTGTAAGAAGTGAGTCAGAGCGCAGGGTCAGGCGAGGTACAGCATTCCAGTAGTGCTAATGGGTTTCTCTCGGCCTGGGTTATGAACTTACACCCCTCTGGCATATTGGTGTGCCTGGAGGATGGAGCCATGCGAGGCACAGATGTCGTCGGAAGAACGAGCTCTGTGTAATTGTGCTTGGGGACAGAATGTCATAAAAAATGCTCTTAGAAGATCGAGCACACGGTGCCATCTCGCATCAAGACAAAAATCACAAGCGAAAAACAAACCCACGTTCTGCCTCGTGCCTTTTTAGTGCTCTGTGTTTTCTCCTCTCTCGCTCTGTTGAAAACTTAGGCCGTATTTCTGTACCTTGAAAAATGCAGAGAAAGAGAAGTGGGGATGGAAAGAATCTGGATGGATACTATCTTGCTAATCATGATGGACAGGTCTATTCGGGGACCGGAGTCTGGAGAAACTCATCCCATTCGTTGCCTGTTTCTCAGCCGTGTTAATCTCTAGCGCACGCTCATTTCCGTCGTCCTACGCACACACATACGCACACGCACACGCACACGCACGCGCACGCGCACACACACACACACACACACACACACACACACACACACACACACACACACACACACACACACACACACAAATTTCACTGCTACATGCCCACACACACACACAGGCTCACCTACGCATTCGCACATGCACGGATGTGAGCTCACAGTTAGAATTCCTCTTCTGTCATTGTTAGGACATTTGATCATTGTGAGGACCTGCATATTGTTAAGACATTTGACATTATCCTGTCACTCCGAGGACATATGGCATCATGTCATTGTGAAGACATTTGACACTTCATTATCATTATGAGGACATTTGACACATTATTATTATTACTGGACCAACATTTGACACTATCATTGTGAAGATACATAACACTTCATTATCATTGTGAGGACATTTGACATTATCATTTTATTCTGTAGACATTTAGCTTTTGTAATTGTGGGGGCATTCAAAACATAATAATAATCGTGACACTTTTCTCATCGTTGTGAGGACATTTACCACACCTTTGTCACTATGAGGACATTTGGCATTATTCTAATGTTTTGAGGACATTAACTTTTTGTGGGGACATTTGACACTATCTTGTATTTAGGAGTATAAATGCATGTGACGATTATCATGCCATTGTGTGGAATTTAAACAATTACTATCTAATTGTGAGGACATTTGATCATTGTGAGGACCTAATGATTGTGAGGACATGTGACATTTTCCTCTTATTGTCAAATAAGTTCATTAGACAGAATATTTAAACACAAAATTATACAAGTCATATGTGCATCAGTTTGTCTCACAGGGCCAGATATCTAGTGTTCATACTCACTTTCCTAGTGCTCTAAATTCATGATTTAGATTTACATAAAGCACCAGTGTTTTCATCAGTGTCTGTATCATTACATCAAACAGTCCGAAGAACAAAACATTGTTTTCATTCAGACAGCGAGAACTAGGAAGACCTTTGATTTGTGAAGTGCGTTTCTTGTCCATTCTATAGCTACCTTCTTTGGGTACTACCAATAAAACCATGGCAGCTACAGATAGCAACATGCTTAAGTGAATGTCACAGAAGGATTTTAGTGAAAAATCACTATCAGTGTGAGTGCACTACAAGACGCAAAGCAATTGCCTGGATGGCAGCCCGAGAGGCAGCTTTCATCTTAAGAGCATCCTTTCTCCATTGAGCAGTTTGCCAGCTGGTCCATTAGCTGGCCTGGGTTTTGTGCAGCAGATACTGGAGCAGTCCTCAGTCTCAGTCCTCAGCAGCTACGGACCGCACGCAGGGGTGGACCACACTGCCGTCTGAAAAATAATGGGGAGAGTTGGTTAAAAAACAGGTATGAACAAACGTATCAGGACACCTGTTCTCCAGCTATCTGTGTTCTCCAGCTATCTGTGGTTCTATCTAACTTTTGGGGAACACAATTGAGCAGGACATCTTTAAAACATAACATTTTCTTCTCAATTGAACCAGGAGACCCAAACCTGTTCCAGCATGACCAAAAGCCAGCTCCATAAATACCTACTTTCCATGGGTTGAAAGATCTTCTGCTATTGAGCTTCAACTTTTTAACCACTTTCATGTTGACTGCCCCCCAGGCCTTTTCACCTCACCTAAATCAGTACCTTACTTTACTAACACCCTTGTGGATGAATGAATCTCACACAATTTTCCACAAATTTTAGTGGAACATCTTCTAAGAAGAGTGGAGCTTATTATAACAGCAAATGAAGGTTATATGAGAACTCAATTTGGTCTTCAAAAAACATCTTCTGATCTTATGGCAAAAAAAAAACTTAAAATACTTCTCTATATTACGAGAGCGTTTTAGTGACACCTTAAAAAAATGTCAAAATCAAAAATTCCGAGATAAAAGTCGTATCAATACGAGAATAAAGTTTTATTATTTTGAGAGAACAAAAAAATCACACGCCAGAGTTTTACTCCTTCAGGGTCGATTCTTTTGTTGTATTTAACCAAATCCTTCACATCCATTTTATGCACAAATATTTTCTTTGCAATTCTGTAATTTACCTCAAAATATTTTCACTTTAATCTTGTATTGCAGCCACTGTATTCTTAAAATATTTTGACTTTATTCTCATAAATCCGACTTTTTTATTTCATTTTTTTATGTGGCACTAAAATGCAAAAAAGTACAACGTAATCCATAAATCAGAACATCAGATCAACTAAAAATCTCCTCTCAATGTCCTCTCTTGGTTTTTTTGTGTTTTATTTGTGTTAATCTTTTCCAGGTGGTGAAAAGACCCTTGGTGCTAAATCTCACTCTGAATTAATAAAAAAGTCTACGAGTGAGAGGAGACTCAGTTTTAGGATTTACTTGGATATATATTTTTTATTTGCTTCACTATCAGTGTAGAATCTCGAGAGAGTATCGATCAGCATTTATCGGTCTCGTGGAACTCCAGGCTCCTGTCTGACTGCAAGCTCTCACCACACACACACACACACACACACACACACACACACACACACAAACACAGAGTCCATCACTCCAAACCACCTGTTGCAGAATCGTTCACCCTGAGGGCCGTGTGTTAAAACGTCGCTCTCAGTGGCTCGTCCAAACACCGACAGGATTAACGCATGAACGAGAATCTTTAGACAGAGCTGTCTTATCAACTGTCTCTATCTGTGTCTCTGACTCCTTAATCATCCTCCTGGTTTCCATTTTGTTCTCCGTCTCTCTTTCCTCTCTCTCTCTCTCTCTCTCTCTCTCTCTCTCTCTCTCTCTCTTTCGAACCTATTTTGTCACAGATGGCATAATCCTGACTAGTGCTCGGTCGTTCATGTGCGATTTGTTGATTTTGAATGAGCCTTTAATGTGACTCAGAAGAACGAGTCGTCTCTTAGAGTGATTTGTTCATTTTATACAAGTCTTTAATGTGACTCAGAAGAACAAATCGGTTCGAAGGTGATTCATTCCTTTTTAACGAGTCTTTAATATGACTCAGTAGAACAATTAGTCTCAAAAAGTGTTTTGTTCAGTTTGAACGAGTCTTTAATGTGACTCAGAAGAACAAGTAGTCTCACAGAGTGATATGTTAGTTTTTATACTGGATGTGCACTGCAAAGTATTGCAAAATCTTCATAGGTCATTTACAGGTAACAGAATTAAGTAGTTTTCCTCTCGACTCTTCTAGCGTGAGTCGTTAGTTTTTTTATCATGTGACTCTTATAGACACTATTTAGTTTTATTTCTTCTACCTCTTCTTCTTCTTTCAGCTGCTCCCATTAGGGGGCGCCACAGTGGATCATTTGTCTTCATACCCCCCACTATCCTCTACTTCACACCAACCACCTTCCCTCACCACATCCATAAACCTCCTCCTTGGTCTTCCTCTTTTCCTCCTTCCTGGTGTCTCCATCCTCAGCATTCTCCTACTGATATACCCCATGTCCCTCCTCTGCACATGTCCAAACCATCTCAATCTCACCTCCCTCACCTTGTCTCCAAAACGTCCTATTTACATATAGAAATGATTGTAACTATAGTGAAAATTGATGTGTTGGGGATCTGCTTATTGATAATTAACCATTTTATTTTATTTCCGATCAAAAGAACGAAATTAACTTAATGACTGAAAAAAAGAACCGAGTCATTAAACCGATTTTCCCTGCACTAATCCTGACCTGCCTCCACGTTCGGCACTTGAATTGCACCGTCCTCCAACTCAATAAATCTCCTTTTACTTCCCGAAAAGCTGAAGCACTCCACTCATTCCGGTTACAAATATACTGTATGGACAAAAGTATTGGGACGCTTCAGTCTTTTACCTGTATGTGGTTCTTCTCCATAAGGATGTGTATGAAAGTGAAAAAGAAACGTGCAATGACATTTAAGATTCATGCGTATGAATAATTAATTGTAAAACAAAGCCCTTGGGAGCAAAAGGTTTAAATAAATGTACACAGACGCACCAGGCGAAAACATGATCAATAAAATATAGGGTTCCGTTACATCGTTTGTTTAAGGGTTGTTTAGGTTGTCTGTGTATAGGAAACCTTACCTCTGGAACGCATTTCAGTAATCAAAACCTTTTAAGACTGTAAAATGTTCAAAAATATAACAAACATATATAGGCAAAAGTATTGGGACACTGATTATTTTTTTTCCCCCAGCCATATTTGATTCTTCTCCAAAAATTTTACCACACAATTGAAGGCCCACAACTGTATAAGTTGTCATTGGATGCGGTTCTTGAAAATTTTTCTTTTGCAAAGTGCATAAAGCCAGCTCCGTGGAGATCCACTTTCCATGGTTTGGAAGATGTGAAAGATCTCCTGCTATAAAGCTCCAACCCTATTGAACACCCTGGTGGCTGAATAGATTTTACACAAATCTCCACACAATCCAGTGGAACACGGAACCAGAAGAGTGGAGCTTTTTGGTAACAGGAAATGGGGACTCAATGTGGAATAGGATGCTGAAAAAGCATATCAAAATCCACCAACTTGGTAGCGGAAAAGGAGCAGATGCTAAACTTCATTATTTATGTATTATTTCTGCAGTTTTTACTTCAGTAAAAAGCCCCCAAAAAATGCAAAAAATAACCATGTCGAGGTGCAATTCAGGGTGTATATATTTTTAAGCATAATTCCTCTAATAAAAACAGCCTAATGAAGGTGCGCTGATAATTAGCTCCATTATGCAATCCAGTCGGCAGCCAGCAGTGACTCCGCACTGAGGCCCTGGAAATTAAAAAAATGGCTCCCTGACCCTGTGCTGTAAATGTATAAGAGCGTACCGCTGTTCCATCACGGGGGCGCGAGCGCAGCTCTGTGGGCCGAGGGTAAGGAACAGCGCATTAGGTTGTTACGCAGAGGCTAAATTGCGGGTGAGTGGGTTTTGTTGCACAAGCAACAGAAAGAAAGCGAGCGCTTAGAAAGGAGTCCTCATTGTCGCTCACACAAAGCCTGTGTCAAGGTGTTGGAGGAGCGAACGGTGAGCGTAGCGTAGCGTAGCGTAGCGTAGCGCTCAGACAGCCGCTCCCGTTGTTATAACTCTTGATGAATGTCAGCGTTCGAGGGAGTTGTTGGGGTTTATTCGATCGGCATCCTGAGCGCTCGAAAACGAAGACAACACATTTCATGAGCAGGCAGCGACGGCGTGGTGTGATGAAGTGGAGATCGTGTGATGAAAAGCACAGTGTGATGCGTTTTATTTTTCTTATGCTGAAGTAGCTTTCAAAACATTATCCCTTTTTCTTTTATCAAGAAATAACAACTAGCATTTTTCTATGGGGCCAAGCACCTGAGCACCCTACTGTTTTTCCACCTCTATCTATCTATCTATAGATAGATAGATAGATAGATAGACAGACAGACAGACAGACAGACAAAGTTTTGTTATGAATTCAGTGTATCAGCTATTAGAATTTTACTCGTTTAATAGACGATTTACTAAATCTTGAAATCTCCATATTGTACAATGTTAATCATTAGAGATACTGATATGGTATAAGAAGTATAACACAAAACATTCCAGTGCCATGCGGTTACAGGGAAATAATCGACTTTATACTCAAACTATAGTTCAGATTTTTTTCCTACATTATTTTTAATTAATTGCTGTGGATAAAAAAAAAAACAAGACGCAAAAACAGGGAACACCGTTGACATTTTCTTTGGTGACAAAACGAGGTCATAAAAACCCGCCCACACAGCAATTTCATCTAATTAGCCTTTGTGCCGCTTAACATATTAGCCTATTGTCATTAGCGAGAAAGGTCACGCGGTTGAAAAATACGATCCTGGTCGATAAGAGCAATTAAAGGGGTTTGAGAGCGCGAGCTGAAACGGTCACAGGATCTGTTCTTTTATCAGAACAAATAGGTGACCTGACGAGAATATACACACCGAGTAAAACGTTCATACTACGTACGAGAGCAGAGCAGCGTAAAGTGGGGCTTAACGTGAGTGCGCTTTGGAAAACGGGCTGATACATTTCATTAGTATTTCATATAAAAAAAATGTTTTTTTTTGTGTCTATTCACATTTTTTTTTTTTTTTTTACTTTTACTTTTTTCTGACATCTTTGATAAACAAAGATCATTGTGAAAAATATCTTCTTTTTCTTTCAGCTGCTCCCATTAGGGGGCGCCACAGCGGATCATCCATCTCTATACCCCCTGTCCTCTACATCTGCCTCTTTCACCACAACCACCTGCATGTCTTTCCTCACCACATCCATAAACCTCCTCCTTGGTCTTCCTCTTTTCCTCCTTCCTGGTGGCTCCATCCTCAGCATTCTCCTACAGATACACCCCATGTCCCTCCTCTGCACATGTCCAAACCATCTCATTTAAAACCCCTCACCTTGTCTCCAAAACGTCCTACAGGTGCTGTCCCTCTAATAAACTCGTTTCTAAATCTGTCTATCGTCATCACTCCCAACAAAAATCTCAACATCTTCAGCTCTGCTACCTCCAGCTCCAGCTCCTCCTCCTGTCTTTTACTTAATGCCACTGTGTCTAAACCATACAACATCTCAGGTCTCACCACAGTCCTATAAACTTTCCCTTTCACTCTCACAGATACTCTTCTATCACAAATCACTCCTGCTATCACTCTTCTCCACCCACTCCACCCTGCCTGCACTCTTTTCTTCACTTCTCTAACACACTCTCCATTACTTTACACTGTTGACGCCAGGTACCTGAACTCCTCCAACTTCTCCACCTCTTCTCCCTGAAACCGCACCAATCCACTGCCCTCCCTCTCATTCACACACATGTACTCTGTCTTACTTCTACTGACTTTCCTTCCTCTTCTCTCCAATGTGTACCTCAGGCTCTCCAGGCTCTTCTCAACCTGCTCCCTACTCTCACCACAAATCACAATATCATCTGCAAACATAATAGTCCAGGGAGACTCCTGTCTGACCTCGTCCATTAACCAGTCCATCACCACTGCAAACAGGAAAGGGCTCAGAGTCTATCCATGATGCAGTCCAGTCAGTTGTTCCTACTGCACACTTCACTGCTGTCACACTGTCCTCATACATGTCCTGCACCACCCTCACATACTTCTCTGACACACCTAACTTCCTCATACAATACCACAACTCCTCATCTGTTGCTCACAGATGGTCACCTCTTCTCTCAGCCTGGCTTCCACTACTCTTTTCCATAACTTAATGGTGTGACTGTTTAACTTTATTCCCCTGTAGTTTCTGCAGGTCTGCACATCTCCCTTATTCTTAAAGATCGGTACCAGCACACTCCTTCTCCATTCCTCAGGCATCTACTCACCTTCCAAAATCCTGTTAAACAATAAACAATATTGTTAAAAACTCCACTGCATCTCTCCTAAACATCTCCAAGCTTCTATCGGTATGTCATCTGGTCCAACCGACTTTCCACTTTTCATCCTCTTAATCACTGCTCTCACTTCCTTCTTACTAATCCTATCCACTTCCTGCTTTACCATCTCCACATCATCCAACCTTCTCTCTCTCTCATTTTCCTCATTCATCAGCTTCTCAAAATACTCCCTCCATCTCCTCAACACACTCTCCAAGTATATAGGAGTATACTCCACTAGTCAATACATTTCCATCTCTATTCTTTATCCTTTATTTACTTATTTACAGCACATCTTTCCCAGCTCAAATCCTTCATTGTGAAAAATATAAATAACAAAATAAAAAAAAGAACAAAGAAGAATATACAACAGAAAAATGAGTGAATTAACAATTGGAGGAAAGAAAGAAAGAAAGAAATGAAGAAATGAAGAAAGAAAGAAAGAAAGAAAGAAAGAAAGAAAGAAAGAAGCATTAGACGAATGATTTGTATGAGAGAATAAACGAGTAATATGTGTGTGGAATGAATTGGGTCTGGTTTTGAGTAAAAGGCCGCGGGTGTGTTTCTTTACTGCACCTCGGGTTAAACTAAGCCTTTTATTGGGCCTGAGCTGGAACGAGTGAGGAGGCGGATGAAGCTCGGGACTAACACCATCATCAGTCATGCTGCATCAAGAGAGAGAGAGAGAGAGAGAGAGAGAGAGAGAAAGAGAGAGAGAGAGAGAGAGAGAGAGAGAGAGAGAGAGAGAGAGAAACAGCATGAGTTTTTGTGGATAAACGAGTGTACTTGAGTCTGGTTATTTATCATACTCCTCATTTTAATTTTTGCTCTGAAATAAAAAAAACAGTTGCTAAACATTTTCTTTTTATTTGTGTGGTTTCCTTACAGGGAAACATACTGTACCTTTGTGTGTGTGTGTGTGTGTGTGTGTGTGTGTGTGTGTGTGTGTGTGTGTGTGTGTGTGTGTGTGTGCATGTGTGTGTGTGTGTGTGTGCATGTGTGTGTGTGTGTTTGCTAGAAAGACATGCGTTTGGAGCAGTCAGTTGCTCATCCTTAGTATCTGCCTGGTCAGGATCCCAGGGATTTCATTTTAGTAGGTTTGTTGTTGTTGTTGTTGTTGTTGATGTTGTGGTTGTTGTTATCTATTATAGAAGGAGGGCAGAAAGGAAGGAAATTCACCAAGAATATGAAAAAAATAATATTTCATGTCTGAACAAAAGAACAAAAGAAGTAATAAGCAAATAAACAAACTGATAAATGTATGCAAACGAACAAACAAAGAAAAATATGTATGAATAAAAAAAATTTATAATAAAAAAATTAATAAAAAGAAGAAATGAACAGAAGCACAGAAAAAAGAATGAAAGAAAGAAAGAAACAAAGAAAGAGGGCAAATGGCAGTGTGTGTGTGTGTGTGTGTGTGTGTGTGTGTGTGTGTGTGTGTGTGTGTGTGTGTGTGTGTGTGTGTGTGTTGTTCCTGTTGATCACTTCAGGCTTCATTGTAAACAAATGGAGCAGGGAACAGATTCAGTCATTACACTGCACTTGTAATCCTGAAGGTACTAAAAGGTGAACTCGGTACCAGTGGTTCCCCTCTGCCCCTCCTCATGGAAATGGTAGTATTTAGTTCCCCAAAGTTCCCTGATCCCTCACAGTGCTGTTCATGTTTTGAGCATCTGGCTGAGGAATACATCCAGCCCTCCATTCTCCTCCTGCTGCTGAGGGATGGAGGGAGGAACACTAAAGAGGGTCCATCAATGAAAGGAGTGATTGTTTATTTCCAGGCCACGGAGGGAGTGCGATAAACGAGTGTGTTAAAGGAGTGTATTCTTCAGCTGGAAGAATGGTGGAGGCTGTTGTTCTCAGCAAGCCTCCCTCATGTTTCTGGGTCAGGGTCCTGCCGCCTCCGCCTCCCTTAAACCTTTTCCTAAGCTCTTCTTCAGCAGCTGTGTGAATGTTTGCTCTTAGGATTTGTACTGAATTAAGCTAGTGTGTGTGTGTGTGTGTGTGTGTGTGTGTGTGTGTGTGTGTGTGTGTGTGTGTGTGTGTGTGTGTGCGCGCGAGTGTTAAGGATAAGGGAAAATAATTGAGTCTCTCTTGAACAGCCAATGCGTGCCATAATCAGACTTCACACACACGCTTTCACTTAAATGTCCCTTTAATTGAAAATTATATCAACAGTCCCAGATGAAAAAAAATCTAATTTCTAAACGAAATTCATTTATATATACGATATAAATTGTTGAAAATATTTGCTGTACAGTTTTAAAATAACTTACAAGACTGCCTCAACCCAGACCCCACGTTACATCTAAATGAGCTCATCCGCAAAACGGCTTAAATTTCACAAAGCGATCCATCCTAATCAATGTCTTAATGTAATCAGTCTGGAAGAGGCAGGAAGCCATTAAGGACCATCTCTAACCTTTAATCATTTAAACAATACCAACAGACAATAAACAATAAAGGTGTAAATACCGGAGACTACCACCAGCAGACCCCTGACTCAATAGTGGTATCACCCATGTGTTCTTTACTCATTTCCTACACTTAATTTACTTTTAAAGCTAAATCCTGTCTACACTTCGAAGGAAAGAACAGTATGAAATGTCTGGGCAGAGTTTGTTCTGCGTTCTTTTTAACGTCCTTTTGAACCCAAAGTACTTCTTGTATTTTGTTACTGTTACGCTGTTAAACTTCTTCTTCTTTGTCGTCCTCATAAATTTTTATCACAGTTTTTATCAGCTGACACAGAAGGCGTTGGACGTCTGATATATAGAGGACACGGGCTCAGTTTTTTGTGTATTCATTTGTGTAGTTGCATTATATTTTGTGGCTTTGAAAATCTGGTGAAATCTTTCCTTGCCTGATCCTGCGTCTCTTACGGTGACTGTCTGCTCTGGTGTCTCTTATTGTGACTGTCTGACCATAAGATTTGCATGAATTAAACATTCAAAATGTAAACAAAATAAGAATGTCTTTGGTGCCTTGAGTCTACTTCTTTGTTTTAATTTCTGATCTAGTCTGATCTGGACCACTCTCTGATCTGCTGTCTTTTACCATCACTGTCTGATCTAGTGTGATCCAGTGTCTTTTTTTACTTTGACTGTCTGATTTGGTGTGTCTCATATTGAGTGTCTGATCCAATGACTTTCATTGTGATCAACAAAAGTGAGTAGACATCAGTACAAGTGAGTGAACATGTCGAAACTGTGTCCAACGTGTGAATATTTAGTGTGAGCACATTGTTATCCAGCACTGCTTTAATCCTCCTGGGCATGGACTTCACCAGAGCTGCACAGGTTGTTGCTGAGATGATCTTCCACTCCTCCATAATGACATCACAGAGCTGCTGGATGTTAAACACATGGTGCTTCTCCACCTTCCACTAAAAGGTGCAACAGGTGCTCAATATGGTTCTGGTTTTGGGGATATGTACAGTAAGACACTAGATTGGATAGACACAATCTGACACAATAATAGCTGGCAACAAAAGTGAGTACACCCAAAGTAAGCAAAGCAGTAAGCTAATAGGTGTGTGTGGTGAGCGTGTCCTATGACATCACGCATTGGCCGAACAGCTGTGCATCCTTTTGTCTGCTTGACAGGACCATACAAATTTGTGCATCTTGTATTAGAGCAGGTAAAATTTGGTGCTTTAAGTAAAATTCTCTCGTACTGACCACTGGATGTTTAACATGGCACCTCATGGCAAAGAGTCTCTGAGGATTTGAGAATTAGAATTGTTGCTCTGCCGAGGCTGTAAAAAGATCAGTATCACCCTGACACCGAGTAACAGTACAGTGATCAGGGTCATACAGAGGTTTTTTCAAGACAGGTTCCATTCGGAACAGACCTCACAAGGGTCCATCAAAGAAGTCGAGTCCTCATGCTGTGAATCAGGTGCAGAACTTGCTTTAAAAAACAGATGCATGAGTGCTGCAGCAGTGCTTTAGAGGCTGCAGAAGCGGAAGGTCCGTGTCAGTGCTCAGACCGTTTGGCGTACTCTGCAACAAGTCGGTTTGCATGAAGAAGCTTCTGAAGCTGGCTCACAAGAAAGTCAAACAGCTTGCTGAAGACAACCTGTCCAAGAGCATGAATTACTGGAACCATGTTCTGTGGTCTAATGAGACTAAGATAAACTTGTTTGGCTCAGATGGTCTACAGCATGTGTGGTGACGCCCTTATGAGGAGTACCAAGAAAATTGTGTCCTGCCTACAGTCAAGCATGGTGGTGGTAGCATCATGGTCTGGGGCTGCATGAGTGCTGCTGGTACTGGGGAGCTGCGGTTCATTGAGGGAAACATGGATTCCAACATGTACTGTGACTATCTGAAGCGGAACATGATGCCCTCCCTTCAGAAACTGTGCCAAATGGCAGTTTTCCAACATAATAACGAATCCAAACACACCGCCAAGATAACAACTGCCCTGCTGAGGAAGCTGAAGGTGAAGGTGATGAATTGGCCAATGTCTCCATACCTGTACCATATTGAGCACCTGTGGGGATCCTCAAGCAGAAGGTTAATAAGCGCTCTGTGATGTCATTATGGAGGAGTGGAAGAGGATCCCAGAAACAACCTGTGCAGCTCTGGTGAATTCCATGCCCAGGAGTATTAAGGCAGTGCTGGATAACAATGGTGTTCACACTAAATATTCACACTTTGGACACTTTTTGACATGTTCACTTAGGGTGTACTCACTTTTGTTGCCAGTTGTTTAGACAATAATGGCTGTATGTTATTCTTAAAGGACAGTAAATCTGTACTGCTATACAAGTCTCATTTCTGTAGTATTGTCCCTAGAGAAGATACTAAAATGGTTTCTACTAACTTTTGTGAGATGCATATCTGATCTATCGTTGGCATTCCCATCTCTAATTAAATGTCGTTGTAACTGAGTTAGCGCCCCCCACTGTCAGTAACATGACTGGAATTGATAAACGCTTCATGAACATAAATGTGTTCAATACAAGCTAAACATATTACTTCATGTGTATCAGGGTGTAGATGATTTCCGTCAAAATGCTAAAAGATGCAAGATTTGGGGGATTTTCTAAGACTTGCTGCAAGCATCTTGCCTGAGAACATTTTGTACAATAGGTTGTTCTTCACTCTTCCTCAAGCAAACGAATGAATTGCATCACTGAGAGTGTCAGAGACAATTCAAGTCCCTAATCTGCACAATGCACTTTAAATTATAATGACACTAATGGTGGTGGTTTGGGATGCAGATGGAGTATTCTTGACTCACGAGTGCTTGGTGGTAAAGAAATGTCAAAGACTGGTTAGATTTTAATGTGGCTGTCTGATCATTGTGTCTGTCTGATCGTGTGGTTTTCACTGTGCCTGTCTGATCCCAGTGGTGGGCGGTCAGGGCCAGCGAAGCCTTCTCTGCTGGCCTAAACACTATCAGAAGCACTGAACTACATTTACATCCTAAATTCTAATATTTGTTCCATGAAATTGTATTAATTTATTCCCAATAGTTTATGTTTCTCTTCTCTGCACTGCTTCTAGTATGTGTATGTAGATTTAGATTTTTTGTCCAATCAGATTTTAGCCTTTATGTGCTGCAATGTCAATCTAATCTGTTTGTCCTGCTGGCCCTTTTACTATAGAGAATATTACCAACAGGTCTGTTTCTTTAACCAATCAGATTTCATATTCGCCTCACAGTGCAGCGAGCTGGCCCAGAATAGCATGAGCATTTCTCTGTCCTCTGATTGGTTGGTCAGAGGGAAACTGTTACAGTTCGACTGACAAAACACGTGTGTAGCTCTGCACATGTTATATATGCCTACATAGGAAGAGAAATTGATTTGGTCTCGGACCTACTTAAAAATCCATTTTGAAGAAAAGCTAGACATGGTGAGGAGGTCGGCCAACCCCGAAGCTAGCTAGCGTGTCTCGGCCCGGGAAAGGGATTGTTCTCCACTTCCAGACCAGTGAATACAAGCGGTACCACTGGATTACAGCCTCTAAGGAGCAGCGCACTAGTGATCTATCTGATCTAGTGTCTTTCACTGTACATGTCTGATTCAATGTCTCTCACTATGTCTATCTGATCTAGTGTCTTTTACTATACCTGTCTTTAACAGTATTAATCTAGTTGTCTGATCCAGTGAGACAGGTACAGTGACTCATACACTGGCTGTCTGATCCAATCTCTCGCACAGCGGCTGTTTGATCCAGTGTCTTACACTCTGGCTGTTTGATCCAGTGTCACACTTGTAAATGTCTGATCCAGTGTCTATCACTGTTACTGTCTGATCCAGGGTCTCTCATGATGACTCTCTGATCCAGTGCCTTTCACTGTGCCTGTCTAATCCAATGTCTCTTACAGTGCCTGTCTGATCCAGTGTCTCACACTCTGGCTGTCTAATCCATTGTCTAACACTCTGGCTGTCTAATCCAGTGTTCTTGCACACTGGACGTCTGATCCAGCATCTTTCACTGTGTTTACCTGATACAGCGTCTCTAACTGTGGCTGTCTAATTCAGTATCTCACACTCTGGAGGTCTGATCCAGTGTCCTGCACACTGGCTGTCTAAGCCACTGTCTTGCACTCTAGTGGTCTGATCCAGTGCCTTTCACTGTGATTACCTGATACAGTCTCTCACTATAGCTGTCAGTATCTCATACACTGGCTGTCTGATCCAGTGTTTCGCATACTGGCTGTTCGATTCAGTGTTTTTCATTTGTGGCTGTCTGATGTAGAGTCTCCAGCA
The DNA here is from genome assembly GCA_039877035.1 of Silurus lanzhouensis. NCBI lineage: Eukaryota > Metazoa > Chordata > Actinopteri > Siluriformes > Siluridae > Silurus > Silurus lanzhouensis. The sequence continues at coordinate 505,197 of JBCEWE010000279.1, forward strand.
ATATCTCTGTCTGTTCCAGTATCTCTCACAATATAAATGTCTGATCTGGTGTTTCTCACTGTGACCAATGTACAGTATCTGTTCTTTTTTAATGTGAATGTCTGATCCAGTTTCTCTCACTCTGGCTGTCTGATACAGTGTCTTTCACTGGAATCAAATGATTAGTATGCTTGTTAGTATGCTAGTGAGATCCATGAGTAGGGAATAAAAAGACAGAGCAGGCTGAGGGCTTCATCCACTGTCACTCAGTGTGATTGTATAAACGAGTCTAAAATGTATTTTATTTTAAATGTAAATTATATTAAATTGATCACTTACCTGTTTTCAAAAATATTCCAAACTCCACCAGTGATTTCCATGAATTGACTTACATCCTTGGTTTATTAAATTTCAATCCAAACTACAGAATAAATAAGTCAATAATTTCTAAATTAAAGCAAGGAAATGGATCAGTATGTTGGTTAAATCTGGTTTTAACGTTACACAACCTGTTTTTTTCTTTGTGGGATCCAATGATCATGTAGATCATTTCTGTGCTTTCTTGCAGTGGTTTATTAAATCATAAAATAACTGTAAATATTCTAAATGCATGCTGTAATGGTCTCATAATCATTATGAAATATTTCAAAATAATCTTTCATGAAAGTTTATATGCATAGAACTACAATATATTGACAAAAGTATTAGGACACCTGACCTTTTACATTCAAACGTGGTTCTTCTCCAAACTGTTATCACAGAGTTGGAGGCACACAATTGTTTAGGACGTCTTTGGATGCTGTAGGATAAAACTTGTCCTTCACTTGCACTAGGACACCCAAACCTCTTCCAGCATGACAATGCCCCTATCACAAAGCCATGAAGATCTGCATTACATGGGTTGGAGTGGAAGATGTCCTCCTATAGACCTCTGATTCTCAACCCTATCGAACGCCTTTGGGACAAATTGGAACTCTGACTGCACCCCAGACCTCCTCACCTCACCTACATCAGTGCCTAACTTTACCAAATCTTCACAAGCACACTACAAAATTCAGTGGAACATCTTCCCAGAAGAGTGGAGGTTATTTTAACAGTACATAGGGGCCTACATGTTGAATGGGATGTTATATATAGCAATACAGAGCTCCCATCCTTCTTCTGGAATGTGTCCTGAAGTCTTCTTTTTCGAAAGTGCGTCAAGCACCTTCTGCGATTAGCGACCGATTTCTGCAACAGTGTCAACGGCGACCTTTGAGCTTCATCTTCAGGAAGAGGACAAAGTCTGTGGGAGGCAAATCTGGCGTGTATGGTGGGTGAGGAAGTGAGATCATGTGAATTGTTCTCCTATGATCATCATGCACAAGTTGCTGAATGGTATAATTTTCAGGGGTTGAGCTCGTCCAAGGATTTTCTGATCTCTACTTGTCTTCCAGTGATGCTCTTCTGCTCTTAAAGCACACGTGCCACTCGAAACATCTCAAATGACTCGTTGCAGCATCACCGTATGTCAAACGTATGTCATGTCAAACGTCTCTGTGGAAGATTTGCTTAGTTTCATGTTTTCTCTTTTGTTCTAACTTTCTGTCTATGATGAAATCGCAGACTTTATATACAGAGATCCCAGAAAGACGTGGTACCGCACGTGGTCAGAATAGCACCAGTTAACACCATTAATATTGAAACGTTTCCATAGCAGCTCTTATATGAAGTGCATAGACATCCATCACCTTGCTTTGCATGGCTTTAATATGAATGTCTCTTTCTCATCCTCCACTTTTGTGCACTTGAGCGGTGCATCGTGGGCCGTAGTCAATTCCGCCGATAAAACATTCGTATTCCATTGATGTCTAATGGGGTTTGTCAGAGCGTCGCTCATTTAAAGAATAACAGCGCACTTTAAAGCTGAGAATAACTTCACTGTGTTGAAAATGCACGCTCATCGCTCTTACCTGCTCAGATGTTCTTTTTCATCACCTCGCGCTTTCAGACACGATCTCGACAAAAGAGCTCCCCGCCCGCGCAGGACGCCGCATCCTTAAATGAGACCTTAAGTGTTTTCAAGAGGGTTTAATCCTGAATAAACTCCCTGTTTGAGTCAGATATAATGTCTAATTAAACATCTCTCATACATTATATATCTACCTGAGCATGAGAATGCTAGGCGATCCCCACAGGTAGTCCCCATTTGCTGTTATAATGAGCTCCACTTTTCTGGGAAGATGTTCCACTAGATTTTGTGGAGATTGTAGTATGCAGGATGTAGGTCTGGAGGCCTGGGGTGCAGTCTAAAAATTAGCAATAAAGACCTAGCTGTTTGCAATACGTTCCAACAACGTTCCGTTAACAACCAATCAGTTGAACGTTAGCCAGCTAGCTATGTTTAATATCTTATTTTATAGCTGGACTTGTGTTTTGCTTACATCAATTTTTCTTCACAATGTTGCGTAGCGTATTCAATAGCAACCCAACCGAGCTACACTTAGTTTGTAATTTATTCCAGTGGGTTTGAATCGAAAATCCCAGAGATCCTAGAGAGGCGTGAAATTAAATGAACAACCTGAGGAGTGGTCATGCTAGGAGTCTTAGCATTTCTAACACACACACAAACCTGCAAATGCACGTGTGGATAAGACTAAGCTAGAAATTGAATTGTCTCTTAATGGAGAAGACAGGGTTTAGATTAGCACGTGTGTTTGCATGTATCAGACACCTCCTAATCCAGAAACAACCTTTTATCGTCATTGTTGTTTCTTTTAGAATACAATATACACGATATGGACAAACGTTTTGGGACACCAGACTTTCACTCCTATGTGGTTCTTAACAAATTGTTAGCATACAGTTGGAGGCACACAAATGCTAAGACTCCTAGCATGACCACTCCTCAGGTTGTTCATTTAATTTCACGCCTCTCTAGGATCTCTGGGATTTTCGATTCAAACCCACTGGAATAAATTACAAACTAAGTGTAGCTCGGTTGGGTTGCTATTGAATACGCTACGCAACATTGTGAAGAAAAATTGATGTAAGCAAAACACAAGTCCAGCTATAAAATACGTTTTGGGACACCAGACTTTCACTCCTATGTGGTTCTTAACAAATTGTTAGCATACAGTTGGAGGCACACAATTGTATCGTATCTTAAGATGCTCTAGCATGAAATTTTCCCTTCACTTGAACTTAAAGATCCAAACCTGATCCAGCCAGCTCCATGAACAGATGCTTTACAAGGGTTAGAGTGGAAGATCTCCTGCGATAGACCTCCAGCCCTGATGCACACCTTTAGGATTCATCTGAATACTGACTGCACCCCAGGCCTCTTAACTTCACCTAGATAAAGTACCTGATATCATGAACACCATGATGTTATATTAGAATGGGAGGAAAGACAGAAACATTGCCATCAGGAGAATTGTGTTCCTCTGTGCACTTGCGCCTTCATTTCCTTTTCGAATTAATGATCATAATGAGTTTCTAATGTGCTGTTCCCGCTACTGTCTGCCCAGACCGGAGCTAACACGTCAGCTCGAACGTCACGCAATGGCTTGGCTTTTAATTGGCTGGAGATTTCATTTAGGGATCTCCTTGCACTTTCGAGTGAAAAAGCTTCTTCTGGAGAGTTGAAATGGCACTCTGATGGGCTTTCCCTCAGACCAGTGGAGAGGTAGAAGGGCTCTTGACTGGGATTTTGGTGTAACAGATGAAGGTGGGAGTAAAATTCAGTAGTGGAAAAAGAGACACGTTGACAATGCGCACGGTTTTCAGAGAGTTCCTTCTAAATTCTCCAGCGCACAGGTATATATTCAGCCCAGATGCATGTTCTGCACGGAGTCTGAAACCGAGTTCAATTAGTTGGATGGTCGGGTCAATATAACAATGCAGGCCAGTCGTCATAAATTCAATAAACCGTAGTGAATAATCGTTTTATTTCATCAGCTGAATGAAGTTTGAGATAATGAGCTCTGTGGCATCAGTCAATAAGCAGAAGCCTGAGATTTTGTTTTTATTTATTTTTTGCATTCGCCAATAATTTGACCGGTGGCTTATCCAGGAATCTGTTTCGTTTCATGAGGAAATATAGCAATTAAATCATAAAATGATTAGGGCTGCAACTATTACAGGCACTCTTTGTATATGTTATAGATGTGCAAATGATAATAGTATACGAAAAAAACATAAAAAATATAACAAAGTATAAAATATAAGAATATATAAAAGTGAAAACAAATTAGTCTGTCTTAACACATGACTAACTTCAGTGATAAATATACTTATATTTAAATCTACATTGTAAGGCTAAAGGTTCCTGCTCCTGTACACAAGCTTCATTAAGATCTGCTTTCCATGGGTTGAAAGTGGGTGCAAGATCTCCTGCTATAGAGCTCTAAACCCCTTTTGAACACCTTTGGAATGAATATTTCACGCTGACTGCACCCCAGGCCTCCTCACCTCATCTACATCCTGTAGAACCTGACTTTACTAACACCAGAATGAATCTCACACAAAACTAGTGGAACATCTTCCCAGAAGAGTGGAACTTATAATAACAGCTAAATGGGGACTCAATATGGAAGGCATATTCCAATCTTATGCTCGAATCAGGTGTCCACAGATTTTTGTGCATATAGTGAATGATTTAAAGGGTGTGATATTTCTAAATCCAGTGCTTTTTACCATTTCTTTCTTTACACATATTTTCCCAAATGTCAAGCCATGGCATTTTTTCACACACACTTTCAGAACTGAGCTTTCTACCCTTTTCTGCATACGAGCCCACCGAAGATTGCGATTGATTAGAAAAAAGAGAGAAACTACGAGGTGATGTCAAAAAGTTTTGAGACTCTATTTAAAAGAAAGTACTTTATTAAACAACGTTTGAACACAATCACCATCAAAAAGTCCCCTTGCACAGCAATACAGCGCCCCCAGCCTTCTTCTGGAAAGTGTCCTGGAAGTCTTCTTTTTGAAGCGAGTCAAGCACCTTCCCGTGATTCGTGCCAGATCTCTGCAACGGTGTCAAAACCACGAGATTTTGAGCCGGAGATTCATCTTCGGGAAGAGGGTGATGTCCGCAGGAGGCAAATCTGGCAGGTAGGGTGGGTATGGGAGTGAGATCATGTGAATCGCTCTCCGACAATCAGCATGCACAAGTTGCTGAATGTTTCGACATTTTTCAGAGGTTGAGCTCATCCAAAACACCTCTTACGACTCGTGGCATCATCGCCGTATGTCAAACGTATGTGATGTCAAACGCCTCTATGGCAGATGTGCCCAGTTTCAGACATAACATCACGGTTTCTTCTTCTGTTCTAACTGGCGTATTAACGAGTGGTCAGAATAACCATTACACCATTAGTCTCGAAACTTTTTCATACCACTTCGTATGTCTTTCCATTTCCCCTTCTTGGATTCCGGACACACTATCCGGACAGTGAGGCCTCTTGTTTTTCGATCGCAATTGACTGACCACATGTTCCGCTCGAATAATCAACTTACCTCCGTTTAGCTCCACGTCGCCGAGGACCCTCTGTAATCCGCCGCAGAGTGCGCAGGTCCACCCGTTGCTCTTGATCCCGGATTTGATTACCATAATCATTCCAAATTAGCGAGCCGCTTTCACCGAGGGAGCGTCAGACAGGGATCCCTGTGCTTAATTAAAAGGTTTATTCGGCGGCCTTCTGTAATGCTTCCTGTGCTGTCTGACTGAGAACAATTACGCTCACGGCTAATTAGCTACAAATGATTTAGCATCGTAATGACGAGGCTACAGATTGAGGTTAATGATTGTAATGGCAGAGGTGCTGCAGAAGAGACTCTTTTTTCGAAACACAATGCTGCAGTGACAGCTAGCATGACGATCCAATTTATTTTGGGGGCGGCATTTCTTCCATGATTTTTCTCACACACACACACACACACACACACACACACACACACACACACACACACACACACACACACACACACACACACACACACACACTTTGTACTGCTGCTGTGATGCTCTTATCACAGTCATTGTTCTCAGTCGACATCATTTGCAAATGATTCAACATAAAAAGACATCCAAAATTGTTCTAACAACTGAATGTCTCTCACTAACTTTGTGTGTGTGTGTGTGTGTGTGTGTGTGTGTGTGTGTGTGTGTGTGTGTGTGTGTGTTTTCATGACTGAGTCAGGGATGCTCTCTGTCACCATAGCAACAAGTCTCTGTATTGTGTGGGTGAGATTAAAGGAAGTAGGGATTAGGAAGCATGTGTCCATGCTGACTGTCATGTCCGGGTCATAGACTCAAAATTGATAGGGGTTTTTCTCTTTCATCTGCTATCAATGGATAGGAACGTTTTGTTTATATTGATTACTTTTTGTTTGTTTGTTTTTTAAAAGACCATTTTTCTTCATAATCTCTATCACGTCAGTAGTCTAAATTGCTCCTACACTATATGGACGGAGGTTTGTGGACCCCCGACTATAAGATTTCCTATGCCCTGTTGGAGCAACGCATTCCACATTTAGTCTCCATTTGCTGCTATAATAAGATCCACTCTTCTCAGAAGTTCTTCCACCAGATTTTGTTTGAGATTTGTTCAGCCGAAAGTCAGGTACTACAGGATGCAGGTGAGGTGAGGAGACCTGGGGTGCAGTCAGTGTGAAAAATCCTTCCCAAACGTATTCAGTAGGGTTGGAGCTCTATAGCAGGAGATCTTCTACTCAAACTCATGGAAAGCAGATCTTTATGGAGCTGGCTTTTGTGTTATGCTGGAACGGGTTGGGCCTCTTAGTTCAAGTGAAGGGAAAATGTCATGCTTCCAAAGGCATCAGATGGTGTCCCAATACTTTTGATACTGATAGTGAAGATGTTCTTCATTTACACAAACATCACAATGATTTGCTTTACTTCATGGTGCCACGTGCCATCCGGGATCTATCATGTAATAGATCAGACAGGATCCAAACACGCTTTAATACATACAAGCAAAAATCAAGATCTAGAGGAAGGTCATTAAGCAGAGTGAAGTCAGAGCATAGGGAATCACAGCACAGGCCTGAGGATAATCCGGAGAACAAACCAAGGAACCATCATCCGGCGTAAATGAGGCTGTAACAGTTGGCAAGACTTCGCACTGAATGAACGTTCTTTGGTGGTTTGTAGGGGAGGCTCAGGAAGGGAATGGCAGAGGGTTAGAGGTTAGAGATTGTGTTTCCTCAAGGACCATTATTACTGATGCACCATCTGCTAAACTCTGGAGCGCTCTGGACAGGTACAATACAGAAGATGCTGACGAATGAAAAATGGAGGAACGGAGAGAAACAGCAAGGGTCGAGGAGAAGATACAGAGGAGAGTTTTTTTTTTTTTTTTTACCTCTGGATGATTTTTCCTTCTGTACAGCATTTTGACTTTCTCCACTGTCCACAAAGTGCTGTACACACAGAGATGATTCCTGCTACTGCTACTACTGTTGTTGTTTTGCTGTTGCTGCTACTATTGTTGTGGTGTTGCTGCTACTGTTGGTGGTGTTTCTGTTGCTGCTACTGTTGTTGTGGTGTTGCTGCTACTGTTGGTGGTGGTGTTGCTGTTGCTGCTACTGTTGTTGGTGGTGTTTCTGTTACTGCTACTGTTGGTGGTGTTTCTGTTGCTGCTACTGTTGTTGTTTCTGTTGCTGGTACTATTGTTGTGGTGTTGCTGCTACTGTTGGTGGTGGTGTTGCTGTTGCTGCTACTGTTGTTGGTGGTGTTTCTGTTACTGCTACTGTTAGTGGTGTTTCTCTTGCTGCTACTGTTGTTGGTGGTGTTTCTGTTACTGCTACTGTTGGTGGTGTTTCTGTTGCTGCTACTGTTGTTGGTGGTGTTTCTGTTACTGCTACTGTTGGTGGTGTTTCTGTTGCTGCTACTGTTGTTGGTGGTGTTTCTGTTACTGCTACTGTTGGTGGTGTTTCTGTTGCTGCTACTGTTGTTGGTGGTGTTTCTGTTACTGCTACTGTTGGTGGTGTTTCTGTTGCTGCTACTGTTGTTGGTGGTGTTTCTGTTACTGCTACTGTTGGTGGTGTTTCTGTTGCTGCTACTGTTGTTGGTGGTGTTTCTGTTACTGCTACTGTTGGTGGTGTTTCTGTTACTGCTACTGTTGGTGGTGTTTCTCTTGCTGCTACTGTTGGTGGTGTTTCTCTTGCTGCTACTGTTGTTGGTGGTGTTTCTGTTACTGCTACTGTTGGTGGTGTTTTTGTTGCTGCTACTGTTGTTGGTGGTGTTTCTGTTACTGCTACTGTTGGTGGTGTTTCTGTTGCTGCTACTGTTGTTGGTGGTGTTTCTGTTACTGCTACTGTTGGTGGTGTTGCTGTTGCTGCTACTGTTGGTGGTGTTTCTGTTGCTGCTACTGTTGTTTTTCTTCCGCTATTGTTGTTGAGGGAAGTGGGGTTGTTGTTACTGTTGCTGCTACAATTGTTGGTGGTGTTGCTGTTGCTTCCACTGTTGTTAGTGGTGTTGCTGTCGCTGCTTCTACTGTTGTGATGTTGCTGTTGCTGCTACTATTGTTGTGGTCAGTGTTGGGCAGTAACGCGTTACTAGTACTAGCTCAACACAACAGCAGAAGCCACTTTAGTTTTTGATTGTGAATATATTATTTAGCTTGTTTTGTTATTTATTTCAGAAATGCTTGTGATATATTCAGTGTGTGTTGGTCTGACTTTAATAAAATAGTGTTTAAAAATGACTTTGTGTTTAAGTCAGTTTTGTGTTTGTATAGATCATAACGCATAAAAGGGCATTAATGGGAACATTAAAGAAGGTTCTTTAAAAAAGTAACTAGCGGTGTGGTGTTGCTGTTGCCTCTACTATTGTTGCTCGTGTTGTTGTTATTGCTGCTGCTACCGTTGTTGCCGCATCTGCCTCTGCAGTTCTTTTGTGTTCCTGCTATCGTTTGAATGAACAGCAGAAGCTCTAGATCATTGTGCAAAGAGAATATTGAGAATAAATCGAGCTGTAAATACGTTGCGGTTGTCACCGCGTTGCCGTGCCGCTGTACCGCTGTGTGCGTGCACAAGTCACCCCGTACCGCACAAATATCTCCGGTAGAGGTGTGTTAATCCAGGCCCCAGGGCAGTGAAGGATCATGGGGAACGGAGCGAAGGCAGCAATCAGCGACTCCGCTGGAGGTCTGAGATTCGGAAGGATTCTTATTCCTCCATGTTTAAGTGGCAGAAAACAACGAGGCGTGTGTGTGCCAAGAGTAAAGAGGACATCATTTCCTCTCAGAGTCATTACGCTTTACCATGCGCGCACGCACGCACACACACACACACACACACACACACACACACACACACACACACACACACACACACACACACGCACACAGTGCACTTTGCTCTAATTTACACCTTGTTAAATTGCCGAAATAGATGTTTCACCTCCACGCATGCTACTTCTATTTCTCCACCTTCACACACTTCATTTTTTATTTATTTTCTTTTTTCTTTTCCTCCACAGAGTCCAGGTAGAGTTCTACGTCAACGAGAACACCTTTAAAGAACGCCTGAAGCTCTTCTTCATCAAAAACCAGCGATCCAGTGAGTTCTCCACATCCATCCGGTCCTCGTCTCTCTCGCTTTAACCTGAACCCGCCGTCGCTTCTGCTCTTTTTCTGTTTGTTTCCTTTTTGTTTTGTTTTCTGTCTGGTCTGTTTTTTTGTCGTGGAGTGCAGTGAGCTGTGTCAGTGGCTATCTCGGCTCTTGACTGTGTCAGTCGCTCTTGTGGATGTTTGATGTGCTACACGCTGGTGTAAGTACACCTCAGGGATCTCTGGTGTTGTTACTCTCTCCCTTTCGTTCATTCTTTCCTTTCTTTTTCCGATCTGATGGGCGTCTCTGCCTGTCCCCGCAGGTCTGAGAGTTCGCCTCTTCAACTTCTTCCTGAAGGTGCTGAGCTGCCTGCTATACATCGTCCGAGTGCTCCTGGATGATCCACGTGAGCAGAGGGACTGGTGAGAGGGAGTGTGTGTGTGTGTGTGTGTGTGTGTGTGTGTGTGTGTGTGTGTGTGTGTGAGAGAGAAATACATAATAACACAGTTGATTATACTCCTATAAAAGCATGTCCCAGCGACTTCTGGCCTGTTTGTTTTTCTTCCTTTTATTATTAATATGAGAAAATAAGACAAAGAGGAGAAAAAAAACCCACAAAACCCCTGACTGTTTTAAAGAACTGACACTGGAGACTCCTTCCATATATATATATACTGATCAGGCATAACATTATAACATTATGAAGTGAAGAACACTGATGATCTCTTCATCATGGCACCTGTTATTGGCTGGATTTATTTATTAGGCAGCAAGTGAACATTTTGTCCTCAAATTGAATGTGTTAGAAGCAGGACAAATGGGCGAGCGTAAGGATTTGAGCGAGTTTGATAAATTGTGACTTGGCCAGAGCATCTCCAAAACTGCAGCTCTTGTGGGATGTTCCTGGTCTGTAGTGGTCAGAATCTATTAAAAGTGCTCCAAGGAAGGAACAGTGGTGAACCTGCGACAGGGTCGTAGACTGGCGATGCTCATTGATGCACGTAGGGAGCGAAGGCTGGTCCGTGTGGTTCGATCCAGCAGACAACATCCTGTAGCTCAAACTGCTGAAGAAGTTCATGCTGTTAATGATCAATGTGTCACGACTGTTTTGGCAGACCAACACAAAATTAGGCAGGTGGTCATAAACGTATGCCTGATCAGTGTTTGTGTGTGTCAACAAGCCAACAGGTTCACAAAGATCAAAATGTACACTATTTGGACAAATGTTTGCGTAAGGTTTGTGCTTTTTAAACATCTACATTCCACATTGAGTTCCCATTCTCTCTTATAGCAACCTGCACTCTTCTTTGAAGATGTTCCACTAGATTTTTTGGAGATTTGTGTGAGATTTATTACATTGTTGGTAAATTCAGGTAGTGATGTAGGTGAGGTGAGGAGGCCTCGTGTGCAGTCAATGTGACAAATCCATCCCCAAGGTGTTCACTAGGGTTGGAGCTCTATAGCAGGAGATCTTAAACTCCAACCCATGGAAAGCTGATCTTCATGGATCTGTTTTTGTTTGGTTTGGAGGTTTAGATCTTCTCAAGTGAAGGTCATACGGTTCACATACGGGTGAAGAACTTGGGTGTCCCAATACCTTTGTCCAGATATTGTATGTGAGTGTAAATGAAGGTGGATGATGCAGGTGATGAGTTTGTGTGTTTGTGTGTGTGTGTGTGTGTGTGTGTGTGTGTGTGTGAGAGAGAGAGAGAGATAGAGAGAGAGAGAGAGAGAGAGAGAGAGAGAGAGAGAGAGAGAGAGAGAGAGAGAGAGAGTGCAAGGCAGCAGTGGTGGTGTGTGAGCATGGCAACATGAGGGCAGATCAGAACGAGATCAAAGGATCCCAAGGGATTCGGGCAGCAAAAAGAAGAGACGGAGCGAAGAGAGAAAAAAAATAGAGAGAATGATTTATAGAAGCTTAAATATCAGTATTGAGCGCAAGCTGCTGGGCCTTTTGTCATTTATCTGAGTTTGTGTGTGTGTGTGTGTGTGTGTGTGTGTGTGTGTGTGTGTGTGTGTGTGTGTGTGTTTCTCTACAGCCCTGGATGTCTCAGACAGAATGCATCTGCACAAAATAAAAGCCACTTCGACTGGTAAGTGCGTGCGACTTGAGGGTGTAAAAAAAATTCGACCGGATCAGCGATCCTTATTTCATGATACAGCAAAAAAACAACAACTAATAAATAACTAAATAAATAAATTAAACACCACTATCGACTTGTCTTTTGTTTCCTGGAAGGACCAGCAAACTGTACGCCGCTGGCGTTTTCATTGCATCAGCGTGAGGCCCAAGTCATGCTCCACAATTCTCTGAACAGTGTGTGTGTGTGTGTGTGTGTGTGTGAGAGATCGGACCCGAATAGCGGGAAAACTCGCCGTGCCCTCGACCTCAGCGTATCGATTTTATCAAAGTCAGGAGGAGGGACTCTGAGCTTATAATATAATGAAAGGTTATATTTAGGCAAGATGTTGTCCCTGGTGCTCTGCGGTTTTTAATAAGAGAAAGTAGCCGTGTGTGTGTTTTTGTGTGTGTGTGTTTACGCACGGTCACAACCCATCAAGCTGTCTCTCGCAGCGTGCTTTCGTGCACCTCGTTTATTTACCGAGCTGACGAGACAGCTGTTCGTTTTGAATAACGAGGGAAATTGTCCGCAACTAAAATCTTACGGCTTGAATGACAATTCTCGATTGTGGCTTCACACACTTTTGGATCCACAGGGAACGCTTGCTGTTTCGGGTTTTAACATTACAGATGGTCTCCGAGTTCAATTTTCGGATCTTATGATGACGATACCGTTACAACAAAATTGTGTGGCTATTTTCGGAGTAAGAACGGGAGCTTTGAGGATGGATTTGGACTGTAGTTAATGTCAACAGTCTGCTACACAGACTCAGGACTACAGTTTGATCATCATCACTGCACCCTGCAACATCGTATATCTAAAATAAAGGGACATTTGGTGCAACCCAGATGAGGATCTTTTCCCTCTTGAGTCTGGTTCCTTTCAAGGTTTCTTCCTTATGTCGTCTCGGGGAGTTTTTCCTTCGCCACAGTCGCCACCGGCTCGCTCATCAGGGACAAACTTACACTTATAAAGAACATATTCACTTTAATCACCACATTATCTGTGTAAAGCTGCTTTGAGACAATGTTCATTATTGAAGCGCAAAACAAATAAACATAAATTGAATTGAATTTTAAGTTATCAGGATACTGTACGCATTGCCCTCCATTTGGAAACCCGTATCTACTATACTGCATAGTTAATGCATAAAGATACAGTAAATTGCTGTTATGTTAAATGATGTACTGTAATTTGTTCACTTATTAAATAATCACAGTAGACCACCCCAAACTAATCACCATTCTTTAAGATTCCTGGGACAGTTTTTGCTCTACCAGAAGAACTTGTGTATGATGGAGAACAGGAGTGAAGATGTGATCAGACTCCCTCACCCCCACACTCACACATGGAGGAGAAAGCTTAATGATTTGGGGTTGTTTTAGAGCAGGGAAGGCTGAAAATGTATTCCCAAAAGTGAAAGAAATCCTGGACTAACATGGCTCCCATTCCACACTTGAACACCATGCGATTTTGTCATTGGAAGCGACTTCACCGTACAACAAGACGATGAGCCAAAGCGATAAACACGTCTGAGTTCTGTAAGCGTTATCTAGAGAACAGACAGACGTCTGGAGTGATATTAATCATCAGGTGTTCATTATCGAGTGGCTCAGCTGATTTGCGCCCACTAGGTCTCATTACACCCTATATGTTTTCTCTAACAGACTATTATCATGAGTGAATACATTTGCTTGTATTTCTGGTTTGATACAAACCTTGATGGCACCAGTTTTAGTAGAGACTGCTGCTTCCTAACGAAAGTTTGACCTTCTCAAAAAATGTAATAGAAAACGTCCAAAAATGTGAAGATCTCTCATGAAACTCCGTGTGCATGCTGATTGGTTTCTTGATGCCAGTGCCCTCTTGATGTCAGGCACGCCTCTCTGACTATGCAAATCCAATCATCTCGCTAAACTAGCCAGGCATGGTCTCTGCATATGTTATGCTAATTTCTGTTCCACATCTTCACGTCCTCCTGCTGTAACACCGAACATACCTACACGCCATTCTCATCACTTGCGATCTTCATTCTGAGAGCTGTCGTGACAGAAATAGTTTTGCCTATTCATTTAAAAAAATTACAATCTCAATGGACTGTACAATCGTAGCATTTTCCAGTTGAAAGATCGTATCTTGGGATGATTGAGACACATTGTAATACAATGCAATGCAAATTGCTAGCAAGGTTATTAGCTCGCTAGCAATAGTTATCTAGTTGTAAGTGCGTTACCTTCTAGTTTCATTTCTATTCTCTGCATAACTACTCTCCGAAGTCTTGAGTAGTTCTTCAACAGAAACAAGGCGACTTCCGGAAATTTCTGTCGTGTTCAATTTGCCTGGAAATGATGAACTGTTGGATGAACTTCATGTCCTCCAATAACGGCTTCTTTTTGCCACCAGGTCCCTCATTATCTGGGTGAACAGACCTCTGCCACTTTGGGCGCTTCAGGTCAGATCAGTTAACCTTTTTTTTTACACTCGAACCTACACAACGCTACACACACTTACACACTAATACTCACATACACACAACACGGAGCAGAAAGCGAGGTGATTACAGACCTATGTGGATAAATCGCACACAGCTTTCACAACTTAGAAACAGACCCAAACACACACACACACACACAAACACACACACACACACACACACACACACACACACACACACACACACACACACACACACACACACACACACACACACACACAAAATGCTGTTGTATTGATTCTGCTTTTGGCCACTCGGTCCAGACATTTCACTGTAAGCACTTTTATTCCTGCCCACTGCTTCCTCCTACACTGTGTCTCTTTCCTCATCCCTCACTCTCTTACTTTGCCTCGGTTTCTCTCTCACCAGGTCCTCGTGGCTTTCATCAGCTTTTCAGAAACCATGTTGCTTGTGTACCTGAGCTACAAGGTAAGACCCACACATACAAGTGCAACACCCTGAAACCTCGCTTTACACACAGTTACAGACTTTAACAGCTTACTGAGAGACGAATTTCCCGAAATAGGAGAAGAATATTATTTTCCTCATTTTTTGAATCAGGCATACTGTATATAGAGGTTTTTTAGGTATCCTAAGATTTGAAGAGCACTTAGCATAGACCAATGTTCATTTTAATGTGGGGTCCACACACTTTTTCTGTGAGGGACGTGTCATTTTTTTCTTTCTTTAATTCTATTATTTTGTTCTACAACCTTATAGACAAATGAGCATCACTTTCTTAGAGATTAGACTCTATATCACTTATTAAAATATCGTCATTACTATTGTAAAGAAATGTTTCCATGTTAGCTGCTATTGAAATCTAAATTGAATCCAACAAATATTTAGACTATGTTAATAACTAGAGGTTGACCGATTTTACCGATGCTGACAGCTAGGTTGAATCGAACTTGCCGATCACCGATTAATATTAATAAAGTATAAATGGATACTAAAAAAAAAAAAAAAACAGTATTGGTTTATGAAAATTTGCTAAGTTAAATAAATATGAATATTTTAATGAATCAACATAATATATATATGTAATAAATAATATAACTAATAAATGATCAATAATGTATTTAATATAGCGCTCTCCATGCAGCGCGCAGTCTCACACGTAAAAACAAACAGCATGTGGTGTCAGTGATTCGCTAACCCTAGAGGGCGCTCTTGTAATGACCAGAAGTCAGAAAAACGTACGATTTTTGCCGATAGCCAAACGGTCCAGCGAACAACGGTCAGTGCCTCGACCTCTATTAATAACTAAGAGATATTTTAGTTTGAAAATCAAACTTTATTATCAAATACAGATATGATATCACTACATTTTCTAAATATGTCTCTGGCATTGTTTAGAAGGCTGATCCAAATGTGAAGGTGGGCCGTAGTTTGGGACCCCTGTTTTAAGGCATTGTCTTTGAGTAATTACCTACAGATCCTTGGAATTACACTTTGATTGGAATGGATTAACCTGGGTCACAGATTGCACTCTAATTTCCTGTAATAAGACTTTCCAAGGACACTAATTGTCTTCAACCCTTCATCAAGACATGTCTAAAGATGGCCAACACATTAAGATATGTGGTAGAAGTAGAGATGGTGAAGGAACCAAACAATGGATGCCGAGGATGGAACTACCACACATTCCTGAAGCCTAGCTCACATGGAACCCCAAGACAAGAGATGAGGACACCAAAATGAGACCTGAAAGTGGATATGAGGAGAATCCTGGAGTTTGTGGTTGACCGCTAGATCATGAGACACCAGAATTACTCGTGAATATTTGGATTAATTAATATTAAATTAGAATTTAAGAGTGACTCTGATAGACCTTTAAAAATTAGTCGTTGTGATTTCACCACTGATTGAACCCAAGAATCGAGTTCATTATATCACTGTATATCACTGGCGCTTTGAATCTTAGCTTGCTTAGCTACCAGTGGTCTCCTGTGGGCTAAGAAAGAAAGGTCAAACCTATGATGTTTAAAACACTTCCCAGGGGAGCCGAGGTTAGCCAGATCTCAGTGTAAGCTCTACATTTTACTAATTTTACTATATTGTGTTTGACATTCACTCTTCTGGGAAGGCTTTTCATTTGATTTTGAAAGTTTATTGGAGTTAAGGTTGAAGTGTTTTGAGTTCTTTCACAACTGTTTTGGAAATGTTGTTCTCCATGGAACTCTGATTGTGCACAGGACCATTATCATCCTGGAAGAAAAGTCATGCCTGTTGGTTTTTGAAGTGGAACCGCCAAATTCTCGCTTTGTCTAAGCATTTTTTATCGGTTATGTCGATAACTTATCGGTTATGTCGATAACTTTTTTTATGTCGCCGAACACTAATATCTCGAGCACAAGGGGGGAAAAAATTTGCCATTTAACGTCGGTTATCTCGGTGCAGCCGCAGAAGTACTCGCGTAAGTGGTGGAAAAATCAAGTCTTACAGCTGCTACAGGTGTTGTATTGTATACTGGTGAATCTCTGCTGTTAGTTAGTGCACATACGCCTTTTGTGGTTAAATGTTATGCGATAAACGGGAGGCGAAAGCCGGGCGTGTCGGCGCAGAACGTGGGATGACCAGCAAAATCATAGAATGAACACCGGCAGGATCGGGGGGAATCCGGGGTGCGCTTCGGGAAGAAAAGCGCAGCCGTTGAGAGAGTGCCGGTGGGAAGACACGTACCGGGATACGCATGCGCGATAACAACGACCGCCGTGAACCAACATATACCAACAATAACGGACAGTGAGAGTGTGGAAGTTTAAATAGGAGCTGGTGATGATGATAAACGAGCACCATATGTGCGCGATTGAAGCGGAGCTTCAGAGAAAGCGGCCGAGAAAGCACCTGCCACGCTGAAGGGGGCCGAAGGGGGCGTGGCAGGTGGATTCCTGACAGATAAACATGTACTGTATGTATTTTTATAGCATGCCTTCATCAAACAAATCGCGGCAACGCTGTTGTGTAAAAAAAACCTTTAAAAACACGTGCATGCACATTCTCATTTATTAACGCACATCATGTACATAAACAAATTTCAAGCACGTTAATATACTGCCGCCATTTTGATTTTTCTTTATCTCGATCATTGGTTACCCCAATGCTTTTTGGTGACCCCCTAGGACATTGACATAACCGGGTTCCACTGTATATATATATATACACACACACACATTGTCCCAGCTTTTTTGGAATTGGGGTTGCACCAAGAGCTTCCAGCCCAATACCATTTGCCAGGTGGTTATGGCATGGCCAAGATTATAAATACTAAAAAATTTAAATCAGCATGGAAATGGACTGTACACCATCACTTCCTGTCTGCACCCTGTTGCCTAATCAGTCTATCAGCCGATCGATGAGCGAGAACTCATTTACAATGCAGACAGTTCCATCAAGCAACATGAAATCGATCATCTTCTTTATGAAAAAGACGACCAGTTTGTACGACTGTTGTTATAAATCGGTGTCCTGCATTATATTCTCAAAGAAAAAAAGCAGTCTCCTGCTGACCCACAGCATTTCCAGATGATTGGCAGCTCCATCTTACAAAACCCATGTGTCTGTGCACAGTCTCAGGTCAGGTTTAATTTTGCACCTCGAGGTGAGCACAAAATCTCTCCAGTCTTCAACAAGGGATCAAAGGAGAAGGAATCGCGAAAGAACGAGAGAGAAAAGAGACAGCTGTACCAATCAGCTCTTTGTTTTCTGAGAGCCCTTGTGCTCGATGAGTGAGTGGAGGGGACTAAGCAGAGCAGAACAGGCATGTCCCCCCAGTCCTCTTCACAACCCCTCGATGATGCCATCCCTTTGATTTCTTACTTCTTCTTTGAAGTCCTTCACATTCTCTTCAGCCCCTCCCTTGCTCTTTTTCTCTTTCTCCACCCTCTATTGATTTCTGCTGTAAAGAACAAATCCTTTCTGCCCACGCCAAACTTGTGTGGGTCACAAATAATGCCACGGCCTCACCCTCCCTGCCCCGTGTCCGAAGTCCATTACCAAGAACAGTTTTTTTCCATTTGTTTGAGTTAATACAGTTTTTTTCACAATGAGGAGCCTCACAGCTCCAGGCTTCCTGGTTCAATCCTGAGTTCACCTACTCTGCAGAGTCCTCCTCATTTCCGTACAGTTTTATTTTCACCTCCTAAAAATGCCTGTAGGTGTAAATTGTTCCCGGTTTGCTTGTGTATTAGGAATCTTCAAATTCATATTTTGTCACATACACATTCATACAAAGTTTTTACACATAAATATAATAGAAAATACAATATAAAGATAAAAAATCAAAAGAGTAAAGTAACGTAAAAATAAATAAAATAAAGTATAAAAGTATATTAAAATTGAATCCGATGCGATTTGCATTTCAGTGTATAACCAACGATGGGATACATTAAAGATACACATGAAGCAGCTACTGATTTGATGCGATTCCCCCATTATAATGCAGTGCGGTCCGATTTCCATCCGATTTAACACAATGCGTTTCGATGGGAAAAATATGATGCAATTCGAATCGGGTACAAATAGTTCAATTTTTATTTACAAATCGTCTCTAGGTTACGTATGTAGCCCTACTTCCCAGAGGAAATGAGACGCTGCGTCGAAACCCTTTGGGAATGCGCCTGAATGTTCACGCTCTGAAATAATGTCTGTAATTGGACACTTTTTTCCGGTTTGTCTGAATTGTTGCACAAAAACACATTTACAAAGTCCGAAAAACACAACGACAATTCAGACAAACCGGAAAAAGGGAGGTATAGTTTGTGAATGGAAACTTACTGATCATTGGACGAGACACCTGTCACTCAAGATATACAGGAAGTACAACAGTCTTTTTTTGTATTTATTTATTTATTTATTTATTTATTTATTTATTTATTTATTTATTATTAAGCAATTAGCCTTATACAAACAATGTGGCAATAACAAGTACAATTTACATTACAATAAACAGAACAGGTGCATGAAAATACAAATATATACACATAAATTAAAGGGAAAGAGGAAAAAATGGATAAATAAATAAAATCTATAATAATAATAATAATAATAATAATAATAATAATTTAATTTAATTAAAACAATGATTAAAAATAAACAAGGCTATGGTTTATTCTGTAAATCATATTTTTCTATAAAGGACAAAAGATTCATTGCATTTTTTTAAGGGTTTTTGTGAAAGAAATAAACTCATTATAAAATGAAAAAAATCGTTTGTTTCACTTTCAAGTATTTCAATTTGTGTAAATAAAATTTTCCCATCAGAAGTATTTTATTAACAAGAAAGTCGTCTTTGTTATTGTTCATTACAAGTCCAAAGATAATGTGAAATTCACTGAAATTTTTTGGATGGGAAAATTTTAGGTAAGCCAGTTATGAATATCAGACCATAAAGCATCTGAAGTAACAGTCTGCAGCAGGAGAAAGTTGGAACGTCTGTGTAAAAGTGTACAAACTAAATCTTTATGTGATGATATACTGCAGCATCTCCAACATCACTGCATATGAATGTCTTTCCTCAAAGTAGCTTTGAATTCATTCCAGTTTCTCCATGCCAATGTTTACGTCTGTTATTTTATTATATTTAAATGTGCACTAATCGAAATAAAATATAGTTTAAAGTAAACAGAGAACTTTACACATGTACAAGAAACAAAGCTATAAGATTTCATACTTCCTGTATATCTTGAATGACAGGTGTCTCGTCCAATGTTTGGTAAGTTTTCCATTCACAAGTTATTTTGGATTTGTTATTTCATTTTCGAGTTTGTTAATGTGTTTTGCACTTCTCTGCCACCGTATTACATTTATGTCAGTTATACAGCTGAGCAATTGAAGGTTAAAAGTTTTGCTCAAGGGCCCAACGGTGGCAGCTTGATGGTGCTGGGATTTGAACTCATGATGACAATCTGATCAGAAGTCTAACGATTTATACACTGAGCTAAAAACTTCCCTCATTTGGTTTCTGTCATGCATGTGCACAAAACTGAGTGAATTTTGCTGATGCTGGATGGTGGTTAGAATTGATCAGATTGTATTGATGATTTGTAAGAAGGGGAAATAAATATTCACTTTAGTAGGTTTGATATTTCACCAAATTGACCCGGACGAATAGTTCATTCGCCACTTGTGAGACAAATCAGACCCTTGATTTAATTCATTAATTTTAAATTCCAGTGTTAAATGTATACCATTTTAATCTTATCAAACAAAACTTCTATCTACTTTTCCAAGCATAATTTAAACCTTTTCATTGTATTTGTCATCTTTGTTTGTGAGCTCCACCTTTTTCTGCCCTTGAGTAAAAATTCAACACAGACACGCACTCTGACCTCTCACTTTTTGTTTCCAGGGCAACGTGTGGGAGCAAGTGTTGCGTGTCCCGTTCATCCTGGAGATGATCAGTGCCGTTCCTTTCGTCATCACTGTGAGTTCTTTACAGCACTATATAGCCAAAAGGGATGATTGGGACAAAATTATTGGGACTTTTCCTGCCATATTTGGTTCTTCACCAAACTGTTAGCACAAATTCGGGGGTGAGCATTGCAAACTTTCACTTTAACTTAGAGATTCAAACCTGTTTTAGCATGACAATGCACCTGTGCACAAAGCCAGCTCAATGACGATATGCTTCACATGGGTTGGAATAGAAGATCTCCTGCTATAGAGCTCCAACCCTAATGAACACCTTTGGGATGAATGTGAATGCTGACTGCACCCCAGGTTTTCTCACATTTCTGTGGCTGAAGGAATCTCACACATAATGTTTATAAAATGTGGAATGGAGATGTTCAGAAAGCTCCAGCGGTGGACAGTAATGATGTAAATGCAATTCGTTATTGTACTTAAGTTGCTTTTTGGCGTATCTGTAATTTACTGAAGTATTTCCATTCGGGAAGATTTTTACTGCAACTTCACTACATTTCAAAGTCAGATTTCTTACTACATTTTGCGAAATCACTCACTTCCTTTTTATTTACGAGGATAATGCAGCGAGTGACCAATCAGGATCGACGCTCGCTCTGTTTTAAACTTGTTTTGATCGGCGCTTGGTGTATCTACTGATCACCAACATACAGTTCAGCATCAGTTCAACATCAAGCAGAACATTTAAAGGGGAATAAATAAATTATGATAAACTCCAGACTCGAACTCGCCACAATTTGCGTGATTTTTTTTTAAGTAGTTAAAATCCATCAGTGTTTGAGTCAT
This sequence comes from Silurus lanzhouensis, assembly GCA_039877035.1. Taxonomy (NCBI): domain Eukaryota; kingdom Metazoa; phylum Chordata; class Actinopteri; order Siluriformes; family Siluridae; genus Silurus; species Silurus lanzhouensis. The sequence goes on from JBCEWE010000279.1 coordinate 526,563, forward strand.
TAATATTATTCTATTAATAGATCAGTGTGCTGAGAGTCACATTCGAGTCTTTTTACATAAACTAAGGTGATTAAGTAAAGAGTTGTGTGCTAAAAATGATAATAGGAACATTATAGTTATAATAAATCAGTACTTTGGAAACTTAAGTACATTTAAAGGCAAAAACGTTTGTATTTTTACTCAAGTGACAGTAAATGGACACTTTTACTGGAGTCACATTTTACAGAGTGGATCTCTACTATACCTCAACTACATGTTTGTGTACTTCATCCACCAGTGGAAGGCACATACCACTCTTATAGTAAGGTGTCCACAAACTTTTGCCAATACAGTGTACTTCGTGTTTTCACACCGCCATTGAGGAGTGATTCTACCACTCTGTATAAGTAGATCATTGAGAGGTAGCAATGGGTTAGTAAAGTATCAAGCCACCATGAGCTATCACAAAAACTTCAACGTGCCTTCAAGTCTCAGTGGAGCTTTGCTGGAGAGATGAGCTCCACTATTTTCTCAGCTGGCTTAGAAAATGTTGTCTAACACATTTCTCATAAATCTCCCTTTTCATAATCAGTTGGTTTAAGAGGTCATGAGTGTGAAGATCTCACCAGTTTCCTCCTCTTAAGACCATTACAGGTTTTACATGTTCTAATTCATAGGTATTTGGATATTACGCTAATTATTTTACTATAAATAGATTGTTGTGATGCTCCCAGAACAAACAGAGCTGCCAATGTTTCAAGTCCAACTACTGTGTAGGTCACTGGGAATTCATTAGTGACTGTCACTCACTCGATTCTTTAGTGATGTGTTCTTCTGTCTCATCTACTAAAAAGCTAATCTTCAAAAAAAATCCACATAATGCAGCTCATAAAAATGCATGCGTAAAATACCCCAAATGTGCTTTTTGAACATCCCATTCCACACTGAGGAGCCATTTT
>JBCEWE010000279.1:532500-692500 GCA_039877035.1 Silurus lanzhouensis
GATCAGGACACCTGATTTTTCCTGTCATATGTGGTTCTTCCCCAAACTGTTACCACAAAGTTGGAGGCACATGATTTAATTGGACATCTGCGGATGCTTAGCATAAAAATTTCCCTTCACTTGAACTGGGAGACCCAAATCTGTTCCAGCATGACAATAACCCTGTGCAAAAAGCTCCAGCTCCATGAAGATCTGCTTTACGTGGGCTGGAGTGGAAGATCACCCGCTATAGAACTCTGACCCTTTGGGATAAATTTATTTCATGCTGACTGCACCCCAGGCCTCCTCACCTACATCAGTACTTGACCTTAGTAATACCCTTGTAGCTAAATTAATCTTACACAAAATCTAGTGGAACATCTTCCCAGAAAAGTGGAGCTTTTAAGAACAGCAAACATTGACACAATGTTTAATGGGATGCAAAGAACATATCAATTTTATTCTTAGGCGTCCCGATTTTTTTTTTCCAAATAATGTAACTCAAATTGGATAAAAATTATGATGTTTCATTTTCTAAATGATATAAATGGGACAATTTGGCAAAATGTTGTATGAGAAATGACACACTTAAGAACATATAGGAGAAGAATCCATTTCTGGGATCGTCAGAGGGACTTTGCTTCATCACAACACCAGGGGTATTGATCAGAACGGCGTGGAACAGCGCGAGCGTACTCCTGGACCATACACTCTTATTGGTTGTTAGATGGACTGATTATTGACAGACTAAAAGAGAGATTTCAACCAGCCATGGTCTTTTCTTTTTCCTTCTGGACATTTTGAGTGTTTCTTGGCCATGAACAATGAGTCAAACGTGCACCGGTTCCCTTTCGAGCTGTAATAGTTTGAGCGTGACACACTCGCTCGTCTAAACCCGTAATGATAGTAATTGCATAAGATTTAATGTTACACAATTTCCACAATATTCCTGCTCTAATTTGTTCTGATCAAATAAGCTATTGTTATTGAAACCCTGCTGTTCATTTAATACAGACATCTAATCATAGGCTGGAGAGAGAGAGAGAGAGAGAGAGAGAGAGAGAGAGAGAGAGAGAGAGTGTGTACAGTATGTTGAAAGAGTTGTACAAGTCCCTATAATTTACACAACAAGTGAATCTCTGTGTTCATGTGTGTGTGTGTGTGTGTGTGTGTGTGTGTGTGTGTGTGTGTGTGTGTGTGTGTGTGTGTGTGTGTGTTTGGAGTTGTGCAAGTGTTTGTAAATCAGCTGTAGTTCTCTCTGAGTGTGTGTGTGTATGGACCTCACAATTACTCAAAAGACGGTGGACCCTCATATCGGAGGAAAAGAAGTGTGTGTATGTGTGTATGAGTTCTTGTATGTGAGAACATGTAACAAATTGGCAATAGATCTCCAAGCTGAGCTTTTATTTTCCTTCTGTTTTCACTGGATTTCCTTTCCAGTACCCACGCCGGGGTTCACTCACACACTCGCGGATCGACTCGCCTTCCTCCGGCATCCGCCCGTCTCACTCGCGGACCGGCACGCTTACACTCTCTAGCGCCCGCCTGGGTGCACTCGCGGACTGGCACGCCTTTCTCTTTTGACCCTTTCGCTCGTCTCTGTTTAGTGTCTCTCCCTGGGGCCGGTATCTCTCCCTGAGGCCAATGTCTCTCTCTTTGAGGCTGGTGTCTCTCTCTGAGGCCGGTGTCTCTCCTTGAGGCTGGTGTCTCCCTCTGAGGCCGGTGTCTTTTCCTGAGGCTGGTGTCTCTCTCTGAGGCCGGTGTCTCTCCCTGAGGCTGGTGTCTCTCTCTCTGAGGCTTAATAATTACAAATGATTTCAACAAATAATATCCACATTGTTGCGATATCTTGCAATACGTTTACATTCACATCGTTTCGCGGGTGCCCTCATCCAGAGCAACACTGGTTCACTGGGTGGAACTTTTGTTTGGATTTTGAAAATGTTTTGGACATCTAGGGAAGTTCATTCAGTGCGGGGAGTGATGAGGTCTCAGAGGTAAGAAGGTGCTGGTCCATTTTTATCTTTGTAGGCAAGCATCAGTGTTTTGAATCTGATGCATACAGCTACCGGAAGCCAAAGGAGCGAACCCAGCAGTGGAGTTGTGTGAAAGAACTTTGGAAGGTTTTACTTCAGATCAGTGAAGATGATGTGCGTCAGGTCTTTTCAGGTCTACTCAGCCATCATGGAGTCTGTCCTGTGTACTTCAATACCTGTCTGGTTTGGGAACAGCTACACAATCGAATATCAGAAGAATACAGAGGACGGTTCGAACGACTGAAAGGATTATGGATGCTCCCCTGCCCACACCACAGGAACTGGACACGTCCAGAGTGAAAAAAGTGCTCAGAAAATCAGCCTGTATCCCTCACATCTATGCTATATGCTTTTTGAACTTTTGCCGTCTGAGCACCAAGCACCGAGACAGCCCAGGAAAGTTTCTTCCCCCAGGCAATCTAACTCATAAACACTTAAACACTCGGAACATTATGCAATAAAATAAACATATGTGCAATACCACTTTATACTTTTATTCTTTTTTTATTTCCTTGTGCAACTGGAAGCTTCTGTCACCAAAACAATTTCCTTTAAGTGCAAACATACGTGCCAATAAATCGCTTTCTGATTCTGATTCTAATATAATGACGACAACTCATTTTGGCGCCCTCTTATGGACCCGGTCAGTACCGCAGTCCACGATTTTCCCTCTACTGTATAGTATTTGGACTGCATCGGGATTACACTAGGTCCCTCATACCACCCTGCTCTACATTACTAACCTGAGTTCTGGGAGTTGTAACACCGAGCCATGTTCTTGCTGGACCTGTTAGATTAGATCTTCTGGAAGAATCCCTTAACGCACTCTACGATTGCACTCTTCAAGCCTGGTCTGCTTGTTGATATCCAGCCTGGCAATAAAAGATGTCCATATACAGCCTTTATTATATACTGGACGAATCTATAAGGCATCACTATTAATCTGGAAAGACATGGGGCTTGGAGAAAACCTATAGAGCATGCTTAAAGAAAGATGAGTAATAAAACTCTCTTCCTGCAGTCAGGGAATATGGATTTTGTGAAGATTTAATGCATGATAATGAATCCAGGCTACTGTATAGCGTCATCTATAAAGCAGGACTAATCCATAACATGGATGACATAATGTCAATAATTATGATAAAAAAAATCGCAGCAAATTTTCATATCGATTAGCAAGCACGAGGCGAAGAACCTTTTGATATATAGTCATAATCTAAGAGGGGGGAAGGAAGCCTGGTCATTTGGAGGTGATGGATTCCGTTTCCGATGTTGGGTTCCAGAGAAAAGACTTGAGGATTAAAGGTTGAAATTTGACTTTCCTTGATGGTAAATCTTCAAGCTGCCACTTTTGGGCCCTTAAACAAGGCCCTTAACCCTCTGTGCTCCAGGGGGTGCTGTATCATGGCTGACCCTGCGTTCTGATACTGGCTTTAAAGAGTATGTGAAGAAAGAATTTCACTGTGCTGTTATGTACATGTAACAAGTAAAAAGCCCCTTTACCTTTATTAAGGTTATGCAAATCTGGTGCTTTGTTACTGGATTTGATTTAAATATTCATGTCAGGAAACAGTTATACAGCAGTTACAGGTCTGCTGCAAAAAGCAGGACTAAAGCCTCATCTAAATCTGTGGCATCCCAAATGGCATTTTTTTTCCCTTCATATTTTTTATGACCCGCCGTGAGGGAAGTATTTTGCGTTATTCGATCATAAAGCGAGCGATAACATTAAAACACGCCCCCACCTGCTCGAATGCTTTATGAAGATGAAGTCGTGTTTGTGTCGGTTGTCAGGACATTATTAGAAAGCTGACAGAATCGAGTGAGGAAGTGGTCACGGACGAGCCGAAGAGTGAACCGGAGCGAAGTTCAGGGGGATCGTTCATTATTCCTGCCAGCGTTCTATTAGCGAAGATGGATTAGCGAAAGCTACAGGAAAACTCGTATCCGATATTCGCTTGCTCTTTTTTCAGTGTCTCTCATTTCTCAGCACACACACTACACACTTTAAATGGAATGCAGACAAAAAAATTTTGAAAGATTCTCTAGCTGTCGTCTCCTCAGACGCTGCCGTGTTACTTCCTGAGCCCTTTGGTTTCCTCGTCCCCTTCTAATTTGGCGAATTTGCGCAAGGTCGTTTTGGGGTCATCCTGTCCATTTTGATTTTGTCTGCACTTTGATAAGGTGATGTCAGTAATCAGACTGTCTGTCTCCTTCCAGACACTCAGTCCTCTCACAGGTCGTGTCCGGTTGTGTTGTATTTGAATTTCTGAGGTCCATATTCAATTTAGAATCAGAATCAGAAAGAGCTTTATTGCCAAGCTTGGAGTTGCACATATTTTTTGTATTAAATTAAATTACATTAAATTAAATTACATTTAATTTAATTTAATTTAATTTAATTTAATTTAATTTAATTTAATTTAATTTAATTTAATTTAATTTAATTTAAAGTGGTATTGAATTAAAGTTTTAAAATTAAACAAAATAAATTAAAGTTTTCTATAGGGCTTTTCATAATAGACATTGTCTCAAAGCACCTGTACAGAACATAAGAATTATAGAACAAAAATGTAAATCATTAAATAAACAAACAAACAAACAAACAAATAGGTGGTTTTGATGTTTGAACAATTTTCAAACATCAAAATTCGAATGACACTCAGAAAGTTACTCATATTCAGAGTCAGCTTACACACATGTCCAACACGATTTCATTTACAGCTTGTTATAATTCTGCAAGTAGTTTTTGTGTGGTTTGCATTGACAAGGTTGCCAGATTGTTCTTGTTGAGCAGATGTTTGCTGTGCACATGAAGCCACAAGATGCTGAAAAGACCCTGTGAAATTGTTGTGTGTTCGGGATGTTGGCTTTTTGATTCCGTTTTTGTACTATCTATCAGCTAATAGTTATTTTTATTTATTTTTAATAAGAACATGGCTGCAGTTCAAGGATACATTGATTTTGTCTGCACTTTCAGACTCTGCTGAACACGACAAAGCATTTCTGAGGTCCATATTTAATTCACTTACTCGTTATTCGTTACATGATTTTATTTATGTCTTTATATAATTCTGCAAGTAGCTTTCGTAAGGTTTGCATTGACGAGGTTGCCAGATTGTCCTTCTTGAGCAGATATTTGCTGAGGATTGTGTTCAAGGAGCCACGATCTTGTACATTTGTTATGTATGTGTGTCTTGGCCACAGTTTAAAGAATAAGCTGACCAAACACTCATCAGCTTTGAGCTTAATTGAATGCTTTCTGCACCCTGTGTGAATTTTAGCAATCCTATAATATTGTTACAAACCACACTGTGCGACATGGATCTAATAAAACGTAGGTACGAGATGCATGTTGGCGGTACAATGATGACGCATATTCAGTCGTAGGCGCCGATAAAAGTCTGTATAGAAAAATAAGTGCTAGTTTAGCACTAGTGCAAGTGGTAAACAAATCGAACAACATGAATCACGCTGAGGCAATTGTGTTTTTTCTGAGTAAGAAAAGCAGGAGAGAAGGCGGTGGTGGAGGAGGGGTATATGGAGGGGAAAAAATGATACTTGGGATGCTAATTATGCAAAGAGAGCTTGAGGTGAGGCAAATCTGCATGTACTGCCAGAAATCCACAAGATTTTTCTAAGACGTATCACTACACTACGGACGTGTGTCCTGAGAGTCACATAGAATACAGATTTACATGGCAGAGGCAGAGCTGCGTCTTCCAGGAAAAGAACGTCTGGTTTTATTCCTTTTTTATTTATTTTTTTTTGCACTACAAAGGCGATTGTGAAAGAGCCATGCGTTAGAAGTCAGAAGGCACTTTGGTGATTTGCTGTCTGTCTGAACAAAATAAATAAAATTGAACTCTCTGAACATATTGAATTGCAGAACATCATATTTTTTGCCATTGCATTGTACTACATTAAATCGCATCGTGTGTAGCTGTTTTATATGTATCTTTAATGTATCGTATCGTTGGCTATGCATCGAGACGTGAATCGCTTCGGCCTCAGTTATTGAGATGCACAAGTCAGTGCTAATGATCTCATTGTGGAAAGAATGAAATGATTCATTTATGCATTTAATATTGCCAATTATTATCAATATCATTATTATCCAAAATGACATTGTGAGTGCATCAAATGGTCAGAGAGCAGTGCTGCAGTCTGTTCAAAAGTGCAACTGATTTAAAATTCCCAGACAGGCAACATCCACCTAGAACGTGTTTTCTGACAAAAATGTACAAAATGTACGATCAAACTGTGTTACCAAACTGTACAACCTGAACTTAACACATTCATTACTCATCTCAATCCATTCCACCATCATTTATTTATCATTATTTATACTTAACCTTATTACACTGTTTACATGCTGTTTTTTGCACCTCTTGACTGCTGCTGCTTCTCTTTTCTACACTGCATTGTGTTTGTTTATATTTACTCTCAGTTATAGTTTTTATAGTTCTAGTTGCACAGTACTGTTTATTCAGAGTATACAATAGGTTTACTTTCGGTGCTATCTTGGATTATGTGTTTTGTGTTGTCTTGTGTTGTCTGTCTGTCTGTACTGTTGTTTGTCTGTCTGTACTGTTGTCTGCCTGTCTGTACTGTTTGTCTGTCTGTCTGTTCTGTCTGTCTGTCTGTCTGTACTGTTTGTCTGTCTGTCTGTTCTGTCTGTCTGTCTGTCTGTCTGTCTGTCTGTCTGTACTGTTGTCTGTTGTCTTTCTGTCTGTACTGTTGTCTTTCTGTCTTACTGTTTGTCTGTCTGTCTGTACTGTTGTCTGTATGTCTGTACTGTTGTCTGTCTGTCTGTACTGTTTGTCTGTCTGTCTGTTCTGTCTGTCTGTCTGTACTGTTTGTCTGTCTGTTCTGTCTGTCTGTCTGTCTGTCTGTCTGTCTGTCTGTACTGTTGTCTGTCTGTCTGTCTGACTGTGCTGTTGTCTGTCTGTTTGTACTGTTTGTCTGTATGTCTGTACTGTTGTCTGTCTGTCTGTCTGGCTGTACTGTTGTCTGTCTGTTTGTACTGTTTGTCTGTCTCTCTGTACTGTTGTCTGTCTGTCTGTACTGTCTGTCTGTACTGTTGTCTGTCTGTCTGTACTGTTTGTCTGTCTGTCTGTCTGTCTGTCTGTCTGTCTGTCTGTCTGTACTGTTGTCAGTCTGTCTGTACTGTTTGTCTGTCTATCTGTACTGTCTGTCTGTACTGTTTTTCGTTTGCAAAGTTTGCACTAGGTTGCACTCAATGCACTTAATGTAGCTTTATGTTATGTGTTGTAGCTCTATGTTGTTTTGTTGAAGCACCAGGGTTCTGGAGGAACATTGTCTTGTTTTTACTGTGTACTGTGTACCACTGTGTATAGTAGAAATGACACTAAAAGCCTCTTGACTTGACTTGAAAATGACTGCACGTTATTTCCAACAGTAACTGATTTTGCTTAATATGTAGGATTTGTGTAGTGCAACCGAGTAAAATGTGTTGAGTCAAATAGTTTTTTTCATTCCGGAAAACATTTCCATTGCTATAATTGAACGTCTAATATGTTTTTACTCCTATACAATTTCGAAATGCCTTCCCTCACTACTATGGATGTGAAAGAGTGATAAATGAAAAGAGGTCTGTGAAAGCACAAGCGTAACCCCACGGTTCTGCTTAAAGTATGTGTGGAGTAAGTGTTTTCTCAAAGTGTGTGTGTAACTATAAATAACTCTCTCCTTATAAAGGAGACTTACGTCTATTAGCAAAGTGAGTTTTACTGTTACAGGAGTCATAAGTAATCATACACTATATGGGCCATTCACAAGTAATCATACACTATATGGGCAAAAGTATTGAGACATCTGACTTTTCCAGCCATATCTGGTTCTTCCCCAAACTGTTACCACAAATTTGGATGCACACAATTGTACAAGACGTCTCCAGATGTGCCAGCAGGAAATGTTTCCTTTATTTTGCACAAAAAAAAAAAAATCCATGAAGATTTGCTTTCCATGGGTTAGAGTGGAAGATCTGCTATAGAGCTCCAACTCTATTGAACACCTGTAGGATGAACTGGAAGGCTGACTGCACCCCAGGGCTCCTCACATCCCAATCTTATGCTCAGGTGTCCACAAACTTTTGCCGTTATAGATATACATATGCAATCTCTTCTCACAAGAACCTTAAATCAGGAACCTTTTGAAATTTTGTAAGTAATTGCTGTGTTCATAGAAGCATCAAGTTCTAGAAGCATCTCACTGCGACGAAAAGCGACAGATTTGGTTCTATGTTCTCAATTTTTTCTGTTTTCTGTTACCCAGGCAAAGAATCCAAATGTTTCCACGATGGCAAATAAATCACTATTAGCTCATCGCCAAAGCCCCCTGCATAGTCCAGGCGTAGTGTAGGCGTATGTGGGCCCCATTTGGTCATCAGGGTTTCTGCTAAGTCAAATTTAAGACTTTCAAGACCTTTTGAAGACTGATTTAAAAAAGAATCAAATTCAAGACCTATATCACATCACAAACACGCAAACACACACACACACAAACACATTGTTAGCAATTGAACTTAATGAAGATTTAATTTCAAGCCCAAGTATCGCTAAACTTGCACTTCCCCAGAGCTGAAAAAATTAAAATCCGTTACATGGACATTGAAAAATGAAGATCTGTTCGAATTTAACACCTTAAACAGGGAATTTAATGCCTAAAATTACAATTTTAGATTTTTTTAAATCCAGAAACACACAATGCAACTCCTTCTGACCTTCTCTATCCTTCTCCATCAACATCCTCAAAGCAAATAATGCGCCTGTGGTGCTCTTCCTCGGCATGACAACATTCTGTTGCGTTGCTCACAGATGGTCACCTCTTCTTTCAGCCTGGCTTCCACTACTCTTTCTTATAAACTCATGGTGTAACTGATCAACTTAATTCCCCTGTAGTTACTGCAGGTCTGCACATCTCCCTTATTCTTAAAGATCGGTACCAGCACACTCCTTCTCCATTCCTCAGGCATCTTCTCACCTTCCAAAATCCTGTTAGACAATCTGGTTAAAAACTCCACTGCCATCTCTCCTAAACATCTCCATGTCATCTGGTTCTACCGAATTTTCCACTTTTCATCCTCTTAATAGCTGCTCTCACTTCCTTCTTACTAATCCTATCCACTTCCTGCTTTACCATCTCCACACCATCCAACCTTCTCACACACTTCTCACTAGTCAACACATTTCCATCTCCATCCTTTATTGCTCTAACTTGCAGCACATCCTTCCCAGCTCGGTCCCTCTGCCTGGGCATTTGTTAAACATCATATGATATATGGAAATACAGGGAAGTGTTTTAACAGCTTAGATCAGTTTAGTTTTATTTGTAAAGCGTTTTTCTTTTTTCTTTTTTTTACAATGGACATTGTTTTAATGCAGATTTACAGAGATAAAGAGGTTATAGAGTAAGTGTGTTCCTCATAAGTTCCTAAATCTTTAAAAGTTTCAATTCAATTCCATTCAATTCAATTCAATGTTCCAAAGTGAAGATAAATAGGTTTATGGAATATAAACTCAAAATGTAGAAAATAGGTTTAGGGTTTGTCAATAATCATCGATCTGTTTGACCTTTGACTCCATTTGGTCCCCAGTTTGAGCAGCTGGCTTTCTTGTGGATGGAGAGACAGAAGTCTGGTGGAAACTACAGCCGCTACAGAGCACAGACCGAGAAACACGTTGTGCTCTGTGTCAGCTGTCTGAAGATAGACCTCCTCATGGATTTCCTCAACGAGTTCTTCGCGCACCCCAGACTGCAGGTGCGTTTGTAAACACGTCTCGTCTGAGTAAGATCAGCACCATGCTTGTGTTCTTATGTGTTTATAATTATATTGTTCACTACTTTCCCTCACTGGCCACTTTAATGATCTCATTTATACAGTTTTCCAGTCAACCAATCACATGGCAGCAGCACAATCCACAACATTATACAGATACAGCATCAGTTTCCCCATTATTAATGTAGCATTTTCAGATGGATGGATGGATGGATGAATGGATGGATGGATGGATGGATGGATGGATGGAATGACATAATGGTAGGCAGGCAGACAGACAGACAGACACACAAAATTGTGTGTGTATGCGTGTGTGTGTGTGTGTGTGTGTGTGTGTGTGTGTGTGTGTGTGTGTGTGTGTGTGTGTGTGTGTGCGTGTGTGTGTGTTTTACATGCGTATCTAAAAGTCTCATTAGGGATCTGAGAGGTGTAATCCCCAGCTGGAGCTCCTGGCAGCCTCTGGCATGAGGATTACAGCAGCATTAATGTAAATCAGGGAATCTGTTTCAGTCTCAACACATTACAGTCAGCAAGAAACCACACACACACACACACACACACACACACACACACACACACTCACACACACACGTCTCTATTACAGCACTCAGGGCAAATAGATTTCTATAAATAAACCTTGTTGTGGGAACACGTGCTGCATCTGTGTTTGTATTTTGATTGCTGAAACACCTCATGGAGCTTCGTGTAATGTGTGTGTGTATATGTGTGTGTGTGTGTGTGTGTGTGTGTGTGTGTGTGTGTGTGTGTGTGTGTGTGTGTGTGTGTGTGTATGATAGAAAGATACATCCTCTGAAGTGCAAATGAACAGCGGGAATGGAGCGGATTGTTGTCATAGCAATGCAGCCTGAATTCCAATTATTGTTGCGAGATGGTTTTCCTCCAATAGAGCGTGATGCGATGGTTAAGGTCATGTGGCAGACAGACGTTTGTGTCCCACTTGCTATGGAGGAAATGTGTTTGCCACCTGAGAATAGACATATACATTCATAAGGCATGCATAACACGTTTATTAGGCATTCGGAAATTGTTCATAGCAGGTGCATAAAGCGTTCGTAAGGCATTTATAACACATTTAAATCACATTCATAAAGTGTTTATAACATGTTCATGAGGTGTTCGTAACATGTTCATAAAACACAACACATTTATTACATGCTCATAAGGCTCAGTTTATAACATTTTTATAAAGCATTCATAAGATGTTTATAAGGCATTCATATCATGCCCCTAATATGTTCATAAGGCATTTCTAACAGGTTCAAAAAAGCATTCATAACACATTCATAAGCTTTTGTATGCCACAATATAAGATAGATAGATAGATAGATAGATAGATAGATAGATAGATAGATAGATAGATAGATAGATAGATAGATAGATAGATAGATCGATTGAGCGATTGATCGATTGATTTATTGATGTATGTGTTACATGAGGAATGAGGAATCTCTAAGAAGAAGCAATCATAAGGTAAAGCTCAGTATGATGCTTCCACCACCATGCTTCACACTGTAGATGATGTTTATTATAAACATGGCCATTTACTAAAAATGTTACTGAAATTTGGTTGGTCGTTACGTTAATGACGATTTTCAGGTTTGACTTTTTTCTCCTTTACCTCTATCCCCGGCTGGTATGCAGGACTACTACGTGGTGATCCTGTGCCCGACGGAGATCGACGTCCAGGTTCGGCGGGTTCTACACATCCCACTCTGGGCTCAGAGGGTCATCTACCTGCAGGGCTCTGCACTTAAAGACCAGGACCTGATGAGGGCTAAGTAAGAGCTTTCAGGTTCCTACTTAATTGTGATTAGGAGTGAGTTGTTTTTTTTTTGCAAATTATATCCATTCGTCAGCAGTCACTATAAATCATTGTCAGTTTCGTGACAGGCATTTTTATGGACTTGTACAATTTTTAGTTGATTATCCCCTAGAATTCCTGGAAGATCTCAGTCAAAAAAGTTGGAATTGTTGCATCTTATGATATTACAACGTCTAGTGTCTAGGAGGGAACTTGTGCTCCAATTTCAATCAAATTAACACTCTCCAAAACATCTCCTGTATGTGGAAGAGGGCAGATATCACAGACCTTTCCTGCTATTACGGATGTCATGGCATCCAGGAAACCCAATGTTCATGTATGAATGTGATATTTGATGATAAAAAAAACCTCAATATAGATGGAGCAGAGAAACTGTGAAAGGATCCGGATGTTGCGTTTGTTCATTTAATTCCTCACCTGTCTATAGATATTCCCAAAGAACTTATCTGTGAAGGTTTTCATCTGTCCTGGTCACGTAACAGCTCCTGAGTTCTACTCGTGAGTCAGTGTTTACTCCACTAGGTCCACACCAATTCACACCTGAAGATTGGTGACATGCACATAACTTGTGTTTTTTTTCTGAAGGAGAGAAAGAAAAATATTTCCATTCTGAGAATCGTGGAATTCCATCAGGATTGGATTAACAGTGCAGGATCTTCACAAGGATCCTGGGCATGGCTGTGAGACCTCCTGATCAGACCTGCAGCAGCACTTTGATTATTATGAAAATAATTAGCGAAGGCTAACATGGCTAAGAGTGATAAGCAGTAAACAGACGATGCTATGAGAGAGCAGTTAGCTGTTTGTGTTAGCGTTGCACCAGTGGCTGCTGATTTCCCATCAATATTAGCAGAGCTGCTATTGACTGTTGTGTTCACTTTATCTCCATTACAGTTTATATTAATTTTGAAAGAAGATTCATCTCTCTCTCTCTCTCTCTCTCTCTCTCTCTCTCTCTCTCTCTCTCTCTCTCTCGCGCTCTCTCTCTCTCTCTCTCTCTTTCTCTCTCTCTCTCTCTCTCTCTCTCCATCTCTCACTCATCTCTCTCCCTGCCTTTCTCTCTTTTTCTGTTCATCAATCTCTGTTTTCTTGTATCTTTCACTTTCTATTTTCCTGCCGCTCTGTTTGTCTCTTTGTCTCTCTCTCTCTCTCTCTCTCTCTCTCTCTCTCTCTCTCTCTCTCTCTCTCTCCTTTCTCTCTCTCTCTCTCTCTCTCTCTCTCTATCTATCTATCTATCTATCTATCTATCTATCTATCTATCTATCTATCTATCTATTTATCTGTTCTTCTGCCTTTCTCTCTCTTACTATCTCTGTCTGTCTATTTGTGTCTGTCTCTTCTACTGTCTCACTTTCTTTCTGTGAATCATTCTGTCTCTCTCTCTCTCTCTCTCTCTCTCTCTCTCTCTCTCTCTCTCTCTCTCTCTCTCTCTCTCTCCCTCTCTTAAACGCTCTCCCTCAATCCCTCTCTGTTTTCTTCATTATGGAGTGTGTGTGTTATCTGAAGCCCTGCACTTCCTGGTTCTGTCTCATCCCTGTGTTCTGATTGGCTGCAGAATGGATGATGCCGAGGCCTGTTTTATCCTGAGTAACCGGTTTGAAGTGGATCGCCTTGCTGCTGTACGTTCCTACTGATTCTCCCTCGTTCTCCCTCTCTGTCCATGTCTCTTCTGTCTGAGTCTTTCTTTATATCTCACTGTCTGTGTCTGTTTTTCTTTGTGTCCCATTGTATCTCTGTCTGTCTCTGTCTTTTTCCACATCTCACTGTCTGTCTCTTTCTTTCTCCACGTCTCACTGTCAGTCTGTGTCTTTTTTTTTATATCTCACTTTCCGTCTCTGTCTGTCTCAATGTCTCATTGTATCTCTCTGTTTTTCTCTGTGACTTCTTGTTTGTCTCTGTCTTTCTCCACATCTAACTATTTGTCTCTATGTTTCACTGTCTGTCCTGTTTCATATTTATCTGTCTTCCTGCCTCTTCCTCTTTGTCTCTCATTGTCTTACTCTGTCTTTCTTCCTGCTTTTCTTTCCATTTTTTTGTCTCTGTCTGTATCTGCCTTTCTATTTGTATTTGTCTCTTCCTCCCTGTGTATTCTTCATCACCATCTCTCTCTTTATCACTTTCTGTCTCTGTCTCACTCTATCTTTTCCTTTTTCTCTCTGTGTTTGTTATGTTTTCTCCATCTCTCCATCCCTCTGTCTCTTTTTATTCTTTTTTATTGGTTACCATATTGGTATGAATTATTTTACATACAATATTGTCTTTCTATCTATCAGCCTCTATTTATTCTTTCTCTCTTTTACACTCTCTCTCTCTCTCTCTCTCTCTCTCTCTCTCTCTCTCTCTCTCTCTCTCTCTCTCTCTCTCTCTTTCTCTCTCTCTCTCTCTCGCAGGATCATCAGACTATCCTCAGAGCTTGGGCGGTGAAAGATTTTGCCCCCAACTGTCCTCTATACGTCCAGATCCTCAAACCTGAGAACAAGTTCCACGTCAAATTTGCAGGTCAGAATCTGGTCTCCTATTAAAGACTACAGCAGGTGGTGTGTGTGTGTGTGTGTGTGTGTGTGTGTGTGTGTGTGTGTGTGTGTGTTTATGTTTATGAATGAGTGTGTGGTTAGAAGATTGAAGTGATTACCAGGAAAAACAATTTCACACCATCTCACACCATCAAACACAAATCACAACTGGCAGCTCTGCTCTGATGAGCATCTGATGAGAGCATGTGTGTGTGTGTGTGTGTGTGTGTGTGTGTGTGTGTGTGTGTGTGTGTGTGTGTGTGTGTGTAAAGCACAGACCCCTGCTATCCAGGATGATGGCTGACAGAATTACACACACACTTTTAACTTCATATTCTGAGGATGAAATTTTAGTTCCTGTAAATGAAGTTGTTAATATTTGTGACAAACATTTGAGTTTTTTTATATTATATTTACAGTTCATATGGGAAATAATCACAACCTTCACTTTTTCAATATTCAGTTATGTTACAGTTTTATTAATCAGATCAGAAATCTAAATCTGTAATTCAGGATATTTACAGGTGAAAGTGTACTTAAAAAAAAAAAAAAATGCAAACGCCACATATTAAATTTAATGATCTTTATTTTAGACATTTTAAAGCTTATAGTGGCTGCTTCATGAGTGCATGTGGGATTTCTCTTTTAACAAATTCACTCATGCTGGTTTGTTTCTTTCTAAAAACAAGGTGTACAAGATGTAAATTGTGTACAGAAAATCAACATTTGTATTGTTTTTGATGAAAATTGCAGATGGAGAGGTTGACAAAAAAACCCCCACATTTTGTGTAGTTGTAAAGAACATCAGCCGAACATCATCCGTCTTTGTGCGTTTCTCGCATTCAATTCCACATCTGTTCATGTACAACCTCTAGTTACCTCACACATTGACTATTGTAATTCTCTTTTGTTTTTGTTTTGTTTCCTCACAAACTCCTTCATAATCTTCATCTGGACCAGAACCCAGCTGCCTGTATAATTACTAAAACCTCCTCTATCGAGCAGATCTCCCTGTTCTTTATCACCTACACCTCATACACCCCAAAGTGCACTTTCAGATCTTCCTCACCTGTTTCCATCACTGTACCTTCTTCCTGTTTAGTCACTATGTGGTTTAGGGCATTTAGCTGCTTCTCATCTCTGGAATTCTCTTCCACAATCAAGACAAACTTGTGACTTTCTGAACACTTTTAAATCATGCCTCAAAACTCATCTGTTCAGATTCGCTTTTTTTGGATTAATTTGAACAGTTAAATAGCTTTTTGTTGTTGTTTGATTTTATGATTTGACTCTACTGTACGTGTCCTTGAGGGTTTAAATAAAATAAAAGGTATTATTATTATTATGATTAAGATATAAGCATCTGGAATATAATTACATTTCATAATTAAATGATTTGTGGATAAATTTAATATACAAACAATACAAACAGTGAAAACGGCATTTGAGCGTAGCCGCAGTAAATCACGTATGAAAACAGATGAGTTGCTGTTGTAGTGGACGGATGTGAAAAAAGAGAACGGAAGGAAAAACGCAGCGAGACAAAACAGACTTCATATAAAAAAACTGAAAAAATGTGCATCAAAAGCACAATCAGTCGCTGAAAAGCACAACAGTGAGTAAAGATGTGATCGTTTACTGCTGCTGTTATTTGCAGCTTTTAGTTGAGTTTAGTAGATTCAGTGTTTGTGGCACCGTTTTAATCGAATCATCACGATGTCGCGAGCGAACTGATTGAGCCACTTGACGCTCGGAGTCACGACAGAACGGATCCAGTGCGACTTTCCTCGAGCTACACACACAATAGCACTTTACTAAACTACACCATTCACACATGATGAGGATTCGACACTTTTTGCTGATCGTGCTGATCCTTCATCCGTGACACAGTTTTTCCTGCTGTCTTTGACCCTGAACTCGCCGTCATTTCACAAGCGGCTGTGTATCTTACCGTCACGCTAAACTGCAACGTCAGCAGTTTCAGTTATAAAAACTTCAGCGGGCCAACTAGTCGATAACGTTAACAAATATTATTATTTTATTGATCAGATGTTGCAGTTCTACTTACAGCTTTATTCCAAAATAGATTACATTAATTATTTTCTTCAAAATTATATAACAAAAACCTTTAATGTAACAAAACCCCATAATTCTCCATTTTCATTTTAGTCCCTTTGTTTTCTTTTTATTAATTCTCCTTCTCCTTTTTTTTTTTTTTTCATTTCTTTTTTATTTACATTTTGTTTGTTTGTTTTTTTCTTTCTTTCTTTCTTTCTTTCTTTCTTTCTTTCTTTCTTTCTTTCTTTCTTTCTTTTTCAATTTAATTTATTTCTTTCCTTCTTGTATATTTTCTTTCATTCTACTCCTTTTTTTTCGTTTCTTCCCCCTTTTCTTTTCATTTCCTCTTTTTTCCTTGTTTGTTCTTTTCCTATGTTTTCTTTTTTTATTGCCATTTTCCTTTCTTTTTTCCATTTCTTTCCTTTTTCTTTTTCTCTTCATAGATTTTCTTTTTTTCCTTGTTTCTTTCATTCAATTACCTTTATTTTCTTTGAATTTCTTCTCATTATACATTTTTTTTCTTATTTCTTTTTTCTTTTTCCTTCCATTTCTACAGTATTCTTTCTTCCCATTGCTTTCTCCTTCTTTCTTTTTCTTTACCTTTTTATTTCTTTCCCTCTTGTTTCAGTCCTTTCATTCCATTTTCTTTTAATTACTTCTTAATGTTTTCCTTTTTTTTGTGCTTTTTCTTTTCTTTTTTTATTTTCATTCACCTTTCTTTTTTTCTATTTATTTCCTTTATATTTTTATTTCTTCTTGTTTCTTTCCTTTCATGTAATTCCCTTAAAACTGTTCTTATTATTCTTTCTAAGTTCTTTTTATTTTTTTTCCTTTCATTCTCTTCCCTTCATTTTTATATCATTTCAATGTTTTCCTTTTCCTGCCTGTTTCCTTCCCTTCCCTTTCCTTTCCCCCTTTCTTCTTTCATTCCACTTTTCCGTATTTGATTGATTAATTGTGTAAAGCTGATTAGGTTTTTCTTTCTGTAACCTCATCAGTGAATCCAAGGCCACGATAATCACAGAGTTGAATTAGAAGTGAAATGAAGGTAAAATGATCTGGAGCTTTCTCTGATTTCTTTCTGTGAACATCTAAAAGCTGAACGCTGGCTCTCAGTGTACAATCTCTCGCCTCGTATCTGAGGGTTTAATCATCATCGTCCTCGCAGTGGCTCACCAGTGCAGTGAGACACGAAACACAGGCACAGAAAGAGGATAAGAAGCAGCCAGTCCCTGTTGGGTAGATTGATGTTATGGACTGAAGCGAAAATGAAAAGTCGTGGGACTGGGAATTGATTTCAGCAGCATTGCTGAGGAAGACGAGTCACGGCGGCATGCCTGTCGCTCCAGGCAAAGGTTTCCGAAGGGGAATCCCGGTACACAAAAAAAACATAGATCAGCTGTATAGACAGAAAAATTGAGGTAAAACCGGCATGCATTAAATACAAATCAGTACTTTTTTTTAATTAAATCCTTGCCGGGATGCATTGAGGCAGAACTTCTTATGTGTCAGATTTTATGATTATTCCTGAACTCAGCTCAGAATACTGGATTCTGATTGGCGGTTAACTTAATCAGCGTCCTAAAGGAATGTGCTGCCTTATAAACAGCCAGAGTGTGAGTTGTTTAGAGGCACAAGAATGGCAACTTGGTATAGCTTCAGATCCAAAGACCAATGTCTTAACCACTAAGCTACCACCTCCTTAGAACCTCTGATCAGAAGGTCATAGGTTCAAACTCCAACATTGCCAAGCTGCCAGTGTTGGCCCTTGTGCAGGGCGTTTAATCCTCTCTGCTGCATTGGGGGCGCTATATCATGGCTGATCCTGCACTCTAAGCTTTCTAACAAGCTGGAAAATTATGGATCTACAGTATACTTTAGAATGGGATTCGAAATACATTATGTAAAAAAAAAAGGTTTGTGGACACCTGAACAGAGGTTTTGCATGTGCTTTTTGACATCTCGTTCAACACTGAGTTATAATTTGCTGTTATAATAAGCTTTACTCTTCCAGGAAGATGTTCCATTAGATATTGTGTGAGATTTATATAGCTGATGTAGCTGAGCTGAGGAGGCCTTGGGTGCAGTCAGGACTGCTGGACTGGACTAGAATAGACTAGACTAGACAAGACTAGACTGGATTGAATTAGTTTGCACTGGATTCGACTGGACTTGACTAGCTTGGATTAGGTTAACTGAACTGGAATGGATTGGTTTGAATTGGACTGAATTGGATTGTTTGGACTGGAATAGATTGGATTGGTTTGAACTGAACTGGTCTAGACTGGATTGGACTAGACTTGACTGGACTGGATTGTATTGTATTGGACTGGTTTGTACTGAATTGAATTGCATTGGACTGTAATAGACTAGATTTGATCGGTTTGGACTAAACTGAATTGAATTGGATCGGACTGGTTTAGACGGGATTAGAATGTACTGGATTGAACAGGAATCGTAAAATAGAGTAGAGGGAAGTGTGTGTGTTTGTTTGTGTTCTTTGTTAGAGTCTTTTCTAATCTGCTGAAATTATTATTAATCTCTCATTTCAGAATCAATACAGACAAGACTCAATAAGAGACTCTGAGGAGTGTGTGTGTGTGTGTGTGTGTGTGTGTGTGTGTGTGTGTGTGTGTGTGTGTGTGTGTGTGGGTGTGTTGTGACACTGGTCTGATGAGCTGCTCTAAGTGGTTGAGTGGGTGATTTTAATGACTGCCACTAAAGACACATCTCAAGCTCTACATATGGTTTCATCTCAGACTGATACTCGTGTCTCTGAGTTCATCCTGATTGGATTCTCCTTAGTTTTTAGAGATTAATAGATTTTAATTGCTCCTGAATTCCCTTTGTTTTGTGCAAGAATTTAGGATTGGCTTGGATAGGATATATTAGAATAATTTACACTACAACTATTGTGTTGGATAGGATTAAGTAGGATTGAGTAGGATTGGACTGGATAGGATATTATGAGATTGGATTGGATTGGATTGGATTGGATAGAAGATAGGTTCGGATAATATAGTATAGAACAGGATAGGATTAGATAGTGTTGAATTGGATTGGATTGAATGGAAATGGATTAGATAGGATTTAGATTGGGTTGGATAGGACTGCATAAAATAGGAATAGATTGGATACATTAGAATAGGTTACAAAGGAATTGGATTGGATATAATAAAATTGGATTAGGTAGCATAGATTAGAATACTTATTGTAAAAGGATTGGATTGGATAAGGGTAGATTAGATAAGAATCGGTTTTATAAACGTATAGAACGAGATGGGATTGGATTGGATTCAAATGACAGAGTACATAAAAAAAGATATATACAGATTATCACAGAGGAAAACAGAGCAGTAACATGATCGCAATTTAAAGTGTGTGTGTGTGTGTGTGTGTGTGTGTGTGTGTGTGTGTGTGTGTGTGTGTGTGTGTGTGTGTTTCTTCCTGGCTCAGGCAGAAAACATAATTGAAAGTGTATGTTTGATCCTCCAAACCCTCCCATTATGACAGAACCTTCTCCTGTAGTCAGAGTCTCTGTAAATCAGTCACGTTTTCACGGCTTGTCTTTCTTCATCACACACAATTTACTGGAGACGGAGTCAATTTTTCAGGCGGGTGCTGTTTTTATGTTGTTTTTTTTTACCTGAAAGTGTATATATCTTTATCTTTGAGAGTAGCGAATGGAAAACTTTTGTGGGGGAAAACAGATTGTTTGTGTGTCAGTGTTTGGGTTGTTTTTGTGTATGCAGTTAATGGTGTTTTGTGTTGTGTTGGTCGCTGCGGCGGATAATACGCTCATGAATTACAGCTAAACGATAAATGCATGTTACTCGTTGGCTCTAATAGAAAACGAACAGCTCTGTCAGTCTCAATTAGGCAGACTGGAGAGGCCAAAGATAACAGGATGTACAGAGGGAGGTCCTGTTATTCTCTGGCTCTGATCTCAGGCACAGTGTGTGTGTGTGTGTGTGTGTGTGTGTGTGTGTGTGTGTGTGTGTGTGTGTGTGTGTGTGTGTGTGTGTGCGCACCTCTAAATAAACTGCTGCACCCTGAGGCTCTGCTTTTTCCACAGAAATAAAAGAAAGCCACCCAGAAAGATAACCAAAAACAACCAGAGTCCCAAATGTAACAACAACAGGCAGAAAAAAGACCAAATGAGTCACGATTCACTCGTTTTCATGAAAAAAATAAATAAAAACATGCCAGGAAATGACACGATCTTTCATTTTACTCCGTTATGGATAAAATGTCAAATTATCAGTGCTTCTTTTCATGGTGGGACTAATAAAAGAGTAAATATAATTATTTCTATTATTATTACGCCGTACGGTCTGATGGTTGTGGCTACACACCGGATCCTTTATATAGTACGACTGAATGTTTGTGGACACCACTGCTTCTCTCTCTTTACCCATCCCGAGGCATCCTGAGGTTTCTCCAGCCCCTGTCACGTCCCACCTCATGAAGATTATGGACCTTTAAAGAAGCTCACAAACATCCCAAACTATCTAGAGATGTACCAGCGCCAGTTGGATCCCACTTCATGTGGATTTTGGACACTGGACCTCTTTGAGTGTTTAAAGGCTCTGGCATGGAGAAGCTGGTGTTGGATCTGTGATGATCTCAAATGTTGAGATATTTTACGAGTTGCTCAGTAGCTCCTGGTTCCATAATCTCAAATGACTGTATAAGACTGTAGAAAGATCATTACTCATAATCTTATACTCCAGTGCTCATGTTAGTTCTCTCTCTCCAGTGTTCTGTATTGTTGAAAGATTTATGATCACACTCTTGATGTCACCCAAGTGAGGATGGGTTCCCCTTTTGAGTCTGGTTCCTCTCAAGGTTTCTTCCTCATTACATCTAAGAGAGTTTTTCCTTTACTACAGTCGCCACGGCTGCTCATCAGGGATAAATACACACCGTTGACCTTCACTGGTTAATCCTGTAAAGATGCTTTGAGACAAAGTCTGTTGTCCAATATATTAACATTATATAAGTGTGGCAGGAAAATCTATAATTATATCTACATCATGAAACAGCTGTTTAACATTAAATTGTTTTGATGTTTTGCGAAATGCCGGATCGAAGCGAATCATTCACCCCATGACTGATGTCTGATACCGGATGATCTCAGAGCGTTCAGTGTAAACATGTCTGGGTATTTTTTTGGTAAAACCTGTACGAAACTAAATACAAAAATCACAGACCCTGTAACTGCAGCGCTGACTGGTAATCATCCGGTCCTACTCTAACATCACTCCCTGTACCCAAAGCACTTATGTACATTTCTTCGAGAAAATCGTTCTGAGAATTTAATCTGATGTGATAACAAAATTACAGACCCGCACCCAGCCTGGCTCTCCGAAACACTTTACTGTGGCAGCAAACCCATTTCTACCTCCATCTCTGAAAATTTGGATCATGTCTGATAAATCACAGAAAAGTCACAGATGCTTGCTGACGTAAAATTGAAAAAGTAGATTAATTTTAGGGTTTGGTTGATACAAAATATTTTGATCTTGTGGAGCTCAAAATGGGATGGGATGTGTTTTGGAGGGTTTTCACCTTGTGGCAAGATGGTGAACTACACATCAACATTTTTTTTCTTTTGCACTATATTAAGACACTTTTTCAGCCAAACTGTTAGAGGTACACAATTGTATAGGATGCATTTAAAATTCCCCCTTCACTTCAAATAGGAAACCCAAACCTGTTCCCGCATGACAATGTCCCTGTGCACAAAGCCGGCTCTATGAAGATCTGCATTACATGGGTTGGAGTGAAAGGAAAAAGGAGGAGAAAAAGTGGAAAGCCAATGAGGAGGTTAATGGATGTGGTGAGGATGGACAGACAGACAGACAACAGTACAGACAGACAGACAAACAGTACAGACAAACAGTACAGACAAACAGTACAGACAGACATACAAACAGTACAGACAGACAGACAAACAGTACAGACAGACAGACAAACAGTACAGACAGACAGACAGACAGACAAACAGTACAGACAGACAGTACAGACAGACAGACAAACAGTACAGACAGACAGACAACAGTACAGACAGACAGACAAACAGTACAGACAGACTGTACAGACAAACAGACAATAGTACAAACAGAGAGACAACAGTACAGACAGACAGACAGACAAACATTACAGACAGACAGACAAACAGTACAGACAAACAGTACAGACAGACATACAAACAGTACAGACAGAAAGACAAACAGTAAAGACAGAGAGACAGACAGACAGACAGACAGACAGACAGACAGACAGACAGGTTACAAAGAACATGATTAAGGCGTGTTGATTTCAGAAAATCTCCGTATTATTTTTGTACCTTCCTTAACAAGAAGAGAACATTCCTGCGACAGACTTTCTGCATTACATTTGTAAAGCCATGATCTAATCATCTTTACATGAAATCCACCAGCTCTCGAGCAGGTTTCAGCTTATGTTCCAACTATGCTGCTGTAGCACAACTCCAGAATGAGGTTCGAACATCAAACAATCCTGGATAATGTCAAATCATCCACAGTAAAATGCAGCTAATTGAGTAATCCGCGTATGACGAACAGACCCGAGTTTATTCACTCTGTGTAAGTCATTAGTAGGAAGAAAATACTGTATTCGAAGCAGCGTGTTGATATAAACCTGTGATTTGTTGCTGCACTGTTAGAAAATATTTCTCTGATATTTTATTCCTTTATAAAGTGAACCAAAGAACAATTTAAAACACAAGCAGTTTATGACTCTATCGTTGTGCAACTCCTCCCGTGGCTTCACTGTGAGGACACCGATCTCGTAACGATCAATATTACTGCGTACAATAAATATCGACGTGAAGCATTCAAACAGGAGGATGATGACTTTCTGACTTTTAGAGATTGAAGCTCAATAAAGAGTTTACCTACAGAACCCTGGTTCCAATCTTTCCCTCATTCTGCCTTTCTGTTCATCATCTCTAGTATCTAAATGATGTTGTGTTTGAACGAATGAATGATGTCATTTATTTCAGTGTTATTAAAACTTCAGGACCCACATGGATTTAATATTTCATTTTATTCTTTTACTCACCGCCGAGCTGAAAAATCGTGGTTTTGGGTTGAGTGAAAAATGTCGATGCTACAGGGCAAGAATAACATTTCAGTAATGTATTGCAGAAATCATTTACAATTTATTGAGTTTCATCATTTATTCAGTGATATTTATAACATTGGGCGAGCATGCGATGTTGGATTTCTGACTGAACAAATACACAGGGTGTGGACTGGACTGAAATACTCAATTGAATTCAATGTTATGTGTACGGTTCTATTACTAATAGACATAATTCCATTGTTTAAATGGATTATACATTTCAAAATCATCAAATCATTAAATACTTTATATAAGTTTATCCTTAATGAGCAAATCATTGGCGACCTTGGTGAGGAAAACTTCCTGAGATGGTATGGGGAAGAAACCTTGAAAGAAACCAGAGTCAAAAGGGAACCGATCCTCATCTGGGTGACACTTATTAAATTATCCATTCAATACAGTTCCATCAGGTTTTCTTGTGTTCATTGATAAAGACTGTTCACAATATTATTTATTATCTATTTGTCTTCATTCCATAGAGTTTCTCTCAGGTGTGCTGCTGCATGGAGTGCCCGTATATACGTTGAATTTTCTATCCGATCAGATTTCAGCCGTCCGATCATGTGTTGAAGGGGTCTAAAGCATCTGCCTTTAGGCCTTCAGAAATCAGCGCTGTAGGTCTCCTGTAGCTTCAAATACACGTTGCTTTTTTTCTTTTTTTGGATTTTTATTAGTAATATGTTATATGAATCACATAATGGTCACTACAGAATTCCAAATTTTTTACAGTTTTACATGTGAAAGGAACAAAGTATTTTGACAAATATAACACGTACACACACTGTCAAGTTATACAGCAAAAGAAATAAAGAAAAAAAGAAACAACTCGCCTGAAATATGGGAGAAATGGTTGCCATTTCTGAAAAAAAAAATTAGTGTTACCTTTCAGAGTAAATTAAATTTTCTCAAGTTAAAGGAAAAATCCTGTGTCTTTTAGAGGTTGTGAGTAAGAAGGTGGGACGTCCACTGTAGAAGAAGATGACGTCTGGCCAACAATGATGTGGAACTAATAACTTCCTTTAACCGTGATGCCTCATCTAGAAGTCCAAAGATAGCAATCAAGAAAACAGTGAAAGCCTTTGCTATACCACAGCTTTCAGACATGAGAGAGGAAAAAATATGTTACATAGTGGACCTTAAGGAGAAGTTGTTATAAATTTGAAAGGTTTCCTAAATTAGCAAATTTTTATTAAGTGTTTAACACAACAGGATTTTTAACAAACGAAGACATTTTGATTAGAAGGGAAGAATATTATAGCAGACTATTCCCTCTCTGAAGATCAGACGTCATTTGGTCATGAGTGGGGTAAAGTTTGGATAAAAAAGACCTGAGACTGTACATGTCACATTAATACCAAGGAACTTTAATCCAAAGGGAGTGATGTAGAAGGGCCAGTTGTTTAAGAAAAGAGGACCTGAATGTAGCAAGAATGGACAAGACACCAGGCAGACCAGATACATAGAGCAATAAATCGTCTGCATTCAGTGATCATCGATGTCCAACACCATTCCTAATAACATCCCTAAATAAAGTGGAGGGCCGCGATGAAATGGCCAATAACTCAATGTCCAATGGCATATAGGAATGGAGATAGAGGGCAGCTTTGACATGTCCCTCAAAGCATGTGCAAATTGTTTAAATATTGGATTGTGGTGATGTGAAAAAAATAATAATAATGATTTCATGCACCTAATTAATACTCCCTCTCTACCCTATCAAAAGCTTTCCAATTTAGGTCCAATGAGACCACAATTTCAGCCGTACAATAATGTCTGCATTTTCACGTCTTTTGATTGGATCGCGCTAGTCAGAGCTCACAACCCGCATCTGTAGCAAACTGCACACGCTCAAATATATTCGATTTATAAGCTGTTTTTTCATTCCACAGTGACTCACAGTTAAGAGGTTGTGCAGTAAAAGGAGACGTGTTGAATTGTGGTCATTTGGTTTCTTGCTTTAGTGATGACATTCATTCTCGCCGTATGAGATCCCTGTCTGTGATGCCGCGCTCTGTTTTACTGCGTTTCTCTATAATATTGATAGTTTTTATAGACGTGGTGTCATAATAAAGATTAAGAGGTGGATTGATTCAGGTAGGGCACCACTGAAGGCCTCGGTGTGAGATGCACAACCTGTTACTGGTTCTGAATCATTATCACAATGCATGATGAACTTGTTTTGCCTGTGAGCTGTACGTTTTGGATCGTAAGCGGATCCTTCTCTTCTCCACACTTTGGCCTTTCATTAAACTTGACTAACGTTTATCTTAATTCCACAATCTCTGTATTCATGATTCAGCCTTTTAAACAATAATTCTTAAACAATTAAATCAATATATTATAATAAGTCACGAATCAGCTATACAGGTCTTAGTTTATGTTGATAGTGTAGAAGTGATAAATCTCTTTATCCATTACTGAGGACTTTTCTGTAGCGAAAGCGTCATCCATCATCCCCCGATTATTCAACATCTCTCATCTAGAAGTCTTTCATGAAAGTCCTGGTTATCTGCTACAAAGCAGAAGGCTCAGGAAGCTAAAGCTCCTTCTGAGAGTTCCTTTAATCAATCTTCATGTCATTTGGTTAAGGACATGGCTGTTCTGCACTCGCTGAAACTCTGTTAGAGTGGAGTTAGCAAAGGAGAAAATAAAAAAACTGTTTTTTTCAGGTCCAGAACCAGTGCTTGGTACAGTGTTAAAGGGTTCAGTGGAGGAGAATCGTAGATCTTCATTTCCTTTAACCTTAGAACTTGATTTAGCTGTTCAGGCTTCCAGGAAAAGCTATGCAGACACCTTTGAGAACTGGTGGGTAAAGTTGAGGCATGCTGGATAGGAAAATAATCCAGAGCAGGAAGTCAACAAATTTGGATTTGAGAGTTGGGGGAAGGCAGTGGTGGGGCACTTGAGTTGAGGCTCTGGATTGCTGAGGGCTTTGGGCATTGGCGAGCTCATGGGTTCAAATCTTACCAATGCCAAGTTGCCATTGTTAAAACCAGGGTTTAAAAGCATGACCTTCTGATCAGTAACCCAGACCCTTAATTCAAGGCGGAAAGAGTAATAAAATATTCTACTCAAGTAAAAGTTACTTTAATGAAATTTGACTTAACTATGAGTAAAGTTACTGGTGTCACGGTGTGAGCGAAACAAAAGGCGGAAGCCGGAGTACAGCTCGCTCTGGTTTTAATGGCATGCGTGAGAGAGAGGTACACACACGCACACACACACACACACACACACACACACACGTGCGCACACATACACACATGGCAGTCCTTAGGTTGAGAAAGACAGTCCGAGTAGCGCATTGGAAGAAGCGTAGCTGACCCGAGATGCACAGGGAGGGGAAGCGCAGCCGGTACGGGATTCTGGAGTCCGGATGAAAACGGATGACAGAAGTCCTGTATGAAAGCCGGAACGACGAAACATGCAGTACGGGAAGTCCAACACAAACAATAACGAACAGGGGTTGGGAGTGAATGAGGAGCTTATATAGAAGCAGGGTGAAGTGATGATGAACCCCAGGTGAGCGTGATTAAACCTGGGGCTTCAGAGAGAGTGGAGGCATGAGTGATGATGAGCTCCAGGTGTGCCTCGTTAAACCTGGAGCTCTATGGAGAGTGGAGGCATAGAGAGCCACCAAAGGGGGCGTGGCAGGTGGATCCCTGACAACTGGTCTAAAAATCTACTCAAGTAAACGAATTTTAAAGTGTATTTCAAGTAGAAGTTACAAAGTTTTTTACCAGTGGGGGGAGGGGTGGGGGGTTTTAGTGTAGTTCAAAAGATGATCTAAATCTTTAAACTAGTTGTTTTTCCTTTACAAAATAAAAAAAAACTACAGTTCATGACTTAAGTTTGTGTTTTGTGCATTCGTGAAATCGCAAATGCAGATTCAGAATTCGGACAGTTAGCGCACAACTTTTGCCTCAACGACGTTTCGCTTTCATCTGCGTCTGCATAACTGCTCTGCATCTTTCTTTCTTGTGTGTTTTGCAAGTTTGTTCTCCATCAAACAATCAGAGCAGTAGATTTCCGGGGCATGATATTTTTTTATTTTTTTACCGGTTGCATAATTTTTTATCTATTTATCTACTTATTTAGAAATGGATATAATTTCAAGTGTAGTGAAGTAAAAATACTTTAAAGAAAAAATACTTAAAATTACAGATTAAAAAAATTGCTTTAAAAAGTAGAAGTACACAAAAAAAACTCAATACTCAATTACAGTAACGTAAATAAATGGAATTTGTTACTTTCCACCTCTGCCCCTAACCACAGCGCTGCCACCTCCCCTAGGGTGTATATATATATATATATAGTGCCTGATTCTAGCAAAGTGGGATATGTGATGCAATAATCTCAATGTGCCTCAATGTGACACATTAAGCCGTTATATTCTTTGTAGGTCTTTGCAGGGTTTAAAATCTGATGTGAGCAACTACTAAGAGCCAGTGATAGAACCACAGAGGGTCAAAAACAAGGAATCCAATTGCATTCTGCTTCAGTAGAAAGGAATCGGATGGAATGCAGAGAAAAACATGCCAGGAATAAACTGCCAGACCTAAACATAACACCCGTGGAGAAAAATGGAAGGACAAACCTTCAAGAAAATGTTGACTTGGGGGTGCATCTCCAGGGATTCCATAGCAATTTAGTCTGACTTTGTCAAGAGTGGCCATTCATAAGAAGATGTCCTTCAAAGAATCAGATTATCCAACCAGGAGCATAAGGAGGAGATAAGGGTCCTCAGTGCTTGGAGAAGATGTGAATTTATATTAGCATTTCCCCAACTGGTGTACATCTGAATCTTGGTCAGAAGTTGCTCAGAGATCAATCACTATCCTGACAGACAATAGTTTGGCTGATCTAATGGAATGAACATTCTCATTAACAGCCGCATGAAGTTTACCACCTTGAAGTCAGACTGGTTAGAATTCTAGAGGAGAAACCTCTGATTATAAAAAAGACCAGAATTTTGAAAGCAAAATGATCCCACTTGCTAACAACTGAGACATCAAGTGTGTTTTCGCCCAAAATTGTTATGACTATGGCACTCAGAATGTGGGCAGATGTTTCACAGTCATTCGCAGTGAAAATGATGAACAAAATGAGGTCTTGAGAGCATTGTGGAGAGATGAGAGAAGGTATTGGATGTCTTGTGCAGAAAGAAGAGAGATGCATATTAAGGAGATGGAAGGAAAAGAGTGAAAATGAAGTGTAATAATAGGAATAGGAAGAACAGAATGGTATATCTTGTCTGCTTTTGCTTCAAAGAAGGTAATGGAGTTAGTTATAGAACTGGGAGTCAGCTTGACCTGTGTTTTGGAGAAGTAGATTGGGAATAAAGGCGGATCGGAATAACTGGAGTTCTAATAATTGGTACATTAGTTTGGTACGTAATTATTTAACGTCGCTCATCAGGTTGATGAAATTTGCTCAGGTCTCGAATGGAAGTTCCTCAAAAATCAGTCTGGGGATTGAGGCAGTTTCACAAATCTCCCCCTGTTCTGAGCTTGGAAAGTGGTAGCTCACTCCTGATTAGAGGACACTGCTGGGCCCTTGAGCAAGGCCCTTAACTATTAACGGTTTTGTTCAAAAGACATGATTGCAACATAAAGTCGAATGCTGTAAATGTTTTCTAGTTCCTACTTTTTCTTTTGGTTTAAAGTTAAAGGCCTTTTTACTTACATTCATGGCATTTGGCAGGTGCCCTTTTCCAGAGCGATTTACATTTATCTCATTCAGAAAATTGAGCAGTTATGGGGTTAAGGGCCTTACCCATGGGCTCAGGAGTTGAACTCACATACTTTGGAAAATCTAATGCCTTGACCACTAAACTGCAGCCTCGCCTTAAAGTTTTGTCCATTCTTACTGCAGTTAATACATTTACATTGTATGGCATTTGGCAGAAGCTCTTATCTTATCTCTACTTGTCACATGTAATTTCCAGTGAAGTGAAATTATTCCTTTTCATATCCCAGTGATGTTAGAAAGCGGGGGTCAGAGCCGCAGGGTCAGAATGGTATATCATCCCTGAAGCACAGAGGGTTAAGGGCCTTGCTCAAGGGCCCAAGAGTGGTAGCTTGACAATACCAGAGCTTGAACCTCCAACTTTTCGATCAGTATCCCAGAACCTTAAGCACTGAGCTACAACTTTCTCTGGTACCATTGAGGAAAGCCCTACATGAAGCCGTCCTCATCAGCAGCAAATGGTTTCCAGGTGTTGAGAACTCCATCCAGAAGAAGGGCATCAGGATGGATTAGGTTCAAGGTGTGGAGTACAGAATTGGACAGAATCACTGGGATTACTGTAGTGATGTGTAGATCAGATTATTTTAGTGACTTGGATCTTTGAATCTCGTTTATTAAATTAAAAAATCTTTATGTAAAAAAAAAAAAACATTCTTAAAATTTGCATGCTGGGGAAAATGTTCCAACATTGACCTTTAGTGCATTCCTTCGTTTTCAAATGTAGTGAATTTGAAATTCTCATCGGTCATAGGCTTTCAGTCTCCAGGGTCGTGACTCTCCCCAAAAAAACGTGACAAGAAAGATGCAAAAAAAAATTAGAACTAAAGCTATGATTTTAAATTCTTCACAATTCATCATTGAACTTTTATAAAACTGCTCGATTTTGTTTCCATAATCATTTGTTCAATTTTTTCTTTTAACCGTTTTCATTCAAATGCACTTCTTTCCTTTCTTCTTTATCAGTCTTTCACGGGGACCGTTATTGCTTCTTCTGTCTTATTATGTGACGTGTCTCGAGTCTTCGGTTAAATTCGCTCTGGAATAATAAAAGAAAGTGCTTGACCATGAAAGGTAAAAAAACAGATAAAAAGAAAGAAAAAAGAAGCTGCAGGAGCTTCGAGAATAATGGATTTTGCTGCTTCATCTATTTGCAGAAATACAGCCTGGGTTTTTTTTTTCGTGATAAAACGAATCGGTGGGAGTTTCGAAAGCCTGCTGTGTAATAAAAGCGCGTGATGGTGTGGATTTGACTGTAATTAGGACGTGCTGTAAATATTTCCTCGTCGCAGCCGAACTGCTGCCAGAGCCTAAATTCTGCAGGAGTAATCAGTGCTGCAGATCAGTTTATCTATTATACTGCAGGTGTTATTCTTCATTTCAACAATACCACTGTGTTGTGTGAATTATAAACATCTGTCCTACTTTATCTCTTTCTTTCTTTTCATTTTCTTTACCTTTTTTATTTTGCATTTCTTTCTTTTCTTTCCTTTTTTCCCCTACCTTTTTATTTCCTTTCACTTCTATTTATTTCCATTTTTTTCTTTCCTCTCTTTTCCTTTTCTTTCTTTTCATTTAATTTAATTTCCTTTCCTTTCCTTTCCTTTCCTTTCCTTTCCTTTCCTTTCCTTTCCTTTCCTTTTCCTTTCCTTTCCTTTCCTTTCCTTTCCTTTCCTTTCCTTTCCTTTCCTTTCCTTTCCTTTCCTTTCCTTTCCTTTTCTTTTCCTTTCCTTTCCTTTCCTTTCCTTTCCTTTCCTTTAATTCCTCTACTTTTTTTTCTTTTTCTTTCCTTTCCTTTCATTTTATAAATTTCCTCTTATTCCTTTCCTTTACCTTTCATTTAATTTCCTTTCCTTTCCTTTAATTCCTCTACTTTTTTTTCTTTTCTTTTCTTTTCCATTCCTTTCCTTTCATTTAATTTCCTTTCCTTTCTTTTCTTTTCTTTTCTTTTCTTTTCTTTTCTTTTCTTTTCTTTTCTCTTCTTTTTTCTTTTATTTAATTCCTTTCCTTTCCTTTTCTTTTATTTTATAAATTTCCTCTCATTCCATACCTTTAATTTCCTTTCCTTTGATTTAATTCCTCTACTTTCTTTTCTTTTCCTTTCCTTTCCTTTCCTTTCCTTTCCTTTCATTTAATTCCTCTACTCTTTTTTTCCTTTCCTTTAATTTAATTTCCTTTCCTTCTCTTTCATTTTTGCCTACATTTTATTCGCTTTAATTTCTGTTCATTTCCATTTTTTCTTTCATCTCTTTTCCTTTTCTTTCCTTTCATTTAATTTATTTTATTTTCCTTCCTTTTTCTTTCTTTCTTTCCTTCCTTCCTTTTTTTTTTTTTTTTTTTTGAAGCAGTCATCTCTTTACAGTGTCTGATCTGTTATATATATATATATATAATGTTTTGTTTATTTTTGTTTAATACAGATCATGTGGTGTGTGAAGAAGAGTTTAAATATGCCATGCTCGCCCTCAACTGCGTGTGTCCAGGAACATCTACTCTGATTACCTTACTGATCCATTCCTCCAGAGGACAGTAAGTACACACACACACACACACACACACACACACACACACACACACACACACACACACACACACACACAGTTTCCATTAACTACCTAAGTAAGTAATTATTAGTGATATTATGTCTGGTTCCTCCTGAGGAGATTTTCCTCATTACTGTTGCCTTTAGTTTAATCGTTAAGGATCGAAATCCACATCCGGATGTTGCTTTGTGATGTAGTCAGTCTGTGTGTGTGTGTGTGTGTGTGTGTGTGTGTGTGTGTGTGTGTGTGTGTGTGTGTGTGTGTGTGTGTGTGTGTGTGCGTGTGTGTATATATATGTGTCTGTGCCTATGTTTGTCTACATGTGTATATATGCATGTGTATTTGTATGTATGAATGTAGGTGCATGTGTATGTATGTATGTACAGTGCCCTCCACAATTATTGGCACCCCTGTTTAAGATGTGGTCGTGGACTTCTAACATGGACAACATAGAACCCAAATGCAAAAAAAGAGAATAATCCAACCTTTCATTTAAGTACACAACTTTGGTGGTAAAAAAAATCATACATTTAGAAAAAAAAAAAAATTAGAAATCATGTGTCCCACAATTATTGGCACCCCTAACAATTCCTCTGAAAAATTTAATTTTTTTTTTTTTATATATATTTTTCTGTAGTTGCTAAGGTTGGTCAGGGTATCTAGGGACTTTTAATTAGTAATTCATGATTTCCTGTTTCCCTGGGGTATAAATATGACGTGACACAGAGGCCTAATTCTCTTACCCATTTGTCAACATGGCAAAGACAAGAGAACACACCATTCAAGTAAGGCAGATGTGTGTCGACCTTCATAAGTCAGGCAATGGCTACAAGAAAATAGCCACTCGCCTTAACTTGCCGGTATCTACAGTCAGAGATCATTAAGAAGTTTAAAACAACTGGAACAGTGACAAACAAGGCTGGAAGAGGTCCCAAGTTTATCTTGCCACAACGCACAGTGAGGAGGATGGTAAGAGAAGTAAAAAAATTTCCCAAGCTCACCGTCATAGAATTGCATCAAAGAGTGGCATCTTGGGGTCACAGAGTCTCCAAAACAACCATCAGACGCTCTCTACATGCCAACAAGCTGTTTGGGAGGCATGCAAGGAAAAAGCCTTTTCTCACTAACACTCACAAACTAAACGTCTGGAGTTTGCTAAGCGGTACTGGGACTTCAACTGGGATCGTGTGCTTTGGTCAGATGAGACTAAGATTGAGCTTTTTGGCAACAAACACTCTAAGTGGGTCTGGCGTAAAACAAAAGATGAGTATGCCGAAAAGCACCTCATGCCCACCGTGAAGTATGGTGGAGGATCTGTGATGCTGTGGGCCTGTTTCTCTTCCAAAGGCCCTGGGAACCTTGTTAGGGTGCATGGCATTATGAACGCTTTGAAGTACCAGGATATTTTAAATAAAAAACTGATGGCCTCTGCCAGAAAGCTGAAGATGGGTCGTCATTGGGTCTTTCAGCAGGATAATGATCCAAAACATGTGGCAAAATCTACACAAAAGTGGTTCAGCAGTCACAAACTCAAGGTCCTCCCATGGCCATCTCAGTCCCCAGACCTCAACCCAATCGAAAACCTGTGGGGCGAGCTAAAGAGAAGAGTGCATAAGAGAGGACCCAGGACACTGGATGATCTAGAAAGATTGTGCAAAGAAGAATGGTCAAAAATCCCTCTCTCTGTGTTCTCCAATCTTGTGAAATGTTATAGGAGGAGATTAAGTGCTGTCTTGTTGGCAAAAGGAGGTTGTACAAAGTATTAACATCAGGGGTGCCAATAACTGTGGCACACATGATTTTAATTTTTTTTTTTTTTTCTAAATGTGTGATTTTTTTACCACCAAAGTAATGTACTTAAATGAAAGGTTGGATTTTTCTCTTTTTTTGCATTTGGGTTCTATGTTGTTTAAAAAAAAAGGAGAATTTTTTGAAGTCCACGACCACATCTTAAACAGGGGTGCCAATAATTGTGGAGGGCACTGTATGTATGTATGTATGTATGTATGTGTGTGTGTGTTTGTTTTTGTTTGTGTGTGTGTGTTTGTTTTTGTTTGTGTTTCTGTGTGTGTGTGTGTGTGTGTGTGTGTGTGTGTGTGTGTGTGTGTGTGTGTGTGTGTGTGTGTGTGACCTGACTTATTATTACCTACAGTGTACATGTTTTATTTTCAGAACAGCGCCTTCAGAAAGCTTCAGGCAGCGTGGAGGAGCCTTTCAGCCCCTGAACAGGTCTGTAACTCACTCACAAATACCATTTCACTGATTAATGTGAAGCAACTTCTAATGAATTTAATTAAACCATTTCCATCAGGATCTAATGGTTTTAATGGTTACCACAAGTATTCACTCCTACCTCATATGAGATTCGGGATTCAGTATGGAATGTGTGTGTGTGTGTGTGTGTGTGTGTGTGTGTGTGTGTGTGTGTGTGTGTGTGTGTGTGTGTGTATCCATGCTCGTATTTCTTTATTAATGGAATCAGCGAGACTTTCATCACCAGCTGTTGGGACGAGTTCATCCCTGTAGGATGTCTGCTGGAATAAAAATGGTGGGATAGGATGAGGATTTGAGTTTATTCTTATCAAATAAAAATAAAATATAAATTGGATCTGAATTAGAACTGGGATATTATTATTATATAAATATGCATCAAAACAATAATATATTTACACATTATTTTATATCAAAGTAATTTAATTCAATAATCACCACTCAGCAAAAAAATACCTTGCCCATTCAGATACAAATCAGTAGGAGAAGGGGCGGGGCTAAGCAGTGAGCATAGTGACTACAAAAGAAAAAACACAAATAGACTGAAACAACAGATACAGAGTTTTTTATGGCTTTTTTAAAAAGTTCCTTTTGTTTATATGTAACATACTCAGTCATGTGGCGGTATGAAGACTGACTTTGACCGTCTATAAATGTTCAGATGTTCCACTTTGTTTACATTAAAAAATCCTCCCTCAGCATGAAGAACAGCTTCACACACTCTCAGCATCCAGACACTTCGTTCCTTCAAACGTTCAGCTGAAACACTTTGATGTGCCTCTTGTAAAACTCACTCAAGATGTTCTTCACTAGTTGGGGATGTTCTTGTTCATCCCATAGCAGTTCAGTAGGATTTGGGTGCAGTGACTGGGCAGGTGGTTCCATGATAGATATCACTCCAGACATCTGTTTGTTCTCTAAATAACTCTTACAGAACTCGGACGTGTTTATCGCTTCGGCTCATCATCTTGTTGTACGGTGAAGTCGCTTCCAACGAGCCGCAGTCCAGACGAAATCACGTTGTGTTGAAGTATGGAATGGTTGCCATGTTGGTTTAGGATTCCTTTCACTTTCCAGAATAAGTCTCAAACCTTCCCTGCTCCAAAACAACCCCAAACAATGAAGCTTTCACTTCCATGTCCTGTGGATCTCTTGTTCTTTATCAGTCCTGCTTCCATTCCGCTGAGCTTGTTATCATTCCTTTGATGGACTAAATGAGAAAAAAAAGACTTGCGCAATACATAATAATATCTCATTCAAAACCATTAAAAAGATACGATTTGCCCTGATATTAAACTTTTACACTTTTATTGTGCTTCTAAGACAAACGAACAGGGACGTGTGGGCGGAGCAATAAACAGGGACGAACCCTGATTTGTCAAACATCGCAGAATTGTTCTGAATAATGTACACGCTATAGAAAGACGTTTGTGAACACCTGATCAAATAAATGCTTTTTTGAATGTCTCAATCCACATTAAGTATCATAACCTTCACTCTTCTAGGGAGATGTTCCACTAGATTTTGTGGAGATTTGTGTGCGATCAGACTTAAGTTATTGTATAGATTCCTTATTGTAAACTGTACAACCGACTCAATTATAAGTTACAAGTCACCAATTTCAATATGACTCGAGTAAAAGTCTTCGAGTATCTGACGTGAACAGTATTCGAGTATTTGAATCATATTGAACTAAAGCTGCACCTGTCCTCAACACCAAGACGCATGTTAGTGAAAAGCCAAAAACAGTTCATTTAAGGTTGCATTAACCAACAACACAACAACTTTTTCAACACGCCAGTATGAAACAAAAATCGAAACGACAAAGTAGTCAAGCTGAAGATCTTTCAAAAAGGGATCTTCTCCCATTAGGGGGCGCCACAGCGGACTATCCGCATGTTTGATTTGGCACATGTTTTTACGCTGGATGCCCTTTTCTAACGCACCCCTCCCCATTTATCCGGGCTTGGGACCGGCACTAAGAGTGGCTTGGGTTGGTTCCCTGACCGGGGATCGAACCCGGGGCGCAGCGGTGAGAGCGCCGCATCCTAACCACTAGACCACCAGGGACGATCTTCAGTTAACAAATACGTACGACAAATACAACTTTTGAACGTCGCTCTGGATAAGGGCGTCTGCTAAATTCCGCAAATGTAAATGTAAATAAAATGTCACAAAGTAGGACAGTTAGTATTCAATGGGCAAATCAAATAAAAGTAAATCATTTGAGATTGAAAAAGAATATTCCGAACCGACTGGGATTCGATGCAGTTCTCAGTCTCAAAAAGGCGCAATGTTTTTATTCAGATTGAACAAAAGCCGGTTCTTGGAAGATTTTTGGAATTTATTTCGAGCTCCTTTTGCACTGGAAATGAGGCCTAAACTTTCCCTCACATTGAGCGTGTAGGGGAGTGTTGAGCCTTAATGACCTTTTCAACAGAGGTGCAAAGTTCAATTGTTAACTTCCATTGTAAATTAAATGATAGTGGAGTACATGTAGAGAGTAAAAGTTGCTTATATCTTTACTATTACTTTATTATTTACTATTAACTACATCTTTAATTACTA
Source organism: Silurus lanzhouensis (assembly GCA_039877035.1). Lineage (NCBI taxonomy): Eukaryota > Metazoa > Chordata > Actinopteri > Siluriformes > Siluridae > Silurus > Silurus lanzhouensis. The sequence goes on from JBCEWE010000279.1 coordinate 569,010, forward strand.
AACTTGTACTGTCTATATTGTCTCACATTGTCTGTATTGCCCTGTATAGTCTGTTTTTGTCTTGTAGAGTCCAAGCTGAATGTATAGTGTTATTCATGTGTGTACTTTGAGAGTCACTAACAGCTGGAACCAAATTCCTTGTGTGTGTCAACACACTTGGCGAAATAAACTGATTCTGATTCTGATTAAGTACAGTAACAAAGTATATAAATATATATATTCCCCTTTTTATTACTGTTTGTTCTCTAATATTAGTGTTATAGGATTGACACGTAGCGCTGATGTATTTTAGGGAAGGAGGAGGACACTCAGCCGACCAATGGCAGCGCACGTACCGCCGCTGCTCAGCCAATGAGGTGCACCACATCCGGCTGGAGGAGAGCAAGTTCTTCGGGGAATACCAGGGCAAGAGCTTCACATTCGCCTCATTCCACGCACACAAGAAGTGAGCTGTGTACACAAACACAAACACACATGTGAGTGAGTGTTACAGACCTGTTCAGGGGCTGAAAGGCTCCTCCACGCTGCCTGAAGGTTTCTGAAGGCGCTGTTCTGAAAATAAAACATGTACACATGTAGGTAATATTAAGTCAGGTCACACACACACACACACACACACACACACACACACACACACACACACACACTCATACCCACATATATACATACAGACAGAATATAGATTTTCCGATGGAAATTTACGTTTAAGTCCTGTGGATGCATGTTTTGTTTTTCTCTTGAAAACTGCTGTGAGTGTTTTAAACTCCTCTTGGGCTTTTCTCTCTTTTTCTACTGATACATTAATGTTGTTTTGCATCGCCCAGTTCGCTCCACACGTGGTGCTTCTAACCAGCACCTCATCTTCAAAATTGATTTCCGTCTTATCACAGTTCATAGTGAGAGCAGTTAGAAAACAGCTGAGTGATCATCCATCACCCGTGTGTCAGATTCAACAGGGGGATAAAACACAGCAAAGCGCATCATAGGGAAGGAAATATAATGACCATGAATGATGAACGGACACTTTTTATCTACATCACGACTTCTGGTTGCTGATTGGAAAGCAAGATTCTTGTATATCTGTATATCTATTTTGTATATTTACAGAATTTTACTGTATATTTAATACAATAAAAGCATTAATCTGCGTACAGTATATGGGCAAAAGTTTCTAGACACCTGACAACAAGATTGATATCTGAACATCCTAGTTCAAATTTAGTCCCCGTTTGCTGCTTTAATATGCACCACTCTTCTGGGAAGATGTTTTACTAACCTTTGTGGAGATTTGTGTGAGATTCATCCAAATATATCCTATACAACTGTGTTCTAGAAAAGTCAGGGGTCCCAATACTTTTGTCTATATAGGGTATGTGTAAGAAATAATTCACTACAGTCCACTGAATTATTAGACAAATGCGGTTACGGGAAACAGATCAGTTGTTGCACCTCAGGTGAGCATTTTGTTTTAACAACTGTAGTTTTTCGGCTTATACCACAGTTACAACAGTTACAAAGGTTTCCACATTTACCACAGTTACCACAGTTAAAACAGTTACCACATTTACCACAGTTACCACAGTTACACAGTTACCACAATTACAACAGCTACCACAGTTACCACATTTACCACAGTTACCACATTTACAACAGCTACCACAGTTACCACAGTTACCACATTTACAACAGCTACCACAGTTACCACAGTTACCACATTTACAACAGCTACCACAGTTACCACATTTACCACAGTTACTACAGTTACGACAGTTACCACAATTACAACAGCTACCACAGTTACCACAGTTACCACATTTACAACAGCTACCACAGTTACCACAGTTACCACATTTACAACAGCTACCACAGTTACCACATTTACCACAGTTACCACAGTTACACAGTTACCACAATTACAACAGCTACCACAGTTACCACATTTACCACAGTTACCACATTTACAACATCTACCACAGTTACCACAGTTACCACATTTACAACAGCTACCACAGTTACCACATTTACCACAGTTACTACAGTTACGACAGTTACCACAATTACAACAGCTACCACAGTTACCACAGTTACCACATTTACAACAGCTACCACAGTTACCACAGTTACCACAATTACAACAGCTACCACAGTTACCACATTTACCACAGTTACCACAGTTACCACATTTACAACAGCTACCACAGTTACCACAGTTACCACATTTACAACAGCTACCACAGTTACCACATTTACCACAGTTACCACAGTTAACACAATTACAACAGTTACCACAGTTACCACATTTACCACAGTTACTACAGTTACCACAGTTACCGCAATTACAACAGTTACCACATTTACAACATTTACCACATTTACCACAGTTACTACAGTTACCACATTTACCACAGTTACCACATTTACATTTTTTTATTGATTGCATGATTGCAGTAATTAGACTGAAAAACCTATAAACAAGTATCAGTGCTTATTTGTTTGTATGTATTTTTATTTATTGTGAAATTTCTTCTATTTTATTTTTGCTTACCTGCAACAACCTTATCCATCCATCCATCCATCCATCCATCCATCCAGCCATAATAATATAGATAATAGTCATATATATAACCCCTGCAGCACAGAGGGTTAAGGGCCTTGCTTAAGTGCCCAAGTGGCAGTTTGCTGATACCAGGACTTGAACCCCCGACCTTCCATTCAGTAACCAGAACCTCAACAAACAAAAACAAAATTTCACACCAACAAACTTTGGGCCACTAATGAGCTTAATACTGCTAACAACAACACAGAGTTTCATCTCGACATCAAGTCACACTAGGCTTTGTGTGTACTGACAGATACGGTGTGTGCCTTATTGCCGTGCGGAGACTGGACACGGCCAACATCCTGCTGAACCCCGGCCCGTGCCACATCATGGGCGCTTCAGACACATGCTTCTACATCAACATCTCCAAAGAGGAGAATTCGGCCTTCGTCCGGGGCCACAGAGAACCCAACAGGGGCTCCGGGGACAGCTCGAGAGGTGTCCCGCAAAGCATCTACCACGGACTTACACGACTGCCCGTCCACAGCATCATTGCCAGCATGGGTGAGTCGAGGTTTAATGATGAGTAAACGCATGAACGCATCAATTCTGATTTGAGCAATTCTGTCATAAAATTGTGTTTATTTTTGCAAATGACTTTTACGAGTTGATTTTTTTTCTCAAGTTGTGTTTATTTAAACTTCCCTCCATTAAGGTCAGATGATGATGATAATGATGATGATGATGTCAGATGTAGATGTTAAATGAAATCTTGCCTTCACTTGAACTAGGAGAGCCAAACCTGTTCCAGCATGACAATAAGCCTGTGCACAAAGCAAACTCCATGAAGATCTCCTATTCATGGGTTGGAAGCGTGTGGTTGTAGTTGTAGAGCTTCAATCTTCACCAACATCAGTACCTGACTTTACTAACACCCTTATAGCTGAATAAATCTCACCCAAATCTCCACAAAATCTAGTGGAACATCTTCCTGGAAGAGTGGAGATTATTATACTAGGCATTACGGACCAAATGAGGAACAGGACTTTCAGAAAGCGGCAAATCTTACGCTGAGGTGTCCACAAACTTTTGTCCATGAATTAATGGCTTTAATTTATATTCACAATATAGATTTATTTTGTTATTAGTGCTAAAAAGCATTTGTATGGGTGCAGTGACAGAAAATTATAGACGTCTCACGTCAGGACAAATACGTCTATTAGTCCAACATCTCCACCTAGTGAAAAGGGATGGAAAAAAAAAATTCTGCCTGTAATCCGGCCATCGAGATGATTGAGAAGGTTTTGTTTTTTCAGTATAAACCCTGAACTCCAAAATAATTCATGTACATTTATATTTGTATAGAGCTTTGAGTTATGGATCCCAAAGCAGCTTCACAAAAACAAATATACTAGTGTGAGGAAGAAACCTTGAGAGAAACCAGAGTCAAAAGGGAACTCATCATCATCTGGAAAACGTCCATTCATTATTGTTCCATCATTGTTTAATTCATTATTGTTCCTTCATTCATTGTTAAAAAAGACTTGAATGTAAAGTTGCTCAAGGTGGTTGCTGCTCTGAGCCATTAGCAACAGACTGTTTATATTAATTACAGTCCACATCCATCTTCATGGTTCTTGAGCCGAACTTTCCACAGTGTTCTCATGGAACCTCACGATAGATCAGGCAGGTCCGGAAAAAACCTCAGGAGCGTAAGTATCTTTACAGAGAGAGCGAAAGAAAGAGAGGAGAGGAAAGGGGAAGAGAGAAACGTGGATTATATGCTATCTTTATTGTTATATAATAGTTGAGGATTATGTACAGTGTGATCAGAGTGCAGGTGGGATCTCCAGCAAGACCCGCCATGAATAAATAAATAAATATATAAATAAATATATAAATAAATAAATAAACACTTTATGCCTTTTATGCACAGCTTGATGCCTTTTTCCATCAGCATGCCCAAGGTCTCAAACTTTTACTAATAACTAGCTGTGTGTGTGTGTGTGTGTGTGTGTGTGTGTGTGTGTGTGTGTGTGTGTGTGTGTGTGTGTGTGTGTGTGTGTGTGTGCGCATCTCTCAGCATCTCTCTGAGTATAAGAAGTCTTCCATGCCAGTCTTTGTTTAATTTCTACACAAGCAAAAAAATTCTGCTTAATGAGGTACTGATTTGGTGATCACCTGAATTTCATGGGGAAAAGGATAAAAAAAAGCACTGTGGACAATTGGATAGTAAAAAAAAGTGCAAGAAGTCTTTTAAATGTAATTGGACATTAAAAAATAAACATTGAACATGCCAAAAAGAGTGAAAAGAAAGGTTTTTGAGAAAAGAACAATAAGGCTCAATCCTCGCTTTACCGGCACATGGATTCAGTGAACGTCAAGTTGCTTCCATCGTTAATATTTCAAAGATGGCAGTTCACAAAAACAAGATCAAGCAACAGACACTGGGAACAACAAAGCTACAGACTGGAAGAGGCCGGAAAACATGTCAGCAACAAGCGAGATGACCGCAAACCTATTCGAATGTCAATTAAGAACCCTAGGCTGACCTCAAGTGACCTTCAGCAACATTGGAAAACTGAGACTGGGGTGAAGTGGGTCTACAACCCACAGTGTCCTGCACCAACTGTAAAATATGGAGGAGGGTCAGTGGTGATCTGGGGGTTCTTCAAGGCTGGAATTGGACAGATGTCTTCCTTCTGCTAAGACAATGTTCCCCAAATCAGAGGATTGGATTTGCCACCAAAACAATGCACCATGCCATACACCCAGAGCAATCAGAGTCTGGATGGAGGATCACCAGACCAAGACCCTGTCATCTCCAGATTTGAACCCTATTGAACACCTCTGGAATGTCATCAAGAGGAAGATTGATAGTCACAAACTATCAAGCAAAGCTGCGCTTTCTCGCTTTTTCTGCAAAAAGAGTGGTATAAAGTTGCCCAACAGCGATGTGAAGAACCTGTGGAAATCCTGCCAAAACGCATGAAAGCTGTAATCGGAGCAAATCGGCTTTATTCCACCAAATCCTGATTAATTGATGTTATTCAGCGAAAGCATTAACACAATTTGTTTACAAATTATTTGCATTTGGTTTTATTTGAGTTATTAAAGCTCTGCAAATACTGCATGATCTTGGGTTTTTTTTATGTGTTGTCATTTCCTTTAAATATACACTCTAAATAACAATAGTTATGTTTTGAATTTAGCAGAAATCATGTCCGCAGTTCCCAAAAAAAAGAAACAAAACTGTTCATCTCACCAAAACATGCAGCTTTAAGAAAAATCGTAAAAAATAGATTATTTCGCAGTAGTCTATTATTTTTCCCCAGAGCTGTATATATATATATATATATATTTTTTTTTTTTTTTTTTGCTTGTTTTTTTTAGGTTTTAATTAATTTTTTATTTTAATTATAAATTTTATATAATAATTATATTATTTTTACGGAACACAGTTACAGATTTCTATTTTAATTGAAGGGTTTTTAGAGTTTGGCTTTTATTTTTAGATCCTTTTTCAATTTTAGATTTTTAAGTCTAAGATTTTCAAAAAAATGAAAATTTGAGATTTTAGAGTGATATTATTTAAACTGTGAAGATTTAGTTTTTTTTATATATAGTGTCTTCGTGCCGATCTCGCCCTGCAGGCACGGTGGCCATAGACCTGCACGACTCGAGCGACAGCAGCCCAGAGGGCTCTGGTGCAGGGGGCGTGGCTCTGAGCACAGGCAGGAGTGCACGTGGCGGATCTCGCGTGGAAGCGGGTTGTGGCAACACTTTGGCTCCGCCCTCTATGGGTGAATCAGGTGAGGACAGGAGGCACAGCATTGCTCCAGTGCTGGAACTTGTGGATGGTGTCCACGGCCCCGCCTTCGACCTGCTGGGGGACCAGTCGGAGGATGAGGGGGGAGAAGATGGTAAAGAAGAAGAGGAGGAGGAGGAAGAGGAAGTGGCAGGACAAGGAGAGCACAAGGGTCAATGGTGGGGAGCGCATGGCGAGTAAGTGTTTAGAATTAGGATTATTATTTACCTGTGCAAGCACAATAAAACCAACACCGGTGTGTATTTATATTTTTGTGTGTGTGTTTTAAGCAGGTGGGTAAAGGGGTACCCATTGAACTCCCCATACATTGGAAGTTCTCCTGCTCTTTGCCACCTCCTGCAGGAGAAAATGCCCTTTTGCTGCCTTCGTCTTGATAAGGTGAGGGTCTTCTTTTAAAAAAAGCAGCTCTTGTTTCTATAGTAACGGCTTACACAGGAAATGTTCGGTAAAGAGATTTAACATTATGCACATAAGGGCTCATGACACGCTTTGTTTTTGTCTTTTCAACATGACGAGAAAAAAAGAGAGAATCAGGTCATTTATAGCTGCTATACCATAAGTGAGAACAGAAATCAACTTAAATGAAAAATGTAGCTCGAAATTGATCTTTTTTTTTTTTTTTTTATGAACAAACGTTTGTGGACACCTCAGCATTAGATATAAAGAATTAGTATATTTCTATATATTAGTTATAAAGAAAATTCCACTCTTCTGGTAAGATGTTCCACTAGATTTTGTGTGAGATTCATTCGGCCACAGGGGTAATTAGTAGTAGAGCTTTATAGCAGGAGATTTTTCACTCCAACCCATGTAAAACAGATCTTCTGGCTGGGACAGGTTTGGATCACCTTGGTTTCCCGAGTAAAAAGAAAATTTCGTGCCACTGCAGCCAAAGATGACCTTTACAATTGGGTACCTCTACATTTGTGGTAAAACTAGGGTGTCCCAATACTTTTGCCCATTTAGTGTACATATTGCAAAAGTCAAAATTATTACTAGACATGAAACCAGATTTAATTGAAAGTCAAGATTTGACAAAGTCAAATGTCCCAAGTTGTTCATTTATGCTCTACTACGTAATAAATGTGTCTTTAGTCCATGTTGTTTTGTTCTCCTCGTGTCCCAGGCATGCCCTCACATGCCCTACGAGGACGCTCGCTCGTACGGCTTCAAGAACAAGCTGATCATCGTGTCGGCGGAAAGCGCCGGGAACGGCCTCTACAATTTCATAGTGCCTCTGCGAGCGTATTACAGACCCAGGAAGGAACTGAACCCCATCGTCCTCCTGCTGGAGAGCATGTGAGTCAAATAAATTCTCCACGAGCAACCAGGGTATTTTTATTTCGCCTCCAGGAAATCGCATCAGCTGAAATGATCAGCCAGTGGAATCGTTTAGTGAATGCTGCAAATTCACTACATTATTAACTGCATATTTACACACCGCAGTGGCTGGCTAAATAGCACCACCTGGTGGCTACTTAGCTGACTTAGCTAGCTGAGTTAAATTTACACGAACACTCGAAGTCTTGCCATTGTATTTCTTCTCAGTGTGGAGCTGGAGCTCTGTGCACAGGGTGCAGGGAGCAGGGCTCTCTGCACACTGCAGGTTTGGGTCTCCTAGTCCAAGTGAAGGGAAAATTTCATGCTTCTGCATTCAGAGAGATACTATATTATTGTGTCCGATTTGGGAAAGAACCACATATGGCTGGAAAGGTCTGGTGGCCCAGTTTGCATTTTAAAAAACCATCTGCCCTTGAGTAATAATTATTTTATTAAGCACTCTTATGATGGTGCCATATTTCTCTCATCTACGCAGTAGAAATGAGCCTCACCTGAGATGAGACCTGCATTATGTCTTTCCTCACCGGTGTTTTTACTCGCCGGCCGTGACCTCGTATCCGTCACGCAGCCTACGTTAAATATGAAACCTAATCGCTGCCGTTTCGCCTGCGAAAGGAAACACGACAGGCCTTTAATCCGATCAGACGCAATAAAAGCTCCGAGTCGTTCTGTTTCAGAGCTTCCCGGTTTACTGATTGCAGGTAGGATTTCATAGCAGAGGCTCCAGTTGTCAGTTTGGCAAATCTGATCAGAGACACTGGGGAAAAGGCATCAGGTGGTCGTTTAAGTCACCTCACGCCGACGATAATCAGCTTTCATTTATTTTATTCCTTTTGTAATCTCGTTTTTTCTGGCCGTTCCCTCGAAACTGACCTTTAACTGGATTTAAAGCAAAAGAAAGAACTGCACTGTGAGAACAATGGTATTGGGACACCTGAGTTTTCCAGCCATATGTGGTTCTTCCCCAAACTGTTATTGTACAAGATGTTTTTGGATGCAGAAGCAGGAAATTTTCCTAGACTAGAAGACCCAAACCTGTTCCAGCATGACAGTGAACCTGCACACAACCCAGTTCCATGATGATCTGCTTTACATGGGTTGGAGTAAAGATCTCCAAAACAGATCTCCTGATATAAAGCTAAAAACCCTAATGGAAACCTTTAAGATGAATTTTATATGTCGACTGTAACCCAGTGCATCATTTCAGACTTTTCTGATCAATGGTTTGGGAACACCTAGCCGGTTTTTGAAAGACACTACATGTTCCTTTTGTTTCCAGTGAAAAATCCTCCCTCAGCATGAAGAACAGCTTTAAACACTCATCATCTGGACAGTTTGTTCCTTCAAAAGTTAAGCTGAAATAATTTGCTGTGTCTCTTGTAAAACTCACCAAAGATGTTCTTCACTGGATGGAGATTTTCTTGTTCATCCCTGAGCAGATCAGTAGGATTTAGGTGCGGTGACTTTGCCAGGTCGTTCCATTATAGATATAACTCCAGACGTCTGTCTGCTCTCTAAATAACGCTTACAGCTGTTTATCGATTCGGCTCATATTCTAGTTGTATGGTGAAGTCGGTTGAAATGTCCAGATGGAATTACAATTTTAAAGGTGGGAATGGTTGCCATGTTGGTTCCTTTAACCCAAAACTAGTCTTCAACCTTGCCTGCTCCATGACGACCCCAAACCATTAAGCTTCCACCTCCATGTGTAACAGTTTGGGTGAGAGAGTCGGATCACATCTTCTCTCCTGTTCTCCATCCTTACACAAGTCCTTCTGGTAGAGATGAACATGTTACATTTGGACTCCACACAACTTTCTTTCTGAATGTGTGTGTGAGTGAGTGAGTGATTGAGTGAGTGAGTGAGTGAGTGAGTGAGTGAGTGAGTGAGTGGGTGAGTGTGTGTGAGTCTGTGAGTAAGTGAGTGTGTGAGTGAGTGAGTGAGTGAGTGAGTGAGTGTGTGTGTGTGTGTGTGTGTGTGTGTGTGTGTGTGTGTGTGTGTGTGGTGTGTGTGTGTGTGTGTGAGTAAGTGAGTGTGTGTGTGTGAGTGTGTGAGTGAGGGTGTGAGTGAGTGTGTGAGTGAGTGAGTGAGTGAGTGAGTGAGTGAGTGAGTGAGTGAGTGTGTGATTGAGTGAGTGAGTGAGTGAGTGTGTGTGTGAGTGAGTGTGTGAGTGAGGGTGTGAGTGAGTGAGTGAGTGAGTGAGTGAGTGAGTGAGTGAGTGTGTGTGTGAGTGAGTGTGTGAGTGAGTGTGTGATTGAGTGAGTGCGTGAGTGAGTGTGTGTGTGAGTGAGTGTGTGAGTGAGTGTGTGAGTGAGTGAGTGAGTGAGTGAGTGAGTGAGTGTGTGTGTGAGTGAGTGTGTGAGTGAGGGTGTGAGTGAGTGTGTGATTGAGTGAGTGTGTGAGTGAGTGCGTGAGTGAGTGAGTGTGTGAGTGAGGGTGTGAGTGAGTGAGTGCGTGAGTGAGTGAGTGAGTGAGTGAGTGAGTGAGTGAGTGAGAGTGTGAGTGAGTGTGTGAGTGCGTGAGTGAGTGAGTGAGTGAGAGTGTGAGTGAGTGTGTGATTGAGTGAGTGCGTGAGTGAGTGTGTGTGTGAGTGAGTGTGTGAGTGAGTGTGTGAGTGTGTGAGTGAGTGTGAGTGAGTGAGTGAGTGAGTGAGTGAGTGAGTGAGTGTGTGAGTGAGGGTGTGAGTGTGTGATTGAGTGAGTGAGTGTGTGTGTGAGTGAGTGTGTGAGTGAGGGTGTGAGTGCGTGAGTGAGTGAGTGAGTGAGGGTGTGAGTGAGTGAGTGAGTGAGTGAGTGAGAGTGTGAGTGAGTGTGTGATTGAGTGAGTGCGTGAGTGAGTGTGTGTGTGAGTGAGTGTGTGAGTGAGTGTGTGAGTGTGTGAGTGAATGAGTGAGTGAGTGTGTGAGTGAGTGAGTGAGTGAGTGAGTGAGGGTGTGAGTGAGGGTGTGAGTGAGGGTGTGTGTGAGTGAGTGAGTGAGTGAGTGAGTGAGTGAGTGAGTGTGTGAGTGAGGGTATAAGTGAGTGAGTGAGTGAGTGGGTGAGTGTGTGTGAGTCTGTGAGTAAGTGAGTGTGTGAGTGAGTGAGTGAGTGAGTGAGTGAGTGTGTGTGTGTGTGTGTGTGTGTGTGTGTGGTGTGTGTGTGTGTGTGTGTGTGTGTGTGAGTAAGTGAGTGTGTGTGTGTGAGTGTGTGAGTGAGGGTGTGAGTGAGTGTGTGAGTGAGTGAGTGAGTGAGTGAGTGAGTGAGTGAGTGAGTGAGTGAGTGTGTGATTGAGTGAGTGAGTGAGTGAGTGAGTGAGTGTGTGTGTGAGTGAGTGTGTGAGTGAGGGTGTGAGTGAGTGAGTGAGTGAGTGAGTGAGTGAGTGAGTGAGTGTGTGTGTGAGTGAGTGTGTGAGTGAGTGTGTGATTGAGTGAGTGCGTGAGTGAGTGTGTGTGTGAGTGAGTGTGTGAGTGAGTGTGTGAGTGAGTGAGTGAGTGAGTGAGTGTGTGTGTGAGTGAGTGTGTGAGTGAGGGTGTGAGTGAGTGTGTGATTGAGTGAGTGTGTGAGTGAGTGCGTGAGTGAGTGAGTGTGTGAGTGAGGGTGTGAGTGAGTGAGTGAGTGAGTGAGTGAGTGAGTGAGTGAGTGAGTGAGTGAGTGAGTGAGTGAGAGTGTGAGTGAGTGTGTGAGTGCGTGAGTGAGTGAGTGAGTGAGAGTGTGAGTGAGTGTGTGATTGAGTGAGTGCGTGAGTGAGTGTGTGTGTGAGTGAGTGTGTGAGTGAGTGTGTGAGTGAGTGTGTGAGTGAGTGAGTGAGTGAGTGAGTGAGTGAGTGAGTGTGTGAGTGTGTGATTGAGTGAGTGAGTGTGTGTGTGAGTGAGTGTGTGAGTGAGGGTGTGAGTGCGTGAGTGAGTGAGTGAGTGAGGGTGTGAGTGAGTGAGTGAGTGAGTGAGTGAGAGTGTGAGTGAGTGTGTGATTGAGTGAGTGCGTGAGTGAGTGTGTGTGTGAGTGAGTGTGTGAGTGAGTGTGTGAGTGTGTGAGTGAATGAGTGAGTGAGTGTGTGAGTGAGTGAGTGAGTGAGTGAGTGAGTGAGGGTGTGAGTGAGGGTGTGAGTGAGGGTGTGTGTGAGTGAGTGAGTGAGTGAGTGAGTGAGTGAGTGTGTGAGTGAGGGTATAAGTGAGTGAGTGAGTGTGTGAGTGAGTGAGTGTGTGAGTGAGTGTGTGAGTGTGTGAGTGAGTGTGTGAATGAGTGAGTGCGTGAATGAGTGAGTGTGTGCGTGAGTGAGTGTGTGTGTGAGTAAGGGTGTAAGTGAGTGAGTGAGTGTGTGAGTGAGGGTGTGAATGGGTGTGTGAGTGAGTGGGTGTTTGATTGAGTGTGTGAGTGAGTGTGTGAGTGAGTGAGTGAGTGAATGAGTGAGTGTGTGAATGATTGAGTGTGTGTATGAGTGAGTGTGTGTGTGAGTGGGTGTGTGAGTGAGTGTGTGAGTGAGTGAGTGAGTGAGTGAGTGAATGAGTGAGTGTGTGAATGAGTGAGTGTGTGTATGAGTGAGTGTGTGTGTGAGTAAGGGTGTAAGTGAGTGAGTGAGTGTGTGAGTGAGGGTGTGAATGAGTGTGTGAGTGAGTGGGTGTTTGAGTGAGTGTGTGAGTGACTGAGTGTGTGAGTGAGTGTGTGAGTGAGTGGGTGTTTGATTGAGTGTGTGAGTGAGTGTGTGAGTGTGTGAGTGAGTGAATGAGTAAGTGTGTGAATGAGTGAGTGTGTGTGTGAGTAAGGGTGTAAGTGAGTGAGTGAGTGAGGGTGTGAATGAGTGAGTGTGTGCGTGAGTGAGTGTGTGTGTGAGTAAGGGTGTAAGTGAGTGAGTGAGTGTGTGAGTGAGGGTGTGAATGAGTTTTTAAAAAGCCTTCATTAATAAATTAATTAATAACACTTATCTAAACACACCTCATCCGATCAAAAAAACAATTTGCACCCTGTCTCTATGAGATCAAACCCCAGCAGTGGCAAATAAAATGGATTGAGGTATTGGGTGGAAACTGAGTAAAAGAAAATTGGAAAAGAAATTGGTTTGACTTTTAAAGATATAAGAAAAGAAAGCAAATCCAGATCGGATTGGAGCCACTGAACTTTAGACTCTAAGTAATATTTATTCACATTGAGGTTATAAATTGTTTCTAATAGAAATCTCTCTCTGGTTGTAGCTTTGGTGCAAAACAGATAAACACACATAATCAAAACCAAACCAAACACATAAGCCCGGAATATTCCACACGTTTCAAACTCACGTATATCAAACCCCACTTTCAGCAGCTACAACTCCAATCATCCACTCTAATGAGTTTTAATGCAATTTTTTGTTCTTGTTGTTTGTTTGTTTTGGCTGTGTGTGTGTGTTGGTTTGTGTGTTATCAGACCTGAAGCAGACTTCCTTGAGGCTATCTGCTGGTTCCCCATGGTTTTCTACATTGTGGGCTCTATTGACAAGTAAGAGAAGCTTCAGGCATTTCCTTTACTCGATACACTCCTTGTTGATGAGGAATTCATTATTCTGCTCCATATATTAAAATGTTTGTGTGTTTGTTTGTAGTCTGGACAGCCTATTGCGCTGTGGCGTGACGTTCGCTGACACCATGGTGGTGGTGGATAAGGAGAGCTCGATGATCGCCGAGGAGGACTACATGGCCGACGCTAAAACCATCGTGAATGTACAGACGCTCTTCAGGTGCTGGTTACGAGTGTGTACAAGTGTGTATAAGTGTGTTTGAGTATGTTCAAGGGTGTGAAAGTGTGTGTGAATGATGAACGCTCGATGTGGCCAATTCATCTTCCTGTAAATTAACAATGAAGCCAATTTTGATAAAGATTTTTCCCCTGTAGATGTGACACATTGACCCGCAGATATCTAGTGTAATCCCTGGTTAATAATTGAGCAGTATGCAGGATGTTATTACAGCTCTGCTGCAAACCGAACGCTTTCATCCTGACTACCGTGAGCACTGCGACTTTACCCACTGTGCACATGAGTGAGCTATATTTGCTAGCTTAGCAGCTACTGACTCATATTTAGTGTTGCCTGATACTGATCCTTATAGTCATCATTAGAAGTAACAACATTTTATTTAGTTACTTTATTTTAAGATAAAATAGTAACATGAAAAGCTCGCTTTTATGGGTTCATGCACTAATGCTACTAGGGTTGTTCTTTCAGACATGAACTAGTTCCTTGGATCTTATCCTAACCCCTAAACCATATCTGCCCCAATCTTAACCCTCTTAACCCTAACTCTCGTGACACTAACCCTAACCATCCAACCCTAAGGGCTGCTATCCCTAATCCTCCTAAACCTAAATGTTCTAACCTAGTTAGTCCTAATAACTAATAATAACTATCTTAACCCCTAAACCCTACCCCTTAACCCTAATAACCATAAACCCTACCCCTAAACCATCCTAACCATAAACCCTACCCCTAAACCATCCTAAACCTAATACTAAACTGTTCTAACCTCAACCCTAAACCCTCCCCCTTAACCCTTCTAACCCTAAACGCTACCCTTAACCATACTAACCCTAAACCCTATCCCTCAACAATCCTAACCCTAAACCCTACCCTTAACCCTCCTAACCCTTATCCTTAACTGTTCTATCCCCAACCATAAACCCTCCCCTTAACCATACTAAACATAAACCCTACCCGTTTAACCCGCCTAAACCTAAACCCTAAGCCTTAGCAGTTCTAACCCTAACCAGCCACTTAACCCTCCGAAACCTAAACCCTAATCATTTAACCATCCTAATCCTAAACCCTTACCCTTTAACCATATTAATCCTAAACCCTACCCCTTAACACTCTTTACCCTAAACCCTACCCCTTATCCATACTAACCCTAAACCCTACCCCTTAACCGTCCTAACCCGAAACTCTAATCCTTAACCATCCTAATCCTAAACCCCTACCCCTCAACCATACTAACCCTGAACCCTATACCTTAACACTCCTCCCCCTAAACCCTACCTCTTATCCATACTAACCCTAAACCCTACACCTTAACACTCCTCCCCCTAAACCCTACACCTTAACACTCCTCCCCCTAAACCATACCTCTTATCCATACTTACCCTAAACCCTACTTCTTAACCATCCTAACCCGAAACCCTAATCCTTAACCGTCCTAATCCTAAATCCCTACCCCTTAGGCATACTAACCCTAAACCCTACACCCTAACGCTCTTAATCCTCATCCCTTACTCAGACTCTAACCCTCGTTGTACAGGATGTCTTTGGAAGCAGTAGCATTACATTTTTTTATTTAAATTAGGAAACCCAAACCTGTTCCAGCATGACAGTAACCCTGTGCACAATGAAGCTCCATGAAGATCTGCTTTCCATGAGTTGGGGTGGGTTTCAATTGAAGATACTGTACTATGAAGATGGGCTTGGATTGTAATTAATATCAGTGGTCTAATACTACAGTTTGCACACATCCCTACATTCTACATGAACAGCACACCTTAACAGTGATGGAACTAAAATAAATGGACATTTAGTGATTTCTTTTTGAGTTTAACTTTAACATTTGACATGATGTTAGCTATTTTAAGCTCATTTCAGGTTCAGGATCAAACAACAAGAAATTGATAGTTGAATTTGAAGCTGTATCTGATTACCAGGAGTCGACTTTATGCCAAACAACTCTATATTTGGACCCTGAAATTTAAAATGGGTCCAAATTCTGCTGCCCAAAGATTTCCTGAGGATAACAGCACATAGCGCCAGTTGCTAAGCAGCGATTTAGAGGGTTTGTTTTCAGTGTTTAAGTGGACATTTGGGCAAACCGAGAGTAAACCCATTGTTTTGTCCTGCAGGCTTTTCCCAGCTCTCAGTATTATCACAGAGCTCACACACCCAGCCAACATGCGCTTCATGCAGTTCCGAGTGAAAGACCATTACTCGTTCGCTCTTTCCAAACTGGAGAAGGTCAGTCTCGTCTCACCAGAGGCTAAAACTCAAACTTAACATCCTGGCATGGTAGTAGTGTGTGTTGCGGTAAGTTCTGTAATCTAATCGATACGACAATTTATGTCCTCTGACCCTGCAGAAGGAGCGAGAACGTGGCTCCAACCTGGTGTTCATGTTCCGTTTGCCCTTCGCTGCGGGGAAGGTGTTCAGTGTCAGCATGCTGGACACACTGCTGTATCAGGTAACAGTCGAGCCGGTAATCCATACTCACACGTGTTCAATGTGATGAGCTCAGAGCAGAAATTGATATACACCGGATAATAAAGTGCTCTCTCTTGTTTGTTGGGTTTGCTGTGTGTGTGTTTGTGTGTGTGTTTGTGTGTGTGTGTGTGTGTGTGTGTGTGTGTGTGTGTGTGTGTGTGTGTGTGTGTGTGTGTATGTTTCTAAGTCCTTTGTGAAGGACTACATGATCTCCATCACCAGATTGCTCTTGGGACTGGACTCTATGCCTGGCTCAGGCTTCCTGTGTGCAGTGAGTAAGAACATGATCAGCATCAGCATCACTTTTGATCTCGCCCATGATGATAGATATGATGATTCTACTGTAATTGTGATCATCATGGGAAAGATGATGTTATATGGAGATGACAGCACTAATGATTATATGGATGATGACACCACTGATTATGACAATTATGACAATATTGACTATGATGACATCTATATAGATGATGATGGCTTTTAGGGGTCTACATTTTTAAGTCACGGTTCGATTCAGTTTTGGTACATTTACGGGAGCAGAAATGCAAAACATTAAATTGCTTGTCGTTTTTTATTAACGCAGTTTGTTATTATTATGAACATTTGTGAATATTAACAGTTTCCTTTTCTTTTTTTTTCTTTTTTTTACAATTTGAAATAAAATTCCTGCTTGGTTTTAATAGTATATAAAAATGATATTTTATAATATTTTATACAAAATGAAATAGAATAAATCTGATTAATGCAAAACACATTTAATATATTAATTAAATTCAATAATTTATTAAATTAGCACAAATTAAGTTAAATAAAATTTTACTGAATAGTTTATTGATGTGTATACAAGTGTGTGTTTTACATTTAATATTTTATTTTCTAAAGATTTCCTACTTATTTAACAAATGTCTTCATGCTTTCCATCCTTCATTCACTCCTTCGATATGTGGAATTGTCAGGATTTTCTCCTTTTAAGAGAAATTATTGAAGCTGGACATAAAAAGCTAAAGAATCCATAGCACTAGATTGTTGTAAAATGGAAGCGGCCGTGATTTCATGTATGCGTAAAACAAAAACTGAGTTTTACAATGCACTACAAAATCATATTTCAGCGCACTACAAATCGTATTTCCAGTACAGAGTGAGTAGACACAGTGACACTGCGCTAACTTTTGTGTCTTTTTCATATTCTTGGCATTGTTGTGTATGTTTTTTTTAAGTGTAATACTACTAATAAAAAGTGACAATGCGTTTAAAGTGGGAGGCGGAGACTAAACATACTTGCTGTCTGTCCCCATTTTTTGGGGAACTCGGGAAATTGTTTGGTACGAATAGATGTAACGTTAAGCCCCTAATGGCTTTGATGATGACATCTATATTGGTGATGATGAATATAGAATGATAGTTGACAACGATTATAATGATGATTATAATGTCGATGACTTGAGATGATTAATTATGCTGAAAATGACATTGATGATGACAACGACACTAATAATGAAAAAAATGAGCATGATGATTATTATAAGGAGGAAGATGAAGATAAAGGAAAATTATGATAATGATAATCGTGTATGCTTTAAGATGAAAATCACAGAGGAGGACTTGTGGATCCGCACCTATGGCCGGCTGTACCAGAAGCTCTGCTCCTCCACAGGGGACATTCCCATCGGCATCTACCGCACAGAGGCTCATAAACTCCCTGTGTCTGAGGTACACAAACCCGAAGCACACACCAACTCACACCATAATGCAAAACATTCCTCAGGCATCCTCTCAACTTACAAAATCTTGTTAAACAATCTGGTTAAAAACTCCACTGCCATCTTTCTAAAACATCTCCATGCATCTACCGGTATGTCATCTGGTCCAACTGACTCTTCTTAATAGCTGCTCTCAATTCCTCCTTACTAATCCTATCCACTTCCTGCTTCACCATCTCCACACCATCCAACCTTCTTTCTCATTTTCCTGATTGCTCAGCTGCTCAAAATACTCCCTCCACCTTCTGAACACACTCTCCTCACTAGTCAACACATTTCCATCTCTATCCTTTATTGCTCTAACTTATTAATTGCTCTAGCACATATTTCTCAGCTCCGTCAACTAGAATACAAACTTAAGATAAATCAGCCTACAACTGTTAAAATGATTAAAAAAATTAAATAAAAAGATAAAGCAAACCTAGAAAAGTGCTAGTTTAAGTGTTTCAGCATAGCACAGTGTGGCACACCACACCACACCACACCAATCCACACAAAACCACAACACAGCAAAGCCTAGCATAGCATAGCATAGCAAAACACACCACAACACACCAAAGCATAGCCCAGCAAACCACTCTATACCAAGCCACAATTTTATTCAAGATTTGTAGAAAACTATACTGTTTTGATTTCACATCAATTCCATGTTTATTTATGTAAATTCCATGTTTCTTCATGTTTCTTTATGTGTTTTCTAAAATTCAGGAAGCACCAAAACGAATGCCCATTTTAATTAAATCCAAAGTCATTAAACTTTACACAGTGGACAAACAAGAGGAAACACATTTTTGTGTAGATGTGAAATAATATTTAAATGATCCCCATGTGAGCAGTAATCCCACATCCAAAGTTCATTTAATTAAAATAGTTTTTAAAACGTTATTCAAATTTCTCTGAGTGTACAGAGAAGACGTTTTAATCTCCTCGTGCTCCCTTCTCCTCAGTCTCAGGTGTCCATCACAGTGGAGGACTACGAGGACACTCGGGAGCTGCGAGAGCCTCTGCTGTGTCGCTCCGGTCCTCATCGTAATTCCACCTCGTCTGAGCCTCCCTCCTCATCGTCCTCGTCCTCCCATGCCTCGGATCACCCACTGCTGAGGAGGAAAAGTATGCAGTGGGCGCGGAGACTGAGCCGGAAGAGCGGGCGTGGGTCGAGCAGTGCCAAGGGGACGGGCAGCGCCGCTGAGAGGATCACGCAGCAGAGACTCAATCTGTTCCGTCGCTCCGAGAGGCAGGAGCTCAACGCGCTGGTCCGTACTCGCATGAAGCATCTCGGCCTCTCACCGTCTGGCTTCAGTAAGTGTGTGTCACATCTACGTCCTCCACCATGGCTTTGTAGAAACACCGTCATGTGACTGTGCTGCAATTTTCTCTTTCTCAAAACCCTATAAAGGTCTTTTTTTTCCTCTTTAACCACATTTTCATGTGTGTAATCCATCCAATGGAAAGCGCGGCTTCACCAGCAGGGTGACATCATGACCAGGAAGGTATTAAAAGTGCATGGAGTGAAGCCGAAGCTACCTTGTGTAAGGAGGAGGAAGCGCTGCAGGCATGAAGACGCAGCATCGCAGAGAGTTATGCCTAACCTGGAGACGTTTCCTAATAGGAACTTGAGCTGCATCAACAACACTTTGGGAAAGAGAGTTCAATACCTCCAGACTAACCAGTCCCTTAGTGTGGGGGCACAGCTAGGTCGAAGGACAGAAGGGCTATAAGTGGTCAGAGATATAGAACCTGACAAAAGTCAGTGGGGTAGACCAGCCCGCAGCAGTGCAGATGTCAAATAAGTGGTTCTCTGTAATGGAGTGAGCACACTCTTTTTGCTGTTCAAATGAGACCCCAGCACCTTTATGTGAGCAAGAACGACATCTCAATGTCGGACCGCTAAATGCTCTGATTGAGCTAATAGCAACCAATCGTCAAAATAGTTTAAGATGTGTATGCCCTGAACTCTCAGGGGAACCACATCCGCATTCACTAATTTCTTGAGACACGACCTGCTTGAGGGGTCAGCATCTTGAACCTTACTTTCATTAGTGAGCAGTTCAAGAGGGACCACCTCGATGGCATCCTTCCTCAGGAGAGTGTCTTCCTCTTGTTCTATGACCAGAGCCTACTCGGGTCCCACCAGGGTGGGGCACACCCTGTCGAACCCAGGCGGACAAGACCCAACTGAATCCTGTAGCCTCTGTCTACAGTACACAGAATCCACTGAGACATGTCTGGTTGAGCTCTAAAACCTGACCTCTGGTATGCCTACAGCTGGAGCTATGCTCTAGGAGCCTCAAAGGAGTCCGCAAGTTCTCCAGGTCCGCTATAATGACAAATCGTTTGCTCGCTGGAGAACCATGCCCTTTCCTGGCAGGATCCTCAGAATGTCCTTTATCAGGACTAGCCAAAGCCCTCTTATTGAAAATAACAGTCATCAGATCTGTCCTCTCAGGATGAGCTTTCATTAAAGTGACGTAGAAGGCCTGTTTCTTTGCTGTGCAGGTTTGGAAAGAATAGCAGACCCCAACGTGAAGGTTGTGATGTGATTTGCAGAAAGTGCTTATCGAGCTTGCTGGACGAAGAAGCTTCCTGCTCATCAGGGTCACAACCTCCATAAGACATGCTAATAGCATGCTAATAGCATGCTAATAGTTTTTGAGGAAGCCGACTGTGCACATTGTGCTTGCATGTCTATGCGAGCATGTCTTATGGAGGTTGTGACCCTGATGAACAGGAAGCTTCTTCGTCCAGCAAGCTCGATAAGCACTTTCTGCAAATCACATCGTGCACAGTCGGCTTCCTCAAAAACTATTGTGCACAGTCGGCTTCCTCAAAAACTATTAGCATGCTATTAGCATGCTCCACTCCCAGGCAAGCCACACATAGGCCGAATTTGTGCTTTGTTTTCTTGCTTGCCTTAATTTTTTTTTCCCCACATATATTGAACAAACAATATGGACAGACAATTCACACAGAGCGCTTCATGAACAAACAGAAGCTAGCGTCAGCTTCACACAATGCGCTTTTTATAGCTTCCAAAGTGTTGTTGGCGCAGCTCGAGTTCCTGAAAGGGAATCTCATTTTCACAATAGAACATAGAAAATGTTGAAAAAATAAAGGTCATTTGTTTTATTTGATGGCTGCAACACATCTCAAAAAAGTTGGGATGGGGCAAAAAAAGTGTTATGAAAATTAAAGAATTAAAGAAACATTTTTCAGCTTATGAGGTTAATTTTTCAACAGGTCAGTAAGATGACTCTGAGAGACACTATGTATACCCAAACAAAAATTGATAGAGCTTCACCAGTCTGTGAAAGACTATGTCTACAAAATGTGGAACAATTTCTGAATAATGTTTCTCAACATCAAATGGCAAAACAGTTCAATGCCTCATAATTTATCGAAGTTCTCAGAGAATCTGGAGAAATCTCTGTTCACAAGAAACAAGGGCGAAAATCAATATTGTGATCCCCGTGCCATCAGGCGGCATTTGCAGTTTACCATTTCATCCGCAAATGCTGGTTATATCTCTATCATGCAAAGGAGAAGGCATGCGTGAACATGATTCAGAAATGTCGCCATTCTCTCTGGGCCAAAGCTTATTTAAAATGTACTGAGGTTAAAAGTTAAAAACTGTTCTGTGATCAGATGAATCAAAATTGTTCTTTTCTTTTTAAAAACCATGGACACCACATTATTATCAGTACTTAGTTCAAAAAGCTGCATCTCTATTGGTATGGGAGTGCATTAGTGCCTGTGGAAATGGCAGCTTGCACATTTAATAAGGGTCCATCAATGCGGAATGATATATACAGGTTTCCATCAAGAAAATGTCTTTTTCAGGAAAGGCCTTGCATATTTGAGCATAACAATGCTAACTGCATATTGCAACAATATTGCAATTTAACAGCATGACTTCATAGTAGAAGAGACGGGGTACTGAACTGGCCTGCCTGCAGTCTAGACCTTTCACCATTTAAAAACACTTGGTGCATCATGAAACAAAAAATACAACAAAGGACACCCAGAACTGTTAAGCAACTGGAATCCTGTATCAGACGCATACAGTGCATCCTGAAAGTATTCACAGTGCTTCACTTTTTCCATATTTTATGTTACATCCTCAAAATTCTACATAATGACAACGTGATAGAAATGTGTTTGAAATGTTTGCAAATTTATTAAAAATTTTAAAAGAAAAAATTTGCATGTACACTAGTATTTACAGCCAATGCTCGATACTTTAAGCAGCTTTGGCAACAATTACAGCCTCAAGTCTTTTTGAGATTGATGCTCCAAGCTCTACACACCTTCAATGCAACAGGAACTTTTCTGTATTTTTCCCTATACCTGTGCCTCGATACAATCCTGTCTCGGGGATCTACAGACAATTCCTTGGACTTCATGGCTTGGTTTGTGCTCTGACATGCACTGTTAACTGTGGGACCTCATATAGACTGGCGTGTGCATTTCCAAATCATGTCCAATCAGATAAATTTACCAAAGGTGGACTCCAATCAAGTTTTAGAAATATCTCAAGGTTGATCAGTGGAAACAGGATGCACCTGAGCTCAATTTTGAGTGTAATAACAAAACTGTGAATACTTATGTAGATGTGATTTTTTTTTTTTTTTCATTTTTTATTTCTAATAAATTTGCAAAGATTTCAAACAAACTTTATGGGGTATTGTTTGTAGGTCATTATAAGATTTTGTTTGTAGAATTTTTTGAAAAATAATTCATTTAATAGATCTTGGTTTAAGGCTGTAACAACAAAGTGTGGAAATAGTAAGCTCTGTGAATACTTTCCTGTATGAGACAACAGTCCTCTCCCAAAACTTCAGCAACTGACCTCCTTAGTTCCCAAATGTATATAGACAGAAGACATGATGTTACACAGTGGTAACCATGGCCCTGTCCTTATTTGGAATTGGGTTTTATATTCTCATAAATATACCCTCGGCTTCATTTCCACCCAAAGATGTCTAGTGGGGTTGAGGAGGTCAGGGTCAGGGTTTTTCTACTTCAACCTTGACTTTAAACCATGTCTTGCATCCAGAGGTGTTCTAATGCTGGAACAGTGTTTGTGGCTATAGAGTGTACATGATTGTCTTTTAAATCAAAGATGCCATTTTAGGGACAGAAGTGTGTCCATTTTCTGTTCATTCTCCTATAAAACGTGGTTTCAGGGCTGTATCAGACTGTGCTCTCATTCTCTTCTTTTCTTCTTGTCCATGTTTTCCGGTGAAAGATGGAATGACTGACCAGGGAAACAGACTCTCCTACATCCTCATCAACCCGTCCCCTGACATACGACTCGAACTGCATGATGTCGTGTGAGTATACAACAATGCAATGATGAATGCAACAGTGCGATCATATTACCTATCTGTAAGCAACCATTCCAGCTGTAAATCCATCAGCACTCGACTGAGAATCTGCAACGTCAAGAGGAACACAGTTCCTTTGTGTATCTGACAACATTTCAATCTGATCTTAGCTGCGACGGTTGTGCTTCTCTCTGCAGGTATCTGATCAGACCTGATCCTCTGTCCCTGGTGCCTAACCAAGGGAGCGGGCGGAAACCCAGTGCCGGCAAACCGGACCAGGATCGGCACCGGTTCAATACGCAGGACAGCACACACCTCTGATCACACACCAGCATGAATACACAGAGGCCTGGAAATTGTGTTTGCGTGAGTGCGAATGTGAGAAAGACAGGAAGAGAGAAAGAAAGAAGAGACCGGAGTAGACTGGACTGTGAACTGGAACTGATACTAATCAGTTGCCTCTTTTTTACCCAGATGAGCGTCGAATGCATGAACTAGTTCCATTTTTATTTACTCATCCAAATTTATTCGGTTCGTTTATTTATTTTTTGTATTTTTTCCCTCCGTTCTTTTTGACGTGATGGAAGCCGAGGCCACGTAAATGCATTAAAACGCGAGTCCATACTTTGTATTAGTCTTTGTGCATGTGAATTTATGTTTGATAGCAAACACTGCCAATCTATTCTGGACTGCCAAAGGAACCACGTTGCCAAATGACCGGAAGAAAAATCCTCCATTGTTGTCCCATGAGAAACCCATCATTTCTCTTATCTGCTCCATGATCCATCTCTGAGCGTTCGGTTTTTTTCATGTTTCATTTTCATTTAAATACGGTTTGACTTTTTCAGCTACCTGTGGCATTTCAACAAGTGCCAACAGCACAGCAGCCAAACAGGAGCTTATCAAACTGGCAAAGGCCCAAATAAGAACTTTATTTCACTCTCCATCTGTTTCGTCCTGCTCCAACGAGACTGTTCAAACTTATGTCTTTAATGAATTTGTTTTTTTAATACTTGCAATCTTTTCTGTGAAAGCAGTCATCACAGTGTTGCAATGATAGCCATGATAAGGGTTGTGTAATGGCTCTTTATTTAGCTTTATAACTCTGTTGCTTGACCTATCGTTTTCGTCCTCTGTCACTCGAGTGTGTTGTTGTTGGCATGCACAGAGAGGAGCCTGCATGCCAGATTTGTCATATACCCTGACCGCTTTGTGCTCCTGCTGGCATCAGGTTATGGTTGCCTTTAATTCGGTGTCACACTCACACTCACACACACACACACACACACACACACACACCACACACACACACACACACACACACACACACACACACACACACATACACAGACAAAGGCATTATGTACGAAATTAAAAAAAAGAATTATCCAAACAGTAAATCAGTGCCTTCATGAGTCTTATTGTGTAGAGTAAAACTGCTGATGAGGAACCCTGTGAGTCACTACAGACACTGAGTCAGTAGAATTCTCCATTTTAACCCCATACTATAGTATATACTATACCATGCCAGATAAAATCACCACACCCAGTTGCACAGAATGATACTTTAATATTCTGACCATGCAGGTCTACACCTCCATAGACTAGGACCATGCCAAACCACTTAGACTCTGGCTGCATCCATTTGTTTCCACAGTCTCTGAACACACCTGTCCTCTCTGACCACACCTGTCCCCTCTGAACACACCTGTCCTCTCTGACCACACCTGTCCCCTCTAAACACACCTGTCCTCTCTGACCACACCTGTCCTCTCTGACCATGCCTGTGTTCTCTAGACCAAGACAATCCTCTTTCCACACCCTTTCACTCACACAGACTCTGACTGTACCAATCCTCTCCCACTTACTTTGACCCCCCCCCCTGTCTTTTCTGACCATGCCAATCCTCCCCCTTGTATTATAAACACTGTTTTCTTGATTACAACCATTAACTACCACAGATTCTAACCACACCTCTCTATTGCCAGACTCTGACCACTCCTACCAACTCCATCAGACTCGGACCACTCTCTTTCACTTTTCCTGCTTCCACATGTTCTGACAACACCATCTGATTTTACAGACTTTGACCTTACAGACCACACCCATTTGATCCCAGACTTTGACCACAGGTTTATGCTACCTTAAAATTTGCCCACACAGCAGACTGATGAGATGCTGACCATAACCATTCATTTTAATAGACTCGTGACTACACTTCTCCATTTCCATTCAGTCCTACACACTGTGGTCTCTACTTCTATGGACCGTGACCACTCTGGTGTGCATCTACAGACTTTGACTTTTTGCTCTCTGAGCACCAGCTTCTGCTTCTGAAAACTTACCCAACAACCAGAAAAGGTGAAGAAACCAGATGGATGTTCTGCACATGACACTGATAGAGCGTTCCTCTCAACCTTTTACCAGTTTCTTTACTTTTATGAATACAGACAAATAACAATATATTTGTGACTTACTATTCCAAATGCAAAAACATTTACGCTGTCTAGCCACACTGACAGACCACCACTAAACAATCCTTCTGGAAATTCCACTTTATGAGCTCCAGACAAGTGGGTATTTGGATTTTTTTTCTCTTTCTCAAAAAACAATATTGCTTTTTGTTCCTGATTGCACACCTAGACTTTGTATCTTCAAGCAGTCACACTTATTTAGCCTATGAACAGAAGAAGACGCATGTTTCCCCCCGGAGTGATCAAGTGCTTCATCCTGCAAACACAGGAGATGACTCATCACCACCCCACCGCTAATGGTACTCCAGTTAAAGCTTTGAAAAGCCATTACTTACAATTAGTCACGAATGCAATATTTCATTTCTCAGCGTCTAGACCTAAAGCAATGCAAATTTTTTTTAATGGATTTTAAAAAATGTTTACTATAGGACATAAAACAGATTTTCCCAGCGCTGGTAGAGCTGAAATAAATATACACTGATTAGGAACAATGTTTATATTATACATGGGGCGTTCAAGTCAAACCGGGACTTTTAAATTGTACAGGAATAAGAATGGTTGCTAGCATTGTGGTACTACACGCAGTGGCTAGCGTTTCCTATTACTGATAGGTGGCGGGCCGGCACAGAGACTGCTAATCAAGATAGCAGATGGTGAACGAAGATGAAAAAACCCGCAGACATCTACAGAATACAGTGAGGAAAATAAGTATTGGAACACCCTGCTATTTTGCAAGTTCTCCCACTTAGAAATCATGGAGGGTCTGAAATGGTCATCGTAGGTGCATGTCCACTGTGAGAGACATAATCTAAAAAAAAATCCAGAAATCACAATATATGATTTTTAAACTATTTATTTGTATGATACAGCTGCAAATAAGTATTTGAACACCTGTCTATCAGCTAGAATTCTGACCCTCAAAGACCTGTTAGTCTGCCTTTAAAATGTCCACCTCCACTACATTTATTATCCTAAATTACATGCACCTGTTTGAGGTTGTTAGCTGCATAAAGACACCTGTGCACCCCAAACAATCAGTAAGAATCCAACTACTAACATGGCCAAGACCAAAGAGCTGTCCAAAGACACTAGAGACAAAATTGTACACCTCCACAAGGCTGGAAAGGGCTACGGGGAAATTGCCAAGCAGCTTGGTGAAAAAAGGTCCACTGTTGGAGCAATCATTAGAAAATGGAAGAAGCTAAACATGACTGTCAATCTCCCTCGGACTGGGGCTCCATGCAAGATCTTACCTCGTGGGGTCTCAGTGATCCTAAGGAAGGTGAGAAATCAGCCCAGAACTACACGGGAGGAGCTGGTCAATGACCTGAAAAGAGCAGGGACCACCGTTTCCAAGGTTACTGTTGGTAATACACTAAGACGTCATGGTTTGAAATCATGCATGGCACGGAAGGTTCCCCTGCTTAAACCAGCACATGTCCAGGCACGTCTTAAGTTTGCCAATGACCATTTGGATGATCCAGAGGAGTCATGGGAAAATGTCATGTGGTCAAATGAGACCAAAATAGAACTTTTGGGTCATAATTCCACTAAACGTGTTTGGAGGAAGAAGAATGTTGAGTACCATCCAAAGAACACCATCCCTACTGTGAAGCATGGGGGTGGTAGCATCATGCTTTGGGGTTGTTTTTCTGCACATGGGACAGGGCGTCTGCACTGTATAAAGGAGAGGATGACCGGGGCCATGTATTGCGAGATTTTGGGGAAAAACCTCCTTCCCTCAGTTAGAGCATTGAAGATGGGTCGAGGCTGGGTCTTCCAACATGACAATGACCCGAAGCACACAGCCAGGATAACCAAGGAGTGGCTCTGTAAGAAGCATATCAAGGTTCTGGCATGGCCTAGCCAGTCTCCAGACCTAAACCCAATAGAGAATCTTTGGAGGGAGCTCAAACTCCGTGTTTCTCAGCGACAGGCCAGAAACCTGACTGATCTAGAGAAGATCTGTGTGGAGGAGTGGGCCAAAATCCCTCCTGCAGTGTGTGCAAACCTGGTGAAAAACTACAGGAAACGTTTGACCTCTGTAATTGCAAACAAAGGCTACTGTACCAAATATTAACATTAACTTTTTCAAGTGTTCAAATACTTATTTGCAGCTGTATCATACAAATAAATAGTTAAAAAATCATACATTGTGATTTCTGGATTTTTTTTTAGATTATGTCTCTCACAGTGGACATGCACCTACGATGACAATTTCAGACCCCTCCATGATTTCTAAGTGGGAGAACTTGCAAAATAGCAGGGTGTTCAAATACTTATTTTCCTCACTGTACTTCGAGCACAGTGCGGTTGAATGAGCGTTATAAATGAATGTGCTGCTTATAATAAATTGTAACCTAAGTAACATCCCATTCCAGTTCCATACAGAGTGAGACAGCTATTGGAGACACTTCCTCATGATCTATATTATAGGGTGAATCTGCCTTTATAGGGGCACCAGATGAATTTAACGAAGTGGAGAAGAAAATGAGAAACATAATGAAAAATAGCTCCAGCAGTCAACCTTTGTATTATCCACAAATATTCGCTTAGTGGATGCAGCATGTGGTGTAAATGTCTGTGATAGAGGGGAGAGTGACTCCGATGATCCTCTCAGCTGTCCTTACTATCCTCTGTATGGTCTTGCAATCTGAGACGGTGCCGTTCCCAAACCAGGCAGTGATGCAGCTGCTCAGGATGCTCTCAATGGTCCCTCTGTAGAACATGCTCAGGAAGTAAAGACACTGCTGGGCTTTTTTAGGTGATAAAGCTGGTGTTGAGTGACCAAGTTAAGTTCTCCGCCAGATGAACACCAAGGATTTTGGTGCTCTTGATGATCTCCATGCAGGTTACATATAGTCATATATAGGAGAATAGTCGCTCTGTGCTCTCCTGAAGTCAACAACCATCTCTTTAGTTTTGTCAACGTTCAGAGACAGGTTGTTGGCTTTACACCTGGCTGTTAACCGTTGCACCTCCTCTCTGTATGGTGACTAATCATTCTTGCTGATGAGACCCACCACGGTCGTGTCATCGGCGAACTTGATGATGGGATTCTAACTGTGCATTTTTACACAGTTGTATGTCAGCAGAGTGAACAGCAGTGGGCTGAGCACACAGCCTTGTGGGGCCCCAGTTCTCAGTGTGGTGGTGCTGGAGATGCTGTTCCGAGACTGAGGTCTCGCAGTGAGGAAGTCCAGGATCCAGTTGCACTGGGAGGTGTTCAGGCCCAATAGGCTCAGATTCTCAATCAGGTGCTGAGAAATGAATGTGTTGAATTCTGAGCTGAAATCTATGAACAGCATTCGTACATATGAGTCCTTGTTTTCCAGGTGGGTGAGGGCCTGATGAAGGGTCGTGGAGATGTTGTGGATTACAGGAGGGGAACAAACATATAAAAGCTTGCACAGAATATTATTATTATTATTTATTATTAATAGGCTCGAGCCTTTTATTATTCATTAAAAGGCTATTCATGTAGTCAACAAAGACATAATTTATCTGACCCAGGGTTGACTCCAACCATTGAATTTTAAGTACAGATGTGATACATACGCAATGTAAACAACCGACAGGTAAATAACCACGGTGGGAAGCGCAGGGGGATTATTCGACTCAAGGCCGTGCATCAAAATCGTGTCATGCACCCATAACCCTGGATTTTTGTTCACATATAATTCAACAGTGTTTAAAGTGTGACCAATTTCCGGTAGCATTTAATTAAACAAATCAGCAAGACAATGCTAATAGCGCATCCGATAATAACAGCTAATCGTGTGTTTGCTTAGCACGAGCCATGTTACCGTTGTTTGGACGTATTTTTCTCATTAACACCTGCTGAGAGCTGGAGCCAGCCCTGCTTCGGTTCACTTCCTGCCAAAACAAACCAGTCGTAATGAGATCCTGCTGAAACTTGGCTCGAGCGACACAGGATCTGGTTCCGTCTTTCAGGCCAGGTTAAACATGTTGACAGTGTGTGTGTGTGTCTCATTGCTAAAGGAAGATCTCGTCTATGCCGCCCTAAACCAGGACTGAGTACACACTGATAACACAGCTCTCTGTGCCTCATTGCTACAAGGCTTTTCTAATTCTGGTTTTTTTTCTTGATGTTTGTATCCAGATCATCATTCTGGATAATTTTATATATAATATGTGTATATAATAATTATTTACATCAAGAAATCACCACAGGAGGCGGCTCTTAGGGGGCCAATAACATCTACATTTACATTTATGGCATTAACAGATGCCCTTATCCAGAGAGATTTACAACTGAGCAGGGGAGGGTTAAGGGCCTTGCTCAAGGGCCCAGCAGTGGCCGCCCGGTGGTGGTGCGATTTAAACCTGTGACTTTCCAATCCAAAGTTCAATGCCTGAGCTACCACTTCCACATCTAAATACCACATTGTAACTTCTTTACATACACATATTGCATATATTATATGTGCAAAAGTATTTATCCATCCATACATGATTCTTCCCCAAACTGTCACATCCAAAGACATTCAATTGTGTTTCTGTAAGATTGTGGTCCTTATATTTTTGTAAAGTTATTAGTCATTTTCTTGACTATCTAGAAATTTTTTTTACAGTTTTTCTTAGTTGCTTTGGAGCATTTGTTGAATCATTCTTAATTTTTGCAGATTGTTTTCAAATAACAGCACATTAAACGTGTTTTATAGTGTTTTATACCACAGCTAGATGCCAGTAATTGATTTATTAAAGAAGTAAGAAACTGGAAAAAGTGTAAACTCATCTATCCTGAAGAGTTCAGAATCAACAAAGTTTTTTTGCTGGCACAAGATTTTTCGCCATAACGCCACCATATTAACAATTACTCACATTTGTCCAATCTATTTAAATGGAGGTCTACTGTACAAGTCATCACAAATGAGCTGTTACTGTAGAACCATATTAGAACAGAATTATAGTTTTTACAGAAATTAATTCTCAAAACTACTTGTTTAACTTCCACATCACTTCTGCACATCATTAAAGCATTTCTCGTTGCTCATGTGTGTGTGTCTCTGAGCGTGAGTGTAGAAGAGTGTTTGTTAAAGGTTGGAGATGTGGTGGGGCATGAGAACATTGTCTCTGCCTCCATATGAACAGTGCTATTGTTGTTTTTTTGGAACAGTCTTGACAAAGTGACCAAATTGACCCACAAGGAATTGTTATTAATAATGAATGTATACTGGTTTCTCCCCTCAGGTCTCCTGCTAAAAAAGTCATGTTGTCCAATGTCCTCTGTCTTGGTACAGGCGAATCATCTTCCGCATAAAGAAAATCCCTCTTGGCTGTAAGTCCCCACTAATTAAGCACTTTCAGAAGAATGTTTTTTATGGTTTTGAATGAAGGTCTGGATGAACTAAATGTGCTTTTAAGTTTAGGATTGAGGGAAAATCTAATTAAATGTTTTAAATGTGGTCAGATAGGACATCTTGTCCGGGACCTGTTCCGAAAGACAGAGTGACCCCAGTGTTTCCAAGCGACCGGTGCAAGACTCAGCTGAACCTGCTGAAGTCGTTCCCCCTGTAGCTACAGCTCAGCAGGCTGCTGAAATCCCCGCAAATGCTGCTGCACCAGAGCCCAGGGAGCACGAGCCCCAAGCGCAGACTGCAGCCCAGAGCTCCACTAGTGACAGACCCACCCCAGAGAAACCCTGCTCGGCCAAACTGGACATAAGAACCACCAAGTGGCAGAAAAACGTGTCAGTGGAAGAGTTGTTCCGGGACCGCAAACAGTTTAATTATGACATAAAACATTTTAGACGAGAAGGAGCTTTTACTGATCAAGACATTTTAGACTGAAGAAGCTGATAATGAAGGTCAACAGGGAAACTCAGATGGAGACTGATGGAGTTTGTGGTGTGTTCTACTTTGAGTTTTTTAGCATTTTTTTGGTTTACTT
The DNA here is from genome assembly GCA_039877035.1 of Silurus lanzhouensis. NCBI lineage: Eukaryota > Metazoa > Chordata > Actinopteri > Siluriformes > Siluridae > Silurus > Silurus lanzhouensis. The sequence continues at coordinate 600,375 of JBCEWE010000279.1, forward strand.
TTATTTCACTTTAACAAACAGGATCGTCCACATTGTGAGTTTAAATATAAATGGAGCAAGGGAACATGGGAAAAGAGTAAAGCTTTATGAGCTTATTAAGCAGAAACTTTGATTGATGTGGTCTTGCTGCAGGAAACCCACAGTGATATCAGTAATGCTGGTGACTGGGTGAAGGAGTGGGACGGGTTGGCAATCACATCACTTAGTGGTGGTGTTGCCATTTATCTTAATCGCCATTTTATTCCTGTTTATTACTCTGTATAAGACATTTTAAATGGGAGGTTTTTTAAAAGTAAGTGGGTTTTTTTTTTGAGGATGAGGTTTTTGTTTTTATATGAGTGTACGCTCCCACCGGTGCAGTGAAGAGAAACGAGATCTTTAGACAAACTCAACAATGTTATTTTAAAGTGCAGCACTGCAGAGTTTTTTATTTTGAAAGGTGATTTTAATTGTACAGCAGAAAATATAGACAGGAACCATGCAGAACCTGATGTATCTTCACATGGACTCACTCTATAGACAACTCATGTGGACTCATTCTATAAACAGCTCTCCCTGGCGAGATTGGACCAGTTTTATGGTTTTAAGCGCCATCTGACTTTTTTGCATAGTGTTTTATTTTTCCAGTAGGCATCTCAGATCACTGCATGGTTCAGTGAAAATAGCAGTGAGAGGTCAGGGGCACAGGTAGAAGAGGAGAGCTTCCTCAAGGACCTGCCAAAGCTCACAGAGTCAGTGACCAGAGAGATGGACAGGAAGCTGACACTGACTGAGCTTTATGAAGCGCTCCAAGGCATGAAGAATGACCGAGCACCAGGTATAGATGGTCTCCTTGTGGAGTTGTTCAAGGCTTTCTGGGCAGTAAAAGGGCAGGACATGCTGGAGGTTCTAAGTAAGAGTGTGAAAGAAGGTCAGCTACCAATGAGCTGCAGGAGAGCCGCCCTGACCCTGCTGCCAAAAAAAAGAGACCTGACCCACCTGAAGAACTGGTGCCCGGTGTCACTACTGTGCACTAGCTGATGTCAAAAGCATTAGCCTTTAAACTGTCGAAGGTGATGGAGCAGATCATTCATCATGACCAGACGTACTGTGCTGGCAGGTCGATATTTGATAAAGTTTACATAATTCGTGACATTTTGGATGTCTCCAAGCTATTGGGCTTAAAGATTGGGCCTAAACCAGGAAAAGGCTTTTGACAGGGCTGAGCATGAATACTTGTGGAAGGTTCTGGAAATCTTTGGGTTCAACCCTGGTTTCATAGCCATGATCAAGGTGTTCTACAATGAAATTGAGAGTGTACTGAAGGATAATGGTGGTTCATGTGCCCTTTTAGCGTGTACACAGGGTTGAAGGTGTGTGCAGAGTGTACAAGGCTGTTAACTGTCAGAAATGTTGTACACTTGCAATTTAATCTCTTTTAATCAACCTAAGAAATCGTCTTTTTGGTTTTAATATTCCACTCGTTAATGCTTCACTTTACCTGTCAGCATAAGCAGGTGACCTGGATGTAATGGTGGGATCCCAGTCTGAGGTGAATGTTTTAATTGATGTTTTAAAGGACTTTGAGTTTTTATCATCAGTAAAGGTTAACTGGAGAAAAAGCAGTTTTAAGTTGGGGAGTGGGGAGCCGACGCTCCCTGGAGGCCTGGTGTGGAAAAAAGTGGGTTTTAAATACTTGGGTGTCTACCTGGGGAGTAATGAGTTTTCAAATAAAAACTGGGAAAGCACTGTAGAGCATAACAAGGGCCCTGCTCATGGACTTCTGGGATTGTCTGCGCTTAATTCCACAGAGTGTCCTCTATCTGCAAAAGGAGGAAGTAGGGCAGGGGCTGGTTCATCTCGCCAGCAGAACTGCAGCCCTTCGCCTTCAGTTTATCCAGAGACTCCTAACTGGGTTTAGGAACCTGGTGTGGAGAACAGCAGCCAGTGGACTTCTTCACATAGTGGGAGGACTGGGGCTGGACACAACTGTGTTTTTAATGGACACAAATGTACTGGATCTCTCTGGATGACCAGTCTTTTACCACAGACCACCCAGACACTGTCCATAGCTCTGATCCCCTCAAGGATAATCACACACCGGGAGCCGGCAGGTTTATGTGCCAACTGATCAATTTTATATTTGGGGCAGGTAAAAATGGCCATATACCTGAGCAGAAAGAACAAAATAAAGCAAAATGCTGACTATGATACCATCATAATCTTCTCCAGACTAATAAAATCAAGGATTCTGATTTATTAAATTTTTTATGAGTATGGGGAATCTGAAGATGTTTGAGGCTGTGTGGTGTTGAAGAGACGCTCTGTGTTTTGTAGTAGAAGAAGAAGAAATGCACTTTACACCAGAACCGGACTAAATAATCGCCCCCCCCCCCCCCCCCCCCCCTCCTCCAACATTTAAAGAGCAGATTGACTACCAAGTCAATCAGCAACCATCTGGCATTTAGCATGGCTTGTGTCAAATTAAGGACTGTAAAAAATAAAAAAAAAATCTCTCTCTCTCTCGCTCTCTCTCTCACCTTCTTTTTGGATGAACTTCCCTTCATTAGGAGACCACTTTATGTGAGGATGGATTGCAAGTTGCATGAACGGTTTTGCATTTAAGCACCTCAACAATGATGGAACTGGAATGAGTGGACATTCAGGTGATGAGGATGAGGATGGGTACTATTTTGAGTCTGATTCCTCTCAAGGTTTTTTCCTCATTAAGTCTCCGGGAGTTTTTCATCGCCACAGTCGCCACCGGCTCAATCATTACAAATAAACTTACAATTATAAGGACTAAACTTATAGGCACTAAACTTTTATAAACCTTTATAACCTCTTGAACTCTGTAAAGCTGCTTTGAGGCAAAGTCCATTGTTAAAAGTGCTCTACAAATAAAAATGAATTGAAATGAAGTAAATGTGAGGTAGACGTGAACTAGTTTGATGTCTTGCTATCTGCCTATGTGACCAAACATGTCAGATAATAATAGCATTTAACTATTTTACTATTTTTTTTATTGATACTTTTTAAAGACGTGAGCAGGTACGAGGTACATTTACATTTACATTTGCGGCATTTGGCAGACGCCCTTATCCAGAGCGACTTACAACTGAGCAGGGGAGGGTTTTAGGGCTTTGCTCAAGGGCCCAGCAGTGGCAGCTTGGTGGTGGTGGGATTTGAACCTGTGATCTTCTGATCCAAAGCCCAATGCCTTAACCACTGAGCTACCACCTAGACATTGAGGAACCAAAAATGAATATATTCAAAAATAATTTTACACTTTATTTCATACAAATATAATCGTTTATTGGTTATTTTACCCTCAATACAAATAATAAAAATTTTCCAGAGCACTCTGATTACTTTGAGTCTGATTTAGTATGTACAGCAGATCCTTTTTATTGATTTCTTGAATCAGAACAACGTTGTTACCAGATGGCGCTGTTCCACATGGCTACTTTAACTGGGCAGATCTTCAGAGGACCCGGGTTGCTGCCATTGATGTTGGCGCCAGGGCAGAAGAAAGGGAACATTCTCTCTGTAAAGCGATCGCTGAAAGTGTAGATGGGTGTCAGGTTCATGGGGTTGGTGAAGCTCACCTCACCGGCGTCGTAGTCCAGCTTCACTCTGACCCTCTCGAGGCGGCCGCTCAGCTTGAGCTGCGTGGGCGGAGATGTCATGGCCGTGTACGAGCCATCCGAAAGCGCGATAGTCCAGAAACCTGCCTCTGGACCTCCAGAGACTTTCCCCTTCCTGGCTATAGACTCCTTCACTACGCCGACAACCCAGTCGTTGTTGTCCTTCACCTCCACCTCCCAGGCGTGGCGTCCCGAGTCGAAGCCATTGGAGCCTAAAACGAAGACGAAGTGGTCGAAGCGTTCGGGGTTGTCAGGAAGCTTCTGCATCACGCCGCTGTTGCTGACTTGGGTCAGGTTTTTGCTCAGTGTCAGGCAGGGGTAGGCTGTGTTGGCATCCAGAGTCACCGGAGCTAAGAAATGGATGTGAGAAGACGTGATCATTAACAAACTATTCCTAACATCTTTACTTTTTATTTTCGGTCAAAATGCACTTTATGGACCAAAGTATTAGGACACGACTTTTCCAGTCATATGTGGTTCTTCCCAAAACTGTTACCACAAACATGGAGGAACTAGGAGACCCAAACCTGTTCCACATTGCTACTGTGCAGTTCCAAGAAAATCCGCTTCCCATGTCTTGGAGTGGAAGATCTCCTGCTAAAGAGCTCCAATCCTAATGAACAGCTTTGGGGTGCCTTATTTACACTGACAGAACCCCCTCACCTCACCTGACACAAAATCTACAGGAACATCTTCCCAGAAGAGTGGAGCTTATAATGAAAGCAAATGGGGACACATGAGGTTTTATCAAAAGGTTTCGAGACTGGTTACACGCCAACTGATTGCATGAGTTCTTCAGCGGAAAAACCATGATCTCACTCCACACACACTACTCGCCAGATTATTCACCGTTTTGACCTGATTGTAGAGATCCAGCAGGAATGGAAGAAGGTTTTCCAGTACGAATCACATTGTACCTTATATGTCTTATATTCAATTGTGTGTGTGTGTGTGTGTGTGTGTGTGTGTGTGTGTGTTTGTGTGTGTGTGGTTGTGTGGAGAAGCTTACTGTATTCCACCATGGCCTGCATGTTTTCCCACAAGCTGAACTTCAGAGAGCTGACGTGTCTCGCCACATCGATGAGAGCAGCCGGAACTTTCTCCGGTTCATTGAAGGTCAAATGTGTCCTGCAATCACCAGATTCACTCTGTAGATTCTGTACTTTTATAATATAACGTATAATATATATAACGTAGGAACTCTATATTATATGCAGATTGTCCAGGCGTTCACACTTACCTCTTTTTTATGTTCTTGTAGTGCTGCAAAGAAAAAGAAAAGAGAAAACACCAAAGTCAACGAGTCAGCGTTTTTTCACAATTGGCTAAATTAATTTATGATGAGCTTCTGTTTAACACGTAAAGGAAAATCATCCCAAAAAAATAAATAAAAAAGAGATAATAATAATAATAATAATAATAATAATAATAATAATAATAAACTAACAGAATAAAATAAGTGAGAGAAAATAAATAACATTAAATATAACAAATATAAGAACTCAAAATGTGTTTTTAAAAAAATTATAAAAATCATACAGAATATAAACAAATTTAAACAGGAGATAAATTATAAGCACTATGTACTTGCACACTTAATAATAATAATAATAATAATCATAATCATAATCATAATCATAATCATAATAATAATAATAATAATAATAATAATAAATAACGCATGCACGAAAAAATACAAAAAAAATGTATTGTATAGAAAATGTATAGTAAAATAGACAAATAATAAAAATGCACTAAATAAAAAAATGGACAGAAAAAGAAAATCTAAAAAGTATATATAAGAACTAAAAAAAAGAAAATTAAAATCCTGTCAAATATAACACCCTCATAATAATAATAATAATAATAATAATAATAATAATTTTAAAAATTGGAAAATAGACAAGTAATAAACAAAATATAAATAAAATAAAGTTAAAACCAAAAAAAGAATTAAGTGGAAATAACAAAATAAAATAAAACTTTTTTTTTAATCGTATTCTATTTTAAAATATAGTAAATGAAAAATCCTACACTTCATAATAAATAAAATAAAATAAAAATATGAACATTTTAAACAGAAAATTAGCTATAGTTCGATTTATTAGTAATGTGTTGATTGAATTGTGCAGAAACGTTCACGTACCTGCAGGAACACAGAGTCGCTGTTGGCGATTTCGTCGTCTATGGTTCTGACAGCGTGTGAGAAGTTCAGAATATCTCTCGAGAGGTTGTCTGTGTTTTTCTTCATCAGATGCAACTTCTCCTCCTCTTCCTCAGACAGGAGAGCGATCCTCGCCCGCTCCTGTTTCTCCAGGAACTGTCTGATCTCTGCGAAATCCTCTCTGATCTGTTTCTCTGCCTGCTGCCTCTGGTTCTGTTTAAATGCACAACAAACATCACAGAAGAAAAAACGTTTATTATATTTTATCTTTTAATTCCTAATTGAATGAGAATAATCGGCTCTTATAACCTGGGAATGTGTCCTGTATAACTACATCACTTTATTTAAGACTATTACAGCCATCGAAATGTGTTAATTAGATTTAATTGTTCTGCTTTCTGTTCACACGCAGCTCTGACTGTGAAACCTGGTTCTGGAAGCTTCTATCAGATCTCTGGTGTTACCTTGATGTGTACGGTGATGTCGTCCCTCTCCTGCTTGGCCTCATAAAGCCGACGGAGACTTTTCTTCATCGGCACCAGCTCCTGCTTCAACTCCGCCTAGAAAGAGTACACGACCGAGTCTTATTAAATCTGGAGCAGTAAAAAAGGATGAATATTTCAGTTTTATAGGAAAATAAAAATTTGGTTAAAAAAAAAAAGCTTAATTCTATTAATATTTCTGTGTTATTTATATTTTTATTTTTATTAAGTGCTTTGAGATGCAATTATTAAAGGTGCTATATAAAATAATAATAATACTCTTTCTATCTATCTATCTATCTATCTATCTATCTATCTATCTATCTATCTATCTATCTATCTATCTATCACCTATATGTCTGTCTGTCTGTCTGTGTATGTCTGTCTTTGCCTATCTATCTATCTATCTATCTATCTATCTATCTATCTATCTATCTATCTATCTATCTATCTATCTATCTATCACCTATATGTCTGTCTGTGTATGTCTGTCTTTGCCTATCTATTTGTCTGTCTGTCTGTCTGTCTGTCTGTCTGTCTGTCTGTCTTTGTCTATCTATCTATCTATCTATCTATCTATCTATCTATCTATCTATCTATCTATCTATCTATCTATCTATCTATCTATCACCTATATGTCTGTCTTTGCCTATCTATCTGTCTGTCTGTCCGTCCGTCCGTCCATCTTTGACTTTCTATCTATCTATCTATCTATCTATCTATCTATCTATCTATCTATCTATCTATCTATCTATCTATCTATCTATCTATCGGTCTCTGTCTGTCTGTCTGTCTGTCTGTCTGTCTGTCTGTCTGTCTGTCTGTCTGTCTGTCTGTCCCACATAAAACTTGTGTGAAAACTGTTCACTATAATGAATGAAACACAATGAATTATAAGCCAAAATTCTGTCTTGCAACTCTTTTCACCCAAAATGTAAAAAAATTAAGCGTTCATGGTGTCCTTGTGTACAGTATAAACTCAAGAGTTCCTCTAACGTTCCTGTCAGCTTCTTTGGACAGCTACAGGCTCATTGTTCGCAACATGGTTCTACCTGGAAGCCTCTCTGAACGAGATTACTGTCTATACATAGGGATCTTGATGGATTTTTTTCTCCTGGAGAGACAGAAGAACAATTGATGCTAGATGGTGACCTGGATCATCTTTTTAATCAACATTAATTTGATTTGTTAATTTGTGTGTAGAATATTAGGTCCAGGGTGTGTTTTAAACTCGAACGAGAGTTCCTGTAAACACCTTTACCTCCAGAGTGATCTGTTTTGTGTTAAACGTTTCAGCTTGTTGTGAAAATACACTGTGCTGGAACGGAATGATAGGGGACAGACGGGGATACACACACACATACATACACACACACACACACACACACACACACACACACACACACACACACACACATACATCACATGCTCAACATGTGCAGGCTACATTCTGATTGGTCAGAGGTTGTTGATTTGTTTTCCATCACAGCAGCCCGGACTGTGGTGCAACTGCAAATCTTACACTTTTAATGTCGTATGGTTTCTATAGCAACAATTGAACATGGCGGCTGTGTCACAAATTATTTATTTATTTTGTTTAACCATGGGACGTTTATTTGATACTCATTGATCAAGTCTCCTGGTGGTTAAGGCATTGGACTTTTGATCAAAAGGTCATGAGATCAAATCCCAGCCACACCAAGATGCCACTCCAGGGCCCCTGGGTAGGGCCCTTAACCCCATAGCTGCTCAGTCATATGAGATAAATGTAAGACGCTCTGAATAAGGGCATCTGGCAAAGTGCCATACATGTAAAAAGTGAAGGTCGGACATTAACTGTAAACAGATTAAAAGCTAATGTCTCGTAACTGTTTTAGAACATTGCTGGTGGAAGCTCAGTGGTTAAGGCGCTGGTTTCTGAATCAGAGGGTCACAAGTTCAGTTTATATGTATACAATTACAACCATTGAAACTGAAAAACATGCAACCCAGATGTCAGAGGCTCAAACCCCATCACCACCAAGCTGTCACTGCTGGGCCCTTGAGCAAGGCCCTCGACCCTCACCTTCCAAGTACCAACGAAACCTCTGGATGTAATCTGTGCCCTTTCTGCATTCCAGACCTGCCTAAAATAATCCTACTTCTGGATGGAGTTCTGTTCAATGGGAGGACTCTCGCTGTTGCTGCGGACGCTGACACAAACAGCCTAAAGGTCCATGGGCATGTTGGTTCTTCCACTTAAGAACCACAAAGATGGATTTGGACTGTAATTAATATAAACAGTCTGCCATAATGGTTTAGGACTGCAATCACCATAAACAGTTTTGCATTCGTGTCTCCATCAGTAAAAAATGTATAACCTCTACTTTGAAGGAAATGTAATAAATGGACAATCGATATCACTCAAATGAGAATGGGTTCCATTGTGAGGCTGGTGCCTCTCAACGTTTGTTCCTCAGGGGTTTTTTCCTGTTGCTGTCGCCCCTGGCTAGGTCAGTGGGAGTAAAACTTATAGGGACTAATTCATGATGCAGAAATCTTTAGATTTATTCGTATTATAAATCTGGTGAATTATGTAAAGCTGATTTGGGACAATGTCTACAAATAAAATAAAACTGAATTAAATTCTAATTGATGTGAAGCTTATGGAGAATAACTCCTGGGCCACAACAATAACCAGCACACATCTTTGATTTATTTCCTCTAACAGTGTGATGAAGTGTTTTATTCCTTATGGAACTTTTTCAAAACATAATAAAAAAAAAATGTATTAAATTGTTTTTTTACATAAGTAATTATTTTTATTTTATGCCGTTATTTATCCCTTGCTTTGATCTTTTTTCCTGAAATAAAATGATTATTTTAATATGGCATCTACAATTGTGCCCTCCTTGTGAAGAACACAATGCAGTGCCCGATAGGTTCCCTTGTGTATGGAAACCATTAGCGAATGCATGACTCGGTGCCCTACAGGCTCCTATTACAAGCTTAACATGCCCTAATGGGAGCCTTTTCAGTGGAGAACACATGATGCAGTGCCCCAAAGGGTTTCTCTGCATGCAAGAAAACAAAGACATGCCCTATAGGGTGGACTTCCAGTGGAGAAAGCATGATGCAGTGCCATATAGGCTCCCATAAACATCAGGGGCGTCCAATCTTTTCCTCAAAGAGCTGGTGTGTGTGCAGGTTTTCATTCCAACCAGTTTAAATCTAAGTTTGTTTTTATTTTAAATGACTATCAGGTGTAGCTGAATGGTTGGAATTAAAACCTGCACCTGGACCTTTGTGGAAAAGATGAAACACCCCTGAATTACCCCATCCAGGTTTCCCTTCCTAGAACCCTGTGTGTTTAAGAAGTGCACTTTTATACTCATATGATTTCATGTTTTCCGCATTTAAGGCACAACAGTGACTCTCTTCCTGAAGATTCGCAGGAAAAACAACTTACAAGAGGATCTGCTGTTGTCGTACTGTCGCTGCTCTATTGAGAGTGTTAAGTATCACTGTATAGTACACCGGTTGCTCCGTAACAGACAATACCTCAATATATAAAACATTTAAAAGATTTTATATTTTATATGAAAACCTTAATACCTTAATATTTTAACAAATCACTTGTTTATATTTTGTAAACTATATTATATACAATAATTTATGCACCATAAGGACTGAAACTTAATTTCGTTGTACCCTGTGCAATGACAATAAAGAACTGTCTGTCTGTCTGTCTGTCTGTCTGTCTGTCTGTCTGTAGAACACGGAGTTACGTTAACTTGGAATTTCACAATCCAACCCTTACATTCCTGAAGAACATGTGTAGAACCTTCCTGTTCTGCTTTTTTCAGTTATAAAACATTCCTGTTGTTTTACTAGTCTGATAACACTGGTCTACAAATGTTTGGAATTTATCAACTTCTGAGATTAAATGTGTTCATTCTTAAATATTTTGTTCAGTTGAATTAGAAAACAAATGATAAAAGTGCTGGTTGGCTAAAGTTTTTAAGATATTTCACGATAAAGATTTGATGACCACGATGCCTCGTAACTTCTCAACAAAGTACGGTAGAACAACGAAAACGGTACAATATGAAAGTTTATAAAGACAGACAAAATGCGCTGTTTAGATACCGAATAAAGATGAAACCTTGTGTCTGATGTCAACAGCGTTTTCATGTCCTGCTGTCCCCCATCATGTAAATGCGAGAAGCTCGTTGGGTTTGTGCCCCGAAGCTCACCTTTAGATCATGCGCCGCTTCCTCCATGGGACACACTCGGTGGCCTTGGTGCTTCCTGGAGGTGTGACAGACGCAGCAGAGCAGCTCCTCGTCGTCGTGGCAGAAGAGTTTAAGCGGTTCTCTGTGGGTGGGACACAGGTCTAACGGCCTGGCCATGGTGCCGGGCGATGATGGCGGTGTGGTCAGTCCTTTCTGCTCCTGCACGAGTGTCTCGCACACGTTCTTCAGCACGAGGCTGACTGTCGGCTCGGTGAGCGAACACCTCCTGCGGCACACGGGACACTCGCGCTTGGGCGCCTTCTTGTTCCAAAACTGGTTCAGACAGTTCCGGCAGAAGCTGTGGCTGCAGCGCAGGACTACGGGGTCTGCAAAGATCTCGCAGCATACTGGACATGACAGCTGGTCCTCTACGGCCGAGCGGGAGCTCGAGGTCAGAGCTCGGGGGCGCAGAACCGCCATGACTTTGGGGTTCAGGAGCACGCCGCCTCTCCCGGGCTGAGACGAAGCTCTGGGTCTTAAAGGCATCACTCAGACGGCTGGGTTGCAAAAGGCAAAACTGGCTTGCTTCATGGGACACTCATAACGCACCACAGGAACGGAAAAAAGGTTGTCTTTTTGCATACAGCTGCCTTTTTATATGCTCACTCAACACCATCCAGTATCTGATGGACCAGGAAGCAACTTGCGTCATTCTGAGGGAAAACAACCAGCACTTGGAGATGTTTGCTGTAAACAGTAATGTTTTGGAGACTCGGCCGGTGTTGACTATAGATGAACTAGCTGATCTTTGCTCAGGGCATCTAACAGAACATGCAGAACATTTACGCATCCTGCAACGTTGGCCATCTTACATAAACATAGTTTCACCAAAAATGTAACTAGCATGTCTGAGACGTTTGGATAAAGCCTGGGAAATAAAAGTAGCAAAATTTTACCAAAATTGGATCACTAATAAAGAGTGTCAATTGGTTCATTACCAAGATACAGCTTCAGGTCAAAAGTTCTTTAAAATCATTAAATATTTGAAGGTGGTGTGTGTGTGATTACGATCCATCACTTTTCTGCAGAATGTGATATAATAATGAAAGTTTCTATTCATTTATTGTTATTTTTTTGTTCGGTCTCATTGCTATGTAGCTTCCCAGACTATTAAAATATTACCTCAAAATTATACAGTTCTAAAGCTTATAAAATATAATGTAAATATCAGATAATTACAGAATACAATCTCTAATATTAGATGAAACAAAATTCCATCTTTATTTGGTATCTAAATGCTTTTTGGTCTTTATAAACTTTGATTTGGTAAAATTTTTATTGTTCTACCGAAGAAGTTACAAGGCATCGTGTTCATCAGACGCCCCCTCCAAATAATTTCAGCCAACCAGCTCCTTTTTCACTTGTTTTCTAATTTAGCTACTGAATATGTAAGTAAGAATTAACACATTTTATCATGGAGGTCAATCATTTCCCAAAATTTGTAGCCCAGTGTTATAAGAGGTGGCTTCTCTTTACAAGAAAGTACTTTATTAATCTTCAAAATAGTTCCCTTGCACTGCAATACAGTGCTCCCAGCATTCCTGCCACGTCTGGAACATGTCCTGGAAGTCGAATGTTGTCAAAAAGGCGACCTTTGACAACATTCACAGAAGTGAGATCATGTGGAACAATCGTGCACGAGTTGTGGAACGGATTTGACATTTTCGGGGGTTGAGCTCGTTGAAGGTCTTCCTGATCTCTCGTCGTCCTCCAGTGATGTTCTTCCGCTCACTAATTGACTCGTTGCAGCATCGCCGTATGTCAAACGTATGTCATTTTAAATGTTTTTCTGTTGAAGATCTGCCTGGTTTTACACGGAATATCGCTTTCACGCTTTGTTTCAACTTGCGCTCTTATCCAGAGCGACTTACAACTGAGCAGGGAAGGGGTGAAGGGCCTTGCTCCAGGGCCCAGCAGTGGCAGCTCAGTGGTGGTGGGATTTGAACCTCTGACCAAAGTCCAATGCCTTAAACACTGATAGCTCAATCTACATTTTGGTTGTTAGATAAGAATAAAAAATTTAAATATAGTCGGAATTACGAGTGGTAAAGTCGGAACCCCAAAAAGATATACAGTGGCTTGCATAAGTATTCATTACAACACTTCAGAAGCCACACGATTAGTTAAAAGTGTCACATGAACCTGATATACACTTACTCACCTATTCTTGGAAGGGCCCACGGGTTATTAGAGAACATCACACTTATACAGATACAAAATAAACAACATCATGAAGAGCAAGAAGCATCGTCAAAACAGGTACGGAAACAAAATCAAAAGGTGACGAAGAAACAGCAGCAGAAGTGAGTTTGCAAGTTTAACGAGGTTGAGAACATGTGTCCTATTCAACTCCATTCAAAATAACCTCAAATTAGTTATTTTATAGAAATATAAAACAAGGCGTGTATATATATATATATATATATATATATATTTGGGCTGTCAATCAAAATATTTAATCGTGACTAAATGAGTTAACTGCTGATCAATCGCAACTTAAACCATACTTTTAGAACAGATACAAATGTGCGATTAAGTTGCGATTAATTGCATTGTTGTCATTAGTTAGCTGCCGATTAATCGCACATTTGTATCTGTTTCAAATGTACGTAAAATGAATAGTTTTTAAGTTTTTAATACTCTAAATCAACATGGTCATGGACAAATATTGATGCTTTATGCAAATGTATATTTATTATTAGTGAAACCAAATATAAAATGAATTATGGTGTTTTTTTATGGTTTTAATTGCTGGATGTGTGCATCATGGCATATTTATTTATTTATATATATATATATATGAGTAAAGAAAAGACATCATGAGTAAACGTGTTGAATTTAAAATTTATATATATATTTTTTAATATTTGTAATAAAAATGGTCATACATTTGTATTAACGAACACATTCTATCAGCCTTAACATACATAAAATGTACACAAGCATAAATTATATCCATGTTTATCAATACAGCAATCATCTATTATAGCAACAAAATCAGATCTTTCTTCTACATTTACATTTACATTTGCGGCATTTGGCAGACGCCCTTATCCAGATCGACTATCTAGAGCGACTATCCAGAGCGATTCTTCTCTTATTAACTGTAAGCATAATAACATACAGTTCCAGTTCTATGATAAATATGATTATTTTAGATAATTGTATAGATAATTTTGACAAACTGGTGGAAATAAACGGAGCTAACAGGAGCTTTATCATTCGAATTCTAAATCTAACAAACCGAATATAAAACAAGTAAAGAAAATCAATTCGCTCAGTTTTGCTCTTGTCAGTGTTGGGAAGAGACCATGGGATAAAGTGATAATCGACGGCTAGGTGTGAGACGCTTCACCATTTAAATGCTCTCTGCTTCATCCTCTTACCTCCACATCATGCATTAAATCCTTTAAATCTAGATGGATTATTTCATACCTTTAATATAGTGATCCTGACCACTTACATTTATGCCATTTGACTTAGAACTGTGCAGTGGCAGCTTGGGATTTGAACTTGTGATCTTCTGATCCTAATGCTTTAACGACTGAGCTTTCACCTTCCCCACCTACTACTTCTGACATCACGTCATGATATCTAAATTCAGGTTGAAGTTCTTATCACTCGGAAGCCACTCACTCCTGCTGAGAATAGTCCACACTAGAGTGGTGCATCCCCATAACTGTGCCTGATGCGATTCGTGTCTCGACGCATAGCCAACAATACGATCCATAAATGCTACATATGTAGCAGCTTCCGATGTGATGCGGTACGATTCAATGCGATAAAATGGAAAAAATTTATAAAATGATGCTCTGCAATTCAATATGGTACAGATTTTTATTTGTTCGGTTCAGACAGACATCGAATCAGAAATGTACTTAAGTGGCGTCTAAATTCTAACGCATGGCCCCTTTCACAAACACGCCTTTTGTAGCGCAGAAGAAAAGAAGAAGAAATAAAACCAGACGTTTTTCTGTTGTGTCTGCAGGAAGTTACAGCTCTACCTCTGCCATGTTAATCTGTATCCTACGTGACTCTCAGGACACGCCTCGTTCTCCGCAGTGTTGCGATACACCGTATTCAGCAGCGAGAAATCGATCTATATATATTAAATATTGCTCACAAATTATTGGTGACTTGTAAATAATAAAAGTATAGAACAGTATTGATAATTACATATTTTTGTCTTTTTTTTTTTTTTTTTTTTTTACAAAATCTGTTTTAAAAAAACGATACATCACGATGCAAATGCCAACTCGTATCTGATGCACACCATTTTAAACCGATGCACCGATACAAATCGCTAAACCTTAACATCCCTTAAGTACATAGAAAACCTGAATATACAACAAACTAGCGTTAATGCTAAAACTCCATAACCGTCGCAGTTGCCATGAACGGTTTCACACCGTAAACATTGAATAACCCCAACAAAATACTCATCTACATTTTCATTCCCTTATAATACAGCTACAAAATAGACTTCTATACAATCCATGTTACCCAGAGGAGGAGGTCCAGTTCTTCATGTCTCCTCTTTAGATCATCTCAGGGAGTTTTTCTCTCACCACATTCACCTCAGGATTTCTCAGGCATAATGTATTCATTTAAAACTTTTCTCCTTCGATTCATTTCAGTAAAAGTTGCGTTGTGACAACGTTCATTGTCAAAAGTGCTTTTCAAATTCAATTATACTAAGATTTTCTTTTAAGGTCCCCCCCCCCCCAATGAACCACACTGGAAGCAAATGAGACGGTTTGCTTTAATGAAGTAGAGAAAAAGTGTGTAACGGATAAACGAGTAAAACCTCCTAAAGACACGTAAAAGGTCTTCGACAGTCCGACGAGACGTTTGAACAGTGTAACGTTGTAACAGTGTTTTTGTAACAGCATTGATCATCGATTAAAAAAAAAAATCTTTGTCTATAATACAAGGAAATGACGTGGGAACGATAAAAACCGATGGTGATACATTTGTGTAAAAAATAAAATAAAAAAAATTCCAGCTCAATTTTTGGACAAAGAAGAGTGTAGTTTCTAAACAGAGCCACCAGAAGAAAAACCCCGTCTAGAACCTTAATACAGAGATTGGAACAGTGTGAGAAAAGAAGTGACCTTTCAATCCTCCTTTTGAAACCCTTGAATAATACCATCATACACAGAGACATTACTGAGAAAATATAATACTACACTTACATTATTGCATGAGTAACAGTTTAATACTGATCCTTGGTTTGGCAATACACTGTGGAGGAGGTGGATGTGTGTGTGTGTGTGTGGGGGGGGGGGGGGGTCTTATAATGTTGTCTCGTGTTTTCTACGATCTTAGTGAGACTATGGAGTTAATTACATGCCAACAGTCTCACTTTTTTGTTGTTCGTTTGATTCTCTTTTTAAAAGAATTGGGGAAAATGTTGAAATCATCTGAGAGGAAAAAAAAAACATCTAACTATTATAACATACAGTTCCAGTTTAATACCAGTGGAGAGATCTACTGTAAACATTTCCAAATGATCTGACTGAGCTACATTCAATTTTGTATTAACTTGTATGGTGAATACGACGATTTTGAGAAATGTGTGTGTGTGTGTGTGTGTGTGTATGTAGTCCCTATTTAATTTAAAGTGCTCCACACTTCTGGGAAGATGATCCACTAGATTTTGTGGAGATTCCTTCAGCCACAAGTGTGTTAGTGAAATCAGGCACTGATGTAGGTGAGGTGAGGAGGTCTGGAGTGCAGTCAGGTTTCACATTCATCCCCAACATGTTCAATAAGATTTGGAGCTCTATAGCAGTAGATCTTCCACTCCAACCCATGTAAACAGATCTTCATGGAGCCGGATTTTCTCACGATACAATCACGCTGTGAGAAATTTATTTATTTTATTTTTTTCGATGAGATTGTGAGAAAACTGGAGTCCCGATCATAAAATTGAGATCACAAAATAAAACAAGACTCTTAGGACTTAAAAAACTCCATACCAACTCCTTCACCTCAGAACATGGAGATATCTGTCCTACTGTGAAATTGAATTCGAAAAATTCAGCCATAAATGTTCACCATTTGAAAAGTTTACAGTATTTCTACACTTACGAGGTGAAAAAAGCCAACGATTGTTGTGTGTGTGTTTGGAAGCAGTCGGATGTCTTGTCTAGAGACGCCATCCATCGTACAGGGAGGACGTGGAGTCAGGAAGAGAAATTATAAAACAAGTGTGAAATGTGACTGGACACAATTTCAGATGGTTTTGAAAAGAATCGCAAAAATCGTGTGTGTGTGTGTGTGTGTGTGTGTGTATGTGGTCATATAAAGGAGAAGCATTAACAATATAAAAAACATGATGATCGTGCTTTAAGGGGGTCGCATAATCCCATAAAGTGGTCCAGAACTGCACTACACATGCGTAAGGGTGTGTGTGTGTGTGTGTGTGTGTGTGTGTGTGTGTGTGTGTGTGTGTGTGTGTGTGTGTGAACATAGCATGGCAGTGCAGTTCATACAGTGTAACAGTGCAAAGTGAACATCACAGTTTAATAAAGAGTCAAGAGAGTAAAAAAAAAAGAGAAAAGGAGAGTGAAGGAGAGCAAGAGGGAAGAGAGAGAGAGAGCGCTTGACACGTGCAACGTGCAGACTTTTTTTTTCCAACATTCATATGCCACGTTAGTGTTTGAAACTCTAGTGTGATTTCCTGTGGGGTGCGTTAACGGGGTCCGAGCGATGCACCTCGTTAGGTTTCATTAATAAGATTGAATCCGAGAGCATGAAGACGGCTGAGGGTTTTTTTTTTTTTCTGTGTAAAACTCACTCTATAGTGTAAGTTTGTACTAGAAGAGTCCTGGATGTCCTGGGTGTCCGCACCACCTCCCTTAAACACCTCCCTTTCAGTCCGGTTCACGTGGGCGTGCGGAGACTCAGATCCGACCCACCTTGGCGTCTCCGATGGCTCCCCAGACGTCGAACACGAACTCGTCTGGGAAAGCGAAGTCGCCGAGCGTCTCGTCCAGAGCCTCTGCAAACTCGTCTGGGTTCTTTTTGTCTTTGCCCAACTCCACCATGGTGGCAGCTGAGAGGAGGAGAAGAAATGGAGAGAGGGAGGAATGGAGAGAGTTCACAGAAGTGAGAAAGAAAGAGAGAAAGAGGGAGGGAGCAAGAGGGAGAGAGAGAGAAGGAGATTTAACAACAGCACATTTTTTTTTATAAATAAAGAGAGAGAATACAAGTAACAGAGAGGAAAAAAAGGATGAATTCAAGAAGTGAAGGGAAAGGAAAAGGGAAGAAAAAAAGAAAAAGAAGGAAGAAAAAGAAAGAGAGTGAGAAAAAGATTTAGCAAAAGCAATTTTTCAATTAATAAGAAAAAAAGAGAGAGAATACAAGTAATAGAGTAAAGGGGAGGAGAAAGGAAAAGGCAAGTAATAAATGGGAAGAAAGCAAGGGAAGGAAGGAAGGAAGGAAAGAAAGGAAGAACGGGTGGAATGGAAGTAAAGGAATGAAGCTATGATTACCGAGCTCACTGTCCCGTATGCCCATGTAGTTCTCCAGCAGATCATCGACCTTCCCAATGGCCTTTTCTTCAAAAGCTGAGGGCTGAACACACACACACACACACACACACACACACACACACACACACACACACCTTAAATATACACACACTACACACTCTTCACTCTCATACACAACACTGCTGAATTGTGGATCCTGATTGGTCGAAGGGTGTGGATTAATTTTCTGTTATGTGCAGCTCTGACAGTGGTGTAGCTACACGTCACAGCTGCACACAAACAGGAGTGTTCTGATACCTTACCGCTTCTATAATAACAACACAGTTACGTGTGATGACGTGGATAAAATGTTAATGGATAAAAGAGTACGTGTTGTAACTGTAGGCCATTAAACACACACACACACACACACACACACACACACACACACACACACACACACACACACACACACACACTCTTACCAGTTCCTCCACTGTTGCCGGTCCTTTAGATCTCAGTCGTAGCGTCCCTCTGCCTGTACCCACCTGTACCCCAGACCCTGCTCTGGCCCCTGACCTCTGACTGATCATATCTGAAGAAGAACAACAGCACAAGGTCACTTTACACTGCAGCATCATCACCACCACTTTATCATGATCATAATCACCACCTCCTCAAACTCACAGCCATCTCCTCAATCTCAACACCACCTCAACCCCACCTCCACAAAACCACTACCACCACCTCAACCCCACCGACCTAAACCCCACCTCCTCAACCTCACCACCACCACCTCAACCCCACCGACCTCAACCCCACCTCCTCAACCTCACCACCACCGACCTCAACCCCACCTCCTCAACCTCACCACCTCAACCCCACCTCCTCAACCTCACCACCACCGACCTCAACCTCACCACCTCAACCCCACCTCCTCAACCTCACCACCACCACCTCAACCCCACCTCCTCAACCTCAACACCACCACCTCAACACCACCTCCTCAACCTCAACACCACCACCTCAACACCACTACCAACTCCCACCCCAACCCCACCGACCCCAACTGCAACACCACCACCACCACCTGAACCTCACTACCACCTCAACACCACCACCACCTCAACCCCACCGACCTCAACCCCACCACCACAACCACCTTAACCTCAAACCCACCTCCTCAACCTCACCACCACCACCTTAACCCCACCACCACCACCTCCTCAACCTCATCACCACCACCTCATAATCACAGTCATCACCTTCTAAACCACAACCACCACCACCTCAACATCAAGAAAAGAAAGGCACATGAAAAGAGAGGTGGCAGGAAAATAATGAGGGAGAGAAAGAAAGAGAGCGAGCTTTTTGAATGTTACATTTGGGGGATCTTCAGATAAGATATGAATGTAATTTAATGTTTAAAAACACACACACACACACACACACACACACACACACACACACACACACACACACACACACACACACACCAAAGGCCTTCAGCGGTTCCACCAGCTTCAGGACGAAGTTCTTTCCCTTCGGTAATTCCTTGAGCATCTTCGCCACCTCGTAGTGTCTGCACCCCAGCAGCGTCTGGCCGTTGATGGACTCGATCATGTCTCCCACGTTGATGATTTGGATCTGATGAATGACGCTTCCCTCTCGTATTCTCTACACAAAAGGAAACCCGGGTCATTTTTAGCACTTCCTGACAGCGGAGAAAAGGAAAAAAAAAAGGTTTGTGTTTCTGTGTGTCTGCTTCCTGTCCTGCTTCACCTTAATAAACGCGTAGCCGGCTCCATTGTCGGTGATGGTGAGCCCCAGCGCGTCCTCGCCTTTGAACACCTCCACTTCTTTCCTCTGGCCCTTCACGTGAGCGAAGATAAAGTCCTCCAGCCCGATTTGGCCACCCAGCAGCTTGTCCATGTCCACTTTGTGGGTGTTCAGTGTGCAAAACATAACCTGGAACACAAAGGAGGATCAAACGCGTCAAAATAAACAGGACGCTAAAGATATTCTGGTCTTTTTCTTTTAAACGCTGCAGGTGTCCTGAGTCTTAAAGAGAACTTTATAACTCTGATCATCTACCAACCTTCTGTAAACATAATCCACCTCAACTATGAGATTCAAATAAACACAATGTAAATGTGAAGTAAAACAGCTTCTATACGTTATTTATATTTACTGTGAGAATTAAATCCAGATTTTAAAAATTTAATCCTGAATTTTAGAACGAGGGATTAAACTGGATTCATAAATAATCTGCAATTAGAGATTTATTTATTTATGAATATACTGTTGAAAAGAAATGTAAATAAAATGTTAAATGTTCAGGACATCAGGAATTATTTGATGGTTTATTCACCATCACACACTCACACACACACACACACACACACACACACACACACACACACACACACACACACACACACACACACAGAGAGACCGACTCACACACCACACCTACTGTCACACCACACCCACTCTCTCACACACACCACACCCACTCTCACACTCACACCACACCCACTCTCTCACAGACACACTCACACTCACACACCACACACACACACTCACACATTCACCCCACACCCACTCTCACACTTCCACACACACACCCAATACTCACTTTCATCTACACCATAATCCTCAATTTCCTGATATTTGCACGTATTAACACTATTTTCCTAATGTCTGATTCTGAATTTTCAAAACATCTCAATAAAGATTTTCCTGCTCAATACAGAGCTGTGCCATCGTGGGCGTGGTTTTCACTTTGGGGCACGGATCACGGCGAGGATCACGACGACAGCTGGCGGTGTGAAAGAGAGACGGAGCTCGCTAGCGTGTTCAACGCCACGTGAAATCGAAACGTTTTATCTATATATCTAACTATGTCTATAATCCTGATGGACACGATCAGCTCCAAAATGTGCTAGCAGACGGAGCATTTCATCATTCCAGATGTGCAGGAGATACACGAGTGCACTTTCCTCTACTTCCTGAACCTGAAGCGTCCTCTCACCTCTGCCGGCGGGATCGCGAAGGCTTCCCCGATCTTTGCGTAGAGCTCGCGGACGTTGCTGAATCCCTCGATGCGGCCTGTGGGGCTCCCGTGCGCCAGCTGGGTGTGGAAAATGAGACGAGGTCGCAGGTTAGTGGGAGGAGGAGGAAGCCCTTCCTGCGTCACGCCTTCGGCGATTCCGACCCGCCCGATGTCCAGTCCGTCGACGTTGAGCCCGGCACGGATCGGCTCGGCTTCCTCGTTTTCCACCAGCGGAGACGCCTTCTTCCTGCGCCCCAGTCCGAGCGGCATGATCGGGGGTTCAGCGGTACGGAGGAGAGACGAGAATCTGGAATGCGTGAAGTTACGGAGTCTCAGGATCGACACGGTGGAGGCTCAAGCCATTTAAACAGAAGATCTGGAAATAATAAATAATAAATAAAGAGCTTGTGATCGATGTTCATACAGTTTCTCTGATAGCTTTATCTCAACTCGCTCATTCTATAGAGCTTCTATAGTAACGGCTCGTTTACAGAGGAGGCACCAAAATAAAATGTAAGTTGTGGGTTTTGGTATTAAATTCAATGGAAATGTGACTATAAATAGATAAAAAGTACTTATTTGATTAATGAATAAATCTAAATTGACACATGGCCACAAAGTGTTTGTGAGCGTGTAAGTGCAATAAAACACTTCAGGTCTTTTTTAACATCTATACAGTCTGTATTTATGTTTTTTTGAGGGACACGTGAAAATTCCTTTTGTTCCTATGAAACAAAATCGGTCACGTGACGGTATTAAGACTGACTTTGATGTTGGAACTCGGACGTGTTTATCGTTTTCGGCTCATCGTCTTGTTGTATGTTGAAGTCTGTTCCAATGAGCCGAATCCAGACGGATTTGCTGAAATATGGAAAGGTTGCCATGTTGGTTGCTTTAACCCGGAATAAGTGTCCAACCTTCTCTGCTCCAAAACAACCCCAAAACATTAAAGTGTGGGGGTGAGGTAGTCTGATCTCATCTTCTCACAAGTTCTTCTTAAGTGTTTTTGCATCAGGTTTGTTGCATAGAAACAAAAAGAATGTCTCAAAAATCATCAAATAAACAAGATGTTTCCATACTATTTAAACAGTCTATATTTTTTATAATAATACGGTTAATTATAAAATAGTATCGAGCTAAATCGTATCGACACACCGCTACACATCATCAAACATCCCCGAGTCCAAATTTAGATCTTTTTTTCTCTTTTTTTTTATTTTACCAGTATTATATTTATTAATACATTCGATAAATAAAGACTCAAACCAAACAAACAAAAAAAGGAGAGTTAAACAGTAGAAAAATAAAATGCTAGTCTGATAAATTCGCTAGCTACAAGTTAGAGGAGAAAACTAGCAAGACCATGGGGAAACAACACCTTTTTAACAGGCTAACGGGGAAGAAAACACCATTTAAAAAATAAATAATAATAATTAAAAAAAAAAAACAATACATTGATCAGTGTTCGCATTTATAAAAACCGAACCGTTAACGGATTAAGTCCGGTTCCGAACCCCGATGTTCCCGATATGACCGGAGAAAAATCGATCCGACTCACCACGATTACGCGATGAAATCGTATCGGAGCTCAAGACGATTAAACAAAACCCAGGACGTTAATTTATAACCACTTGGATCAAATGTTCTCCATCACACGAGCGGAGACACAGAGACAGGAGACCGGAGACAGGGAGGATGATCATCCGCTGGAATGTCGTTCCTACCGCCAGGTCCAGGTTCAGTCCTGATTTGAGATGTAGGGCCCTAGTTAGTGCGCACGAGCTTCTTATATTCAACACTCTATTCGGCACACTTGAAGTGCGCGTACGTAAGGGGGCGCTGATGAGATTGGGATTTGAAAGAAAAAAAAAATAATTTCCAGCCTTGTTATTCCGCTTCCCTTGCTCTTACGGAGGATGGGGCGAGGACCGCTTCAGGGAGAAGTGCGCTCCTGCCACCTAGTGTTCAGGAGTGAGAATTTAAATTCGGCATGAGGAGTGAGGTTGGGACTAATAACGGCGCACGCACAATTGTCTCTTGTATCTCCAAGGAGGTGGCGTGGTCAGTGTAACTCAGTCTCAGAAAAAGGGGCGTGGTCTGTGCAACTCGGTCTTAGGAAAGGAGGCGTGGTCTCTGTAACTCAGTCTTTAAAAAGGAGGCGTGGTCTCTGTAACTCAGTCTCAGGGAAAGGGGCGTGGTCTGTGTAACTCAGTCTTAGGAAAGGAGGCGTGGTCTCTGTAACAGTCTCAGGAAAAGGGACGTGGTCTGTGTAACTCAGTCTTAGGAAAGGGGGCGTGGTCTGTGTAACTTAGTCTTAGGAAAGGAGGCGTGGTCTCTGTAACTCAGTCTCAGGGAAGGGGCGTGGTCTGTGTAACTCAGTCTTAGGGGAGGGGCGTGGCCTGTAGGCATCCTGAATGAGGGAGGTGTGGGCCTGGGTTCATCCTCAAAGGAGAGGCGTGGCCTATGTTTTTGTCTGTCTCAGGAAAGAATTTGCCTGTGTTCTTGTCAGTCTCAGGGAAGGAAGAAGACATGGCCTGTGTGCTTGTTAGTCTCAGGGAGGGAAGAAGACATGGCCTGTGTGCTTGTTAGTCTCAGGGAGGGAAGAAGGCATGGCCTGTGTGCTTGTCAGTCTCAGGGAAGGAAGAAGACATGGCCTGTGTGCTTGTTAGTCTCAGGGAAGGAAGAAGACATGGCCTGTGTGCTTGTTAGTCTCAGGGAGGGAAGAAGGCATGGCCTGTGTGCTTGTCAGTCTCAGGGAAGGAAGAAGACATGGCCTGTGTGCTTGTTAGTCTCAGGGAGGGAAGAAGGCATGGCCTGTGTGCTTGTCAGTCTCAGGGAAGGAAGAAGACATGGCCTGTGTGCTTGTTAGTCTCAGGGAGGGAAGAAGGCATGGCCTGTGTGCTTGTCATTCTCAGGGCGGGAAGAAGGCGTGACTTATGCTCTTGAACGTCTCAGTTAAAGAGGAGTGGCCTGTGTTCTTATTAATCTCAGTAAAGAAAACATGAACATTGCTCTCAGACTCAGTTGAGAAAACAGGGCCTTTGTTCTTGTTACTTCCAGGAAAGAAGGTTTGGCCTTTTGCTCTCTGTCAGTCTCAGGGAAGGAGGCGTGGCCTTTGTGCTTGTCGGTCTCAGGGAAGGAGGCGTGGCCTGTGTGCTTGTCAGTCTCAGGGAAGGAGGCGTGGCCTGTGTGCTTGTCAGTCTCAGGGAAAAAGGCGTAGCCTGCGTTCCTGTTTTACTGAATAAAGGAGGAACGCTTCATATTCCGGGCAGTCTCATTAAAAAATGGCGTAAGCCTGCATTCCTGGTAATCAGAGTAAAGGTGGAGTAGCAGACATTCCTGTCCATCTTAAACAAGGTGTGCTCTGGACCACACTACATTCTGATCACCTCCTCGTACTACTGCAAAAATAAAATAAAAACCTGTGAATAATTGTGTTTATGGCTTTAAAGGTTTCCCAGTCTATCCTATAGTTTGACCTTCACCACAAAATCCCAACGATCAACACAATCAACCACACACCATCCTCTCTGAGACGTCCTTATATTCCGAAAGATCAGCAGGAGCCGAGCCGAGCCGAGCCGAGCTCTCGTTGTCGTCAGGTTTGCTGACAAGTCGAAAATTCACGAAGGATTTACCTGAAAGTTTGTGGTCCGACGGTTTGGACATCAATTAGGATCCTAATAACTTTATCAAATGTATGTTAATAATCCGTCCTGGTTTCATCCCACTGAATTTCTAAATCAAATTCATGACTTTAGATTTTAATTTCCAGTCAATGTGAAGTTACATTTGGTTTCATGGCTAAAAACAAAACATGGAAATTTGACGTCTTGCAGGTTTTTGGAGGTTGCAAGACCTGGAAGCTCATCTAATCATTCATTAATGTGAAATATTACACACACACACACACACACACACACACACACACCACACACACACACACATCATGGTTCTCATACAATATCTGTCAAATCTCCATCGTAATCCATCACAGTTCAGTGTGTGATCATCGTGAGAAAACTGAGACGTGATACAAAGTGGTTAAACGGTTTAATTGGCTTGGTTTGTACGTGACCTGCTCATCCTTTAGTACAAAACATTGTAGACCTGATCAGAGCTCCGGCTCGTTCTGCCCAAGAAATCGTCAGAGAATCTGTTTTTGACGTAAAATCAATCGAAGCACATCTGGGTTTATGAGGGATTTTTTTGCTGAATGATCTCCAACAGCTGCGCTCATTTTCATCACGAACCGCGTTTACCTGCTCGCCTCATGCGTCTCACGTGTCAGGATTATTCACGTACCAAATCCATTTCGGTCTTCATCCAAAGAAACAAAACGTCCTCTGTAACGTTCAGACTCATTATTAAAAACGTAATTGTGTTTATTTATTTTTTGATGTTTGAATGATTCTGCATCCATGTACAAAACGGACTGTTTAATACGGTTCAGGTTTCAAAGCGAGAGCAGCAGCAGCAGTTTGTATACTACAGTAAAAATACTGTAGTAAGAAAACAGATTTAAGTAACGAATCTTTGCGTTGTGACTAAAAACAGGACGTGATCCTGCCAAAGAGAAATAATACAAATCTTTAAGTGGGCGGAGTTTAACTTTTTGCATGCGAGAGGATTTCTGACCATTGGAAGGGTTAATCGGAACTCCTTGAGGAACTGGAGGGATTAGTTACAACCCGTTCCATGACGAGCGGTAGGTTGGTCAGAACTTCTTGAAGAACTGGAGGAGTTAGATAGAAGTCCTTTAAGAGTAAGAGGGGTTTGTCAGAACTCCTAGAGAGGGAGGAGTTAGTCAGAAGTCCTTCAGAAGAGGGAGGGGTTAGTCATAAGAGGGAGGGGTTAGTCAGACGTCCTTCTTGAGAGGGAGGGGTTAGTCAGACGTCCTTCTTAAGAGGGAGGGGTTAGTCAGATGTCTGAAATCGGAACTCCTCCAGAAACAATTAGGTTTAATCAGAAGTCCTTCAGGAGCTGAAAAGGGTTAAATCAGAAGTAATTAAGAAGCGAGAGCAGTGGTCAGAACTTCAGTATTAGGAGATTAGAATTGATTTGGCAGCTGTTGGGATGAGATAGAACCGAATCCTTTTGAGGCAGTAGAAATTGATCAGAGTGCTTATGGTGCTAGATGAGGGTATTTAGTATTTACACCTCGAGCAGAGTAATGGATTGTTTAGCATTTCTTTGGAATTTTGAGATTGGTCAAAAAAACTTATTTAGTAAAAGAAAAAGGAGCCGTTTGGTCAGAACAGACCGATCTCTCGTTTTATGAAAAGAAAAAAAAGTTCCCACTCGAAATATAAAACGCCGCACGTCACCCGTCTGATAGAACACTTTTAATTTCATATGGTATCCGTGTTTAAAAATCTATACATTAATTACTATTAAACACATGCGTGCATTAAAAACAGAAAGTGGCCTTTCCCAAAACTATAAAAAAACAACGTTTTAAATCCTTCTTTTTTTTTTTCCTCGCACTAATATCAGCCATTCGTTTGTATACACATGATGCAGGAATCTGGATTTCTGGAAACCTGGAGACTTTAAAACTGTATGTGGTTCGTACGTAATCGAGATCCGAGACACAAGACGCATGACACGAGACGGTGTCGGGGTTAAAAGCTGCCTCAATTGTGTAGCGTGTAGGGAGTGTGTGTGAGAGCGCCTGAACCCAACACACCCACCCTCCCACACATATCCTCACACACACACACAAACACACACACACACACTCGGTTACCATGTAAAAAGCGTTGCTCTAAATTGGAATCCCATGAGTCTATCCTTCTTTATACACACACACACACACACACACACACACACACACACACACACACACACACACACACACACACACACACACACACACACACACACACACACACACACACACACACAGTCTGTTCCTAGTTTACATGATTGATGAGGGGAAAACACGATTCATTAAATTACATCAAACAGCTCTGTCCCTAATCTTCCAGAATTTGAAGAAGTCAAAACTATGAAGGCAGCTGAATCATCTCTGAGGTACTGCATATCGCACGTGTACGTGTACGTGTGTGTGTATCTGAGTGTCTGTCAGTACTGTGCAAGAGGTTCACAGTGACATCAAAAGTGCACTCAACACAGGTAAATGGTTTATAAATTAATACTGTGGAGCAGTCTGGCCAATCCAGCTTCTCCACAATCCCCTCTCAACCCAACCCCACCCCCTCCACCCCCTCATAACAAACCCCCACACACCATGAACATTCACGGAGGGAGGATCTGCATCAGAGCATCGCGAGTGTTCAGCGTCACTTTGTCCGGAAACTTCACGACAAACTCCAGCACCATGTCCCCTCTTTTGTCGGGACATTTGGACAGGGGCAGTCCCTCGCCCTGGACCCTCTTCTTCATTCCCGGTTTGATGACGTCGTGAGACGTCACCGTGATGGTCCGGCCATCCAGCGTCGGCGCGCTGATCGAGCAGCCGCACAGCGCCTGTGGAAACGGAAACCAAAACACAGAGAGCTTCCTGAGTGAAAGGCTGGTGTTCTCAACATGAATCTCCAGAAGTAGCCACCTGGATGCTGATCAAAACGTAAGGAATCTCTTGTTGCCTAAACCTTACCACAGAGGGAGGATCTGGACTAATTCTGGGATGTTCTACTGATTGATTAGGTGGAGTAAATAAATTCTCTTAAAACAACACATTTCCTCATATTATTGTATCAGGTATAATGTTGGGGAACGTCCATTAGTCCAAGGACAAAACATAAACCTACACTATATATAAAAATCTTATTGCCTGACACTGGAGACTCCTTCCTTCAATGTTAAATACATTAAATTCTACTTGTGCTTTGTAGGTGAACTACCATCAGGGCTGCTGACCAATCAGATTAAAGATTCCAGCAGTAATGAAGTATATAGGAGCCTCTCGAATCAGAAGGACACTCACGTCTCTGAGGGATATCCTCGCAGGGAAGACGATGTCGGAGCCTTCTCGGCGGAACACCGAATGGGGCTTGTCTTTGACGACAAACACTATGTCCGCTGGGATGTTAGTGGGCGTCTCATCCCCTTCCTTGGGAAAGGTAATCTTTGTCCCCTCTTTCCAGCCGGGTTTGATGTTCACAGTAAGGATCTTGTCCTCTGTGCGCACCGTGCAGCCGTCCAGGTTCAGCCGCTTGCGCGAGATCTTCATCTTTTTGGTGCAGCCGGAGAACACGTCTTCCAAGCTGACCTTCAGCTCGTGAATAACCGGAGGGTCTTTCTTCTTCCCCCGTGGTGCATGCGCGCCGCCCACGCGGGTCTTAAAGGACCTGGGAAAGCCTCCCATGCCACCCATGCCGAACGCCGCGAAGGGGTCGTCGACGTCCATGTCTTCGTCGGCTCCATGAGAGAAGAACTGATCGAAGGGACTACGGCCGCCGAAGAACTCTGCGAACATGGCGTGCGGGTCTCCGTGGAACGTGTAGCTCGGCCCATTGGCTCCGCAACCTCCGGAATGTCCTTTAAGTCCTGGAAGGAAGAAAAAAATTATAATATTTTGAGAAATAACAAGACATCCTCTTCTTCATATTCAGAATCAGGAGCCTGTAGCTTCAAATACAGGAGAATGAAATGATTGCTTTATCCAATCAGATTTCAAGTCAACAACAGGGCCTTCTAGAAGGCATCCAATAACCTCATGATTTTCAAGTCCAGTGATTAGATGGTCAGAAAGCGCGCTAGTCAGAGCTCTCCACCCACATCTCTAGCAAACTGCACCAGCTCAAATATTTTAGTGTGGATTTAACTGCTTTTTTTTTATTCCACAATGGATAATAATTTACCTGTATTTCAAATCCCAAGGAATCCCTGGGTTTCAATGGTCAAATAACTGAAAAAGACTACAAATATGCACCGAAAACCTAAAGTGGACTGTATTTTTGTTATTTTTTAAGGTGAATATCGAAGCTTCTGTTAGAGATGATGTATGTGGTCGCAGCCAGGGCTCCAGTGAATGGAAATTCGGTGCAACACAGATTAGGAAAGTTTCCCTCTTGAGTCTGGTTCCTCTCAAGGTTTCCTCCATACGCCATCTCAAAGAGTTTTTCCAAATAAAAATTTATTGAATTGAAGGAGACATGGTTGGCATCATACTGATGGTATTAAGAGGTGGATTGATTCAGGGAGGACACCAGTGAAAGCCTGGGTGTGAAATACAAAGCCTGCCGTTGAGATATTATATATATATATATATATATATATATATATATATATATATATATATATATATATATATACACACACACACACACACACACACACACACACATATATATATATATATATATATATATATATATATATATATATAAATATAAACAGAGTCCTGGCTTTTCTCTGATGTAATTATATATAAAAAAAAAAGGGTGAGGTTAATATGAACATAATGACAATCATATTAAATTTTTTTACTTTCGCCTCCATTTAGAAAGTGGTTGGCAAATATTTTTAACACAAAGCCACGCCCGTTGATATAGACCACGCCCCCTCTCCCCGCAAAGCCACGCCCCACAGCCAGGTCGACTCGTACTGACTCACCTTCCTCCCCGAATCGGTCGTAGACGTCTTTCTTCTTGGCGTCGCTCAGGACGTCGTAGGCTTCTGCGATTTCTTTAAACTTATCCTCGGCTCCGGGGGACTTGTTTTTATCCGGATGATACCTTAACGCCTGCTTTCTGTACGCCTTTTTAATCTCATCCTCAGAAGCGCCTTTCTGTATACCCAGGACTTTATAATAATCTTTACCCATCACAAACGTCTTATAAAATTATTTATTATAAAAAAAAATAAAAGTACACACTCCTAACTACCGGTTTAAACCGCTGTCCGATCCATGAAGAGATTATTCTACACAATGCTTTTTTTTTTTTTCCCTCCACGTACAACAGTTTCCTTCTCTTTCTTTTTCACACAAACTCGTCCCTTTTCTCCTCGACAACCCACACCGCATTCCTAAAGCGCTCGGAAAATCCACACTAATCCCACGAGAAGGTTTTTACATCCGTCCTAAGGAGCATAACGAAAACCACAACAAGGAGAGACCTCATCATACGGACCTACAGAAAGTTCCAGAGAAAGCTCGTGCCTCTGCTTCAAATTGTGTCTGACGTGTTTCTGAGCGCGACACACCACAGCGCCACCTGCTGACTCGGAGCACAAAGCCAACTAGACCCGCCTTTACTGCGCTGTTATTGGATCATTTGAATTCCCTCAGCCAATCACGAGATTAGAAATGATTACGTGTAGAGCTCTGTTATTATTATTATTATTATTATTATTATTATTATTATTATTATTATTATTATTATTATTATTGTGGATGTTGTTGTTAATAAAAAGCCCCAGTATCGCCAAGCTGCCACTCTCGGGCCCTTGCGAAAGCTCTGTGCTCCAGAGGGGTAGTTGATCATAGTTGATCCATGTAGTCGATCACGACCCACAATCTGGCACGCACGTGACCTGCAGATTAATTGCTTGTTTTTTTTTAAACTTGCGGATTAATCTTAATATTCTTTAAACAATCGCAGAGTGAAACACTTTTTTTATATTGCATTTGAAGTAATTTTGTATCTACACTCATGTGTTCATCAATAGTCAGTCAACAATAACCCCTAGCCGGAAGAGCGGGAGAACTCGGAAAGCCCTCCCACATCATTCAAATCGTGACTCAAAATCCGTAATGCGATCCGATCCGTGAGATTTGTGATCCGTTGCACCACTAATCATGACTGCACTCTGACCCCAGCTTCCTAACATTGCAGTGGTATGTTCAGTGGGTAAGGTATTAGACTCTGGTCCAGAAGGTCACGAGTTTAAAACCCAGCATCACCAAACTGCCACTTTTGGGCCCTTGTGGAAGGCCCTTCACCGCTTATTCATAAGTCGCTCTGGAAAAAAGGCCTTAAATGCAAATACGCAAATAATCTGTAATGAACATGCAACGAGTAAAAAGCCCCTTTTTTACTTTACTTTTATTATTAAAATGACATGATAACCAAATAGTTTATTATTTCCTCATACATGTGGAGTATATTGGATTTTATTCCCCTTTATAAACGTAATATTTAATATCTACCCTATATGTCGTTCTTTCACATAAATATCCTGGAATCTATTGTATCATTATAATATCTTCTTTGTGAAACTTTATTTCACACTAATAACTGCTTCTGGTGTTTATTTTCCCATTAAACTATTCGATTTTATCATTCGAAAAAACTTTCAATATACAGTATTCTCATGAACGTTTGTTTTATTCCATACATTTTCATAATAAACCTTTAATTTTATTCCATTCTGTTCTCATAAACATTCAGAAATGTTCGTCATTCGATTGGATTCCATTCTGTTTTTAAATATAACAATATATTCGTATTAAATACAACCATTTAACTAATAAATGTATGAATATTTAGTATATAGTTAATAGGCGTGAGTCTAATCTTTTCTTGTAAACTTTTACAAATTGACATTACACTCTTTCCTACTATAAAATTACACATTTTATTCTCTTTCTTTATTTATATTAATTTGGTATATTCTCATTATTGTCAGTATTTATATATATATATATATATATTGTTTATAATTATATTTAATTTACTGTATAGACATCCAGTATCTATTACATACAGTACAGACCAAAAGTTTGGACACACCTTCTCATTCAAAGAGTTTTCTTTATTTTCATGACTATGAAAATTGTAGATTCACACTGAAGGCATCAAAACTATGAATTAACACGTGGAATTATATATGGAATTATATACATAACAAAAAAGTGTGAAACACCTGAAAAATGTCATATTCTAGGTTCTTCAAAGTAGCCACCTTTTGCTTTGATTACTGCTTTGCACACTCTTGGCATTCTCTTGATGAGCTTCAAGAGGTAGTCACCTGAAATGGTCTTCCAACAGTCTTGAAGGAGTTCCCTGAGAGATGCTTGGCACTTGTTGGCCCTTTTGCCTTCACTCTGCGGTCCAGCTCACCCCTAAACCATCTCGATTGGGTTCAGGTCCGGTGACTGTGGAGGCCAGGTCATCTGGCGCAGCACCCCATCACTCTCCTTCTTGCTCAAATAGCCCTTGATGCCTTCAGTGTGAATCTACAATTTTCATAGTCATGAAAATAAAGAAAACTCTTTGAATGCGAAGGTGTGTCCAAACTTTTGCTCTGTACTGTATAGGCATACATACATACATACATACATACATACACACACAATATATCTTCAGCTCAATGAAGATCTGCTGTCCATGGGTTGGAGTGGAAGAATTTCAGCAAAAGAGCTCTACACCCTTATGAACACTTTTAGGATGAATGTTGAATTAATAATTTGTTTTATTTGAGTGATTGGTTTAGCATTCTAACAACTATAAGACCGATTTTAAATTAGGGAGCTGTGAATTAAACAATAAAGAAAAAAGGCCCAGACTAAAACTCACACTTCTCTTCACAGACACACAGAAGATCTGCAAACTGACTCTGTCATACGCTTCATACATATTGTTTACATTATTAACACACTGGAACTGCGCAATTCTCAATTCTCCGAACTTCACGAGTTTCCACGTATTTTTGCACACCTGCAGTAAGATATACATTTTACCTGTACACTTCCAACCTCCATCTTTTTATAAAAAAAAAAAAATACCTCATATATGTAAATATTCATATCATTTATTTCATGTATTTACAGATACACTGTAAAAAATGATTTTGGTGGGCGGTAAATATTACCCTTGCCAATAGTGTACCATTTACTTAATATGTAAGTCAGCACGTTTAATTATATAATAATGAGTAAAATTAACCCACACTTCCTAATTATTTATAGTAATAACTGCAAACTAAAAAAACTTTGTAATATATTCCCAAAAACGTTGGCCTGTCTGTTAGAGCAAGAGCTATCTGGGGCACATGTTCGTTGGGCGAGCTGGATTGTGGAAGTTCAGTGAGAGAAGAGCTTTAGTGCTGACGGTAAGAAAACTATTTAGTTCTCTGGAGAGTAAAGATACTATTTAGTTCTCACTCTCCAGTGTTCTGTATTGTTGAAAGATTTATGATCACACTCTTGATGTCACCCAAATGAGGATGGGTTTCCCTTTTGAGTCTGGTTCCTCTCAAGGTTCTTCCTCATAACATCTAAGGGAGTTTTTCCTTGCCACAGTCACCACGGCTGCTCATCAGGGATAAATACACATCGTTCACCTTGACTGTTGATTTCTGTAAATCTGCTTTGAGACAATGTCTGTTGTGAAAAGCGCTATAGAAATAAACTTGACTTGACTTGACTTGACTTGACTTGACTTGACTTGACTTGACTTGAATTATTTATCCTGCATATTTATCAATTAATAAAAGAAAACAGGCACTTAGAACAATGACCACAATCTTATGACAGATAAAACTAACTATGTTAGACGAGAAGTTCACGTATAGCTTCGGACATCGGTCATAGTGAGCTAGCTAAAAACACATTTTCTCTTGTGCTAATGTAAAAATGTGCTTTTTCCGCATTATTGGAGCGCTAATGGTACTGCAAGACGCGATTTCGAAACTTTTAGCGGTGCTATTATATTCTAATCTAATCTAAGTTTTATTAAGATACTGAAAGGTAGATAGTAACATAGTTAACTCATATAGCTAGCTGTGTGTGACTCCATTAGCCAATGTTTAGGCTAACTGAAAGTTTACCAGAAAACTCGTTTAAATGTTAAAATGCAAGTGTTGTGGGTAAGACAAAAAGTTTGGGGTTAAGTTTTAGCTACAGCATTTAAAATATAATTTTAAAGTTGTGCCTAGGAAATGTTATTTTAATGTTAAAAAAATAGACATATTTATGTGAATGTCAGTTATTTAATGTCATAGCAGTTTAATTTTAAATTCAGCAATTGTGCATAAATTAAGCCTACAATTGTCCACTCCATTATACAAAAATCCTGAGTAGGCTTAATTTATGCACAATTGCTGAATACACTATAGTGTTGAAATCTAAAACATTGTTTTAGTTAGTTTTTTATTCATGTCCATAGCCCCTTGTTGAAAAGCACTAATTTATATTAGTACAAACTACCTACCGAATTGTACTTTAAGATGTGCAGCCATGAATTATGATTAGCTCAATGCCATATACAGTACAGACCAAAAGTTTGAACACCTTCTCATTCAAAGAGTTTTCTTTATTTTCATGACTATGAAAATTGTAGATTCACACTGGAGGCATCAAAACTATGAATGAACACATGTGGAATTATATATGGAATTATATACATAACAAAAAAGTGTGAAACAACTGAAAAATGTCATATTCTAGGTTCTTCAAAGTAGCCACCTTTTGCTTTGATTACTGCTTTGCACACTCTTGGCATTCTCTTGATGAGCTTCAAGAGGTAGTCACCTGAAATGGTCTTCCAACAGTCTTGAAGGAGTTCCCCGAGAGATGCTTGGCACTTGTTGGCCCTTTTGCCTTCACTCTGCGGTCCAGCTCACCCCTAAACCATCTCGATTGGGTTCAGGTCCGGTGACTGTGGAGGCCAGGTCATCTGGCGCAGCACCCCATCACTCTCCTTCTTGATCAAATAGCCCTTGATGCCTTCAGTGTGACTCTACAATTTTCATAGTCATGAAAATAAAGAAAACTCTTTGAATGAGAAGGTGTGTCCAAACTTTTGGTCTGTACTGTATGTGTCAGTAATTGAGAATTGTTATAATGTTATGTTGAAATGTTAAATGGAATGTTGCTAATGTAAATGTTTATACCAGTCTGCATGTGTCTGTCTATACTTTTTCAATTCGAAGAGAGGAGGTGGTGACTCTCAGCTATCAGGGTCTTCAAAAAGAGGTGGCCAGCTTTATTCACTGAGACTCAAGTAAGAATAATTATATTTGTTATTCTTTTTCACTAATGTATTTGTAAACGCCAATAGTTTCCAACCTTTACTCCTACATACACCTATCATACCCCTAAATGTGTAAATAAAGCAAATTAGAAATATTACTAATATATTTCATATATAAATCTTTAGAATTTGAAAAGTGAATTTGAAAAGTGACTCATTATTGAAAGATTGTACTTATTTACTAGATCAAAGAGGAGTTCTGTCGGATAACAACTATTTCCCTGGAGGAAACATTCATGTTAAAGCTTGAGAGTTACACACCCCGTCTTCTGCAGCTGATGCGTCCCAAAAGAGGTGCTGTTGGTACCAGGATGCGCCCTCTCCTTAACACTGTAAATGAGGTATGTTTTTTTTGTTTAAATAGTCTCAAAAGTGCAAACACTAATTTGTAGAAAAAATGCTGGTCATTAAAATGCATCTCTTTACAGTTTCAGAGTATTGAGAATAAAAGGGATGCAGTGCTCTCCTGCCTCATTGAGTACCTAGGGAAGCCACAAGAAGAGCTCTTCCAAGACTCCCAGGTAACTTACAAAATGACCAATATACACAAGATGTTTACAAACAAACAATTTTCTCATTTACAGCATGTGGTTAGATTGATAAATGTTATTGGGTTCAAGCATTACATTTTTCTCTTAACTTATTGCTTGCATTAAAGTTCATTGTTGTTTATTTCTGCCAGTTAAACATGGAAAATGACCAGGAGGGCCAAACAGAACAAACTATGAAGGTGCTTTTGATACATAATCCCATGGCTGAGGACGATCCAGTAGACGTCTCTATTGTGATAGAGGGCATCCAAGTGATC
Organism: Silurus lanzhouensis; assembly: GCA_039877035.1. Classification (NCBI taxonomy): domain Eukaryota; kingdom Metazoa; phylum Chordata; class Actinopteri; order Siluriformes; family Siluridae; genus Silurus; species Silurus lanzhouensis. The sequence goes on from JBCEWE010000279.1 coordinate 636,208, forward strand.
AGTGGGTGTGGATACCAAACCAAGGCATACATGTTGTTGACAGGATTAATCTATGCCCTCAACCTTGAATATCCCAAGAAGCTCAAGAATACTTGTGAAGTATTTCAAAAACTTTTTTTGGAGCTAGATGGAGGCAAGTGTCTCAAGAAGGTTCACATCCTCAAAATTAAACTCATGGAATAGACTGCTTCTTGCCTTTTTTGTTGTTCTTGTTGTTAATGTCAAAATGTTTTGAAATGTATCTAATTGTATACATAAAAAATACATCTATTCAAGTATTAGTGTCTCAGGATGCAGTAATTGGTAAATTTCAAATAGATCCTAAGTTGAATTAATGAAAAAGTAGACACACTATTTGAGCAATGTTAGCCTGATTTTTTTATTTGTATTTTTATAATGCTGTTTGAAGAAAAAAACTCAATTTCTTGTGATCAAGATTTGAATATGTTCTTGTTGAATTTGCAAAGAATCTTTTTTTTTGTTTTTTTGTTTTTTTGTTTATTAAAAAATTCATGATCTATTGTGTCTGATAACTTTTTAATGTTATTAGTAAGTTTACCTTCCTGATTTAATAATGGTTAGTCATATTGGTTAATTAATAACAGCGATTATTAAATAAATTGAAAAAATACAATGGTGTTAATATATAAATACTCACTTTTAATAAGTAATTCATTGTCTAATATTATGAATAGATTTGACCTAATTTCAATTGCGATGTTATAGCTGATTTATTTAGGTACTCTTTACGAACAGTATAGGGTGACATTTACCCAAACAGACTGAATGCAAATTGTTACCTCACATTTTTTGGGTAGATTTTATAGGTAATTTTTTACAGTGTACTCCTGCACACACACTTGTAAATAATTATAACTTTCTTATGCCTCGTTATTACTATTGTTTTCTGTTTAATAGTGTTTAATGTTGAATATTTGCTGTAGTTTGCTGTAGTTTGCTGAAGTTTGCTGTAGCCTAACTTAAGAATTTCATTGTACAAACTGTCACTGACATCTGCATAAATGACAAATAAACCTGAAAGTCCCAGAATGCCAATATAGAAACCTGAGCTGTAGGTGAAACATTTGAGATTTTCGATCTTCAAAGTGTTTCCCGAAAGTTTTGTGGTTATTGTTCCAGTGTCCGTTCAATGGCAAGCAGTGGCTACAAATGTTAATATGATTAATGCTAGTGATTTATCCAGACCATCATCAGGCACAACTTCTAGGGCTGTTCAAAAGCTATTAACATCACAAGTTATTATAGAATAAACGACTGAAAAACCGCACCATTACTGGCCATAATACTGGTTTCCTTCTGGACACCTTGTGTGGTGAAACTCCAGAGGGCAGCACTGAGTCCCCAGATTCTCGTCGAATGCTTGGCATGCTGATGGATATGTAATTGATGAGGAGGAACTTGCCAAATATACCAGCCAAACACTAAACCTCACACCCGACCCCTGTATAGGCACACGGGGCACTAGGATCCAGTGGATCAGGATTCCCAAGCCTCTCTTACACTCATTTTCACACCACTGCACATCTTCTGCTTCATAGTGAAACCCAGTTATGACTGCATTACTTAGTAATGGAGTCAATGGAAGGGAAATTGAAAGAGCATACTAATTGCCCAAATGTTCACCACAGGTTTCTCAATGTTGGTGTGAGATTCCAGGACATACATAAGAAGATCTACCCCTATTGGGTTGTGTCGAAGTAGAATCATCCAGTCTTTATGGTTCTTCACCGCCAAGTTGTTCTCAGATAAGCTATAAATAGCATATCTTGGATAACAGTAGTACGACAGAGGCCAGGCTGCATTTCCAGAGAAAAGTCCTATATGTGGATGACAATTCTCTCTGGACACTCGTGGCCCCGAGCCCTATGCTTCAGAATAGTCTTGACAACATCAGATCTTCTGCTGGGCTGGTCCGAGGTCTGCAAGGTCACCCAGCTGGCCTATGGAGAAATGGAAGGTATATATTTAGCCTGGTGTGAGGCGAGTTGTGGATAACACATCCCGGGGCTCTCGGGTTTCGTGTTCAGAGGGTTTTTTAGCAGGTCCCGAGGGGCACTAGGAGGTACGTTGCAGCCCCCAAGTGTTAGAAGACTGCCGCCATTTTTCCCCTGGCTTTCAGGATCATTTTGTGGGTGACCAGCATCCTGAACACACCTCCCAGTTTCAGGGTGGCGTCTCGTTCATTTCCCTTCTGTTCTGGCTGAAAGGAGCAGAGAGAGCGGTTCAGTGTCCAGCAGGTTGGAGAAGCTACAACACATCTTTCACTTTGACCTAAGGAGGCTAAAAAGAACTTTGAGGAGCGCTGAGTTACTCTCCTCAGGTCTTGCTGTGTTTAAAGAAGAGCGATAATGGATGTCCTGGCTTTGGAGGCTAAAGGTGTCAAGGCTGAAGCTGCGTCAACATCTGCTGCCTCTAAGTCCAGACCTAAAACACCCAAAAAAACAAAACGAATTGTTTACTTCGAGGTGGAGATTCTGGATGCCAAGACCAAGGAGAAGCTGCTGCTCCTCGATAAGGTAAATCCTGTTTCTGCATTAGCTTGCATGAGCTTCTGAATCATATGTTCTTCAACAATACGTCTATGGCGCTTTCGGAAGATCAGTGGATCTGGTAATCGTTCTGTAGCTCGTCCTACGCATAACAGCCATAATGTACTGTTTAGGAGGGTAAAAGACAATATAGCAAAATAGCAATAAATAGATCTAAATAAATAAATAGTAAATAAATAAATAAAAAATAGTTGAAGCAATTCATTAAAAAAAATGATTCCAATAATAATTAAAATTAAATAGTTGATCATTTTCATGGACATTTTAGAATTTATAATATATATTATTAAAATAGCAATAAATAAACTTAACTGAATGTTAAAATGAAATAAATAATAGTAGTAGTAATTCATATATACATCTAAATACCAATAACAATCATATTATTATATTATTATAATAATAATGAATAATAAATTGTTTGTCATTTTAATTAAGAAATATAAGAATCAATAATATATTATTAAAATTACAATTTTAATACTACTACTACTACTAATCATAATAATTATATAAAACATCTAATAAAAAACAATTAAATAATATGAATGAATAATAACTATCAATATATAATGAATTTTAATAATAAAATTAATAGTAATACATTTAATCATTTAATTATTGAGTTAAACTTACAAAATATTAATTACCATATTATTCAACATTTCTTTCTCGAAATATTCTCTCAAATCCAATTGAAAAATATTAATAATAAGGCTTTTATTTTCATTTATTTGCTAAATATGTATATTTTTCACATTTTATTTTAAAGATATATTCTTTATTTCTTAGTTCCAACTCCCTTTTTGCTCTCAGTTTATTTGAAATTGACCTTTTTTAGGTAAAAATATTTATTTATCCAATTTATATTTAAGCGTGAAAAGAGGCTTTTACATATAAGCAACCACCATTTGTCCTATATCTTCTCCCCTCCCTTGTATCGTCTCCAGGTTGAACCATCTGCTACTATTTTGGATATAAAGTCAATGTTCCACAAATCAAGTAAGCGAATGTGTGTTTTATCTTGTCATCGAGCATGCTAAGCTGCTGCCAGCGTGATAGTTTAATACTGATGTTCCCTCTCCTCCATCCCCACCCCCTCAGATCAGCGCTGGTATCCTGCCAGACAGTCGCTGTGCCTGGACCCGAGTGAGTAGATCCCGTTCCACACTGATTTATAAAGAGCTGAGTGTGTTCTTTGAGACTTTTAATAACGGTGTGTTTTAACTGGCAGAGGGAAAGCCCTTGAAGGATGAAGACATCCTTCAGCAACTGCCTGTAGGAACCACAGCTACCTTCCACTTCAGGGATCTGGGCGCCCAGATCAGCTGGGGGACAGTGAGTACCCCGTTTTATGGTAGATTCTGGTCAACCACGGCTGTTACAACACATCCACCCCCAAGAGAGTGACTTTAAGTGTGCATGCCAACACTTACGAGCACAGCGCTTACTGTACACTCTGCCCGGTTCAGCTTTCACTCACCTTCCTGGCATTGTATCCACTTTCTCGGTACACATAATCTCCCTGACCTGACCCACTTTCCACACCAGATGTTAATCTCTCAACCCGGGTCACATTTAGCTCATTCTGCTCAATTTCTGATCTCCGGCCTCTTGGAAACCACACAGAAATAAAACATACTGTTACATTTACATTCACAGCACTGAGGGTTAAGGTCTTTGCTCAAGGGCCCAGCCTTCGACGTTACTCCAAGTAGTGGTGGGATGTGAACTCACAACCTTCTGATTAAAAGTCTAGCATCTTAAGCACTGAGCTCCACATTCTCCATCACATTTTTTGCCATTTGACAGGGCAACTTATGATTATCTTATTTCCATAAGTGAGCCAATGAGGATTGAAGTCCTTGCTTAAGTGTCCAGTGCTGAGATTTGAACTCAAGACCTTGCAAGTTTTCAAAACAGAAATACAACATTTTTTAAGCACTGAAGTGCTACAGTTTCCATAGAAGAACCCAAAAAATGCTGCAGAACCCACAGCATTCCTTCTTAACCGTACCAATTTGAACATCATTATAGGGATTCCAATAACTAGTGCACATTAGTGTCGATTTGGGAAATGATTTCTTACACTCAACACCAATGGAGAACACTAAAAGGGAAGTCTGGGAAACAACTTGAGAGGAACTGTGATGTTTTTAACAAAGTAAAGGAAATCACATCCAACCATCATCCATGAATATTTTATTTTAATAAATGAAACTGAAAATAAAAGACCAATGACAAATTACACCTACATGATATTTGATAGACACCCTTACATTTATCTCATTTATATACGTGAGCAATTAAGGGTTAACGGAATCAGCAGCTCACTGGTTCAGATGTCGGACTTCTGACTTCTGAAATCCCACCACCACCACTAAGCTGCTGGTCCAGGTTCTTAAGTAAAGCCCTTAACACTTTCACTCTGGAAGGGCATCTGCCAAATGCCATAAATGGAAATGTTGCACAGCAGTAGCATTTTGGTTGTCCGTCGGTTTGAACTCTCCAAAAAGAAGTTTGTTTTTTGGTGCTTCAAAGCCCAGTTTGAACTCTTGTCTCTCTCCTTTTTATCGACGTCACTGGACACTGAAACGTCCGGCTCCGCCCTCCATTTGCAAACAGACGCTTGTCAAACTAAAATATATATACTCCATAGTTTATACGTTATAATAGCATAAAATGCTCTGTTCTGCTAAATGGTGTACTGTAGTCAAGTCAAGTCAAGAGGCTTTTATTGTCATTTCTACTATACACAGTTGTACACAGTAAAAACGAGACAACGTTCCTCCGGAACCCTGGTGCTACACTAAACAACAACATAAAGCTACAACACAACACAAGCTACATAAAGTGCATTGAGTAAAACCTGGTGCAAACAGTGCAGACAAAAAACAGTACAGACAGACAACACAAGACAAGACAAGACACAAAACCAAGATAGCGCCGACCAGTAAACCTACTGTATACTTTGAACCTACACTTTATACCTACTGTATACCTACTGTATAATGTGTCAACTAATGGCAGTAAACTACCCCATACTGATCGCCATTCTTTAAGACTCCTGGAGATGCTGGACCGTGTCTCGACTTATCAAAACACATCTCCATCGCAAGTCTGCCTGTATATAAATCTTATAAATCGCAAATCTGTTAGCACAAGGAGGCATCTCAGACAACAATGTTAGCGATATAGCATACTACCGCTCATTGTAGCTAATGTAGTGAGCACATACTGTGAATAGGAAATCACATAGATACTTACATACTTATTTGTTGATGGTGGCTCACAGGTAGAACAAGCAATGTGAAATCAATCTAACCATCATTCATTCATTCATTCATTCATTTACTAACTTCTGATCAGGGTTTCCAGATGATCATGAATCTGGTGTGTAGGCCAGAAACACTGGGCGTGAGGACAAATACACCCTGAAGGAGTCATTATTTTATTATTTCACACACATTTACATTAAGGGAAAATTTACCTATCTTTTTGTAACCCAGAGAGAACATGGAAAACCAACAGGAAATTTGAGATCAAGTTCAGACCCTGGAGGTACGAGGTGGTAGCGTTTAGCCTGCTGTGACACAGTGCTGCCCGGCTAAACGCTCACCACAGGAAAGGCTTCTCAAACATTATGATAAATCTGTGCAAAAGTTTTCTCTCCAACCATTATTGTGAGGGAAGTTTTCCTAAAACAATCGAGATTTACTTGATGGATATCCTCCAAAACATATAATTTAAATATTGACAAAATACACACGAATAATTTCATATATAACAAGAATATAGCGTATTTGAATAATTTAACATGGAATGAAATATTTTTTGTGTTTAATAAAAAAAATAAATGAATGAAAGTTCATGATTAAAGACTCCACGTGTGCTACCATGTTGGACGTTGCTGTTCCAGAAACACCAAAAACAAAAGTGGTAGGAGAAAGAAATCACTGCTGTAACGTTTTCTCCAAATAACGGTCAACTGATGAATTATTTTTGGTGCTTTCGGAAAACAGTGTTGACAGTTAATACACTCGAAAGCCGGCAGCTCATCCTCTCTTCCGTTTGCCAGGTGTTCCTGACCGAGTGTGTCGGACCGCTCTTCATCTACCTGATGTTCTATTTCAGACTGCCCTTCATCTACGCCCCTAAGTACGACTTCACAACCAGCAAACACTGGGTCGTGCAGTGAGTATCTGACGTAAACCCACCCGGGAACCCGTTAAACACTAGTTTAAGCACTAGTGTTGATGGATTTGAGTGTTTCAGGGCCAGAAAATTCCTTTGCCTGTGGACTTTGAAGTGTCATGACCAGGGCTTGTGAACACTACATTCTGCTACAGAAGGCTTTCATTCATGTCTCTGTGTCCTTTCTACAGTATAGCGTGTCTGTGTCATTCCTTCCATTACGTCAAGAGGATCCTGGAAACGTTGTTTGTGCATCGCTTCTGTCATGGCACCATGCCGCTGCGTAATATTTTCAAGGTGACATAAAGAAACAACATCCAAATGTACTCCAAAAAAGTCCAAAAACCGTGTGCCAGCACCTAGCATAGTCATCTAGCTTCCTAACAGGTTTCTGACAAACGTCTTTGGTGCGACAAACCATATTCTACTATCTAACGCTACCCAGTTCACAGAAATCGGCTTGAGACAAAAAAAAAATTGAGGTCGTATTTAATTATGAGACTCAATTCGATCGATTCACAGGATCCGTACGTTTGCTTTAGCATGAATCGCTAACCGAAACTGACAGACTTTTCTCAGCTTGTAAAGTTATATATCATCATACATTCTTACAAATATTAGCTAGAAAACAAACATACAAAATCATTTCAAGAGTGTTTTTTATACTAATTCCGTAATATTTTACAGTCTTACTAGCTAGCTAGCCAGTTTATGTTTGATAACCTGACAGGATTTCTAAGGAATTATTTTTTTTTAAAAAAGGCAGAGTCTGTTAGAAATGACTAAACTTGCTAAATCCTACTATGTAGTAAAAATTGTTTAGATATAAAATAAATAAATAAATAGTTTAAGGTGTAGCTCACTCAGCTAGCATGATGTTCATTACTTTCTGACTAGCTGCATTATATGGACAAAAGTTTTGGACACTTGAGCAGAAGATTGGTGTTTGGTGAAAATCCTATTCCACATTTAATCCTCGTTTGCTGTTATAATAACTTCCATTCTTCTGGGGAGATGTACAACTAGATTTCTTTGGGAGATTTGTGCGAGATTCATTCAGCCACAAGGGTGTTAGTAAAATCAGGTACTGACGTAGGTGAGGCGAGGAAGGTCTGGGGGTGCAGTCAGCATGGAAAATTGATCTCAAAGGTGTTCCGTATAAATCAGATCTTCATGGAGCTGGCTTATGCACAAGAACATTGTCATGCTGGAACAGGTTTGGGTCTCCTAGTTCAAGTAAAGGGAAAATGATATGCTAGCACATCCAAAGACACCCTGTACAATTCCAGCTTTGTGGGAACAGTTTGGGGAAGAACCACATACAGCTGGAAAAGTCAGCTGTCCTAATACTTTTGTCCAGATAGTGTATTTGCTAGCTGTCTGACCCAGTGGGGGGGGGGGGGGGGGGGGGGGTTTAAAAGGAGTTTTTAATTCAATTTTAAACATATAGAATTGTACTTGCTAGCTAGCTAGCTGTGAACATGATCTACCTTGACAGGATTTCTCAGAGGATTTCTCAGAGGATTTCTCAGAGGATTTCCATTACATGTTTATTAGGGAGGTGCATCTTTGTAACTGAGGCCGATGCGATTCGTGTCTCGATGCACAGCCAACGATATGAAGCAGTTACCGATGCGATTCGATGCGTTTCCCGCGTATTATCGTGATCTGAACACGATACGAGGCGATGGAAAAAATATGATGCTCTGCAATTCCATATAAAAAGTTTGTATAAAAGTATAAAATTCAGTATAAAAAGTTCACGTTTATTTCTTCAGTTCAGACAGACAACAAATCATCAATTTAGTTACGTACCTTCTGACTTCTAACACATGGCCCCTTTCACAAACAAGCTTTTCTATTGCAAAAAAAGAGAAAAAAAGTGTTTTCCTGTTGTGTCTGCAGGAGGTTACAGCTCTACCTCTGCCATGTTAATCTGTTTTCTATGTGACTCACAGGTCATATTCACGTAGCAGCAGCGGCGCTGAGAGAACGCACTCGAGAAACAGTTCAGCGAGGAGAAATCGATCTACGTATAAAATATTGGTTACGAATTATTGCTCACTTTCTGTGCAGTAGAAGTATAGAACATCTATTTAATAATTATATAGAAATAAATTGGCTTGAACCGACGTAAATATGATGCGTCGCGGCACAAACGCCAGCTTGCGTTCGAAGCACCGATGCGAATCTGTGAATCTCATCATCCCTAATGTTCATAAATCATTTGTCAATATTGTAAAATACAAAAATAATCAAATTGATATTTCTTTAAAAAAAAAAAGAAAGCATTTAGGCAGAGCTAATTGAAAATATTTTCTCTCTCAGAATTGTTCGTATTATTGGTTTTTTGCCGCCTGGATGGCCTACTACATAAACCATCCGCTCTACACACCACCGCGTAAGTTACAGGTTATAATAACGATGCATTTATTTTAGCTCAGTGTAGTGTAAATCCTGAGTGTGTGTGTATGTGTGTGTGTGTGTGTGTCTAATTATAGACTATGGTGAGCAGCAAGTAAAGACAGCACTTGGAATTTTTCTGGTGGGTGCTGCATAGATGAACGTTTTCTACACACTTTAATTGCTAATCATTCATCCTGACCTCCCCCTTAATCACGTGTGTCTTTAATCCATGTAGTTCTGCCAGTTGGGGAGCTTCTCGATCCACGTGGTTCTGCGCAATCTCAAACATCCAGGTAGGAATCTTGACGTCCGAAAGGTAGACTTTTCTCTAAGAGCTGCTGCTGGAACCATAAAGACGTCAACCCAGAATTTGTGATCCGCAATCTGAGATTTCTTTTCCCGAGTTATTCCGAGAGTTCACATACATCACAAGAACTTTTGTGCTTCTACTCAAGTAGAAATGTAAAAAGATGAGTTTTACATTCAAGCCAGGGGATTCATACTTTTACTCAAGTGTAGGAATCGTGCACTTTATCCACCATTCTGGTCTTCGTCCTGTAGACTGTATCTATTTATGATCCCACTATCTGGTGTCACCCAGATTATAACGTGTTTCCCTTTTGGGCAGTGGTGGACATTAACAGAGCAAATCTAATTCTTTACTGAAGTAGCTTTTTTTTTTTCTTGTATCAAAAATAACTTTTCACTCAACTAAAGTCATCAAATCAAAGTTTTGATCGACGCTTGGTGCATCTACTGATCACCAACCTACAGCATCAGTTCAACATCAAGCGGAACATTTAGAGAGTAATAAATGATGAATGGTTTGTGTTCTTTGTCCAACACTGCTTTTGAGCCAATGTTTATTGCGCATGTCGTCTTTTGGTTTTTCATCAGACACCAAAATCTTCATCCAAATGTCTGTAAAACTGCATTTACTGTACCGACTTCACCGATTAAAATCCTAACACTGTGCTTTGCCTCCTAGGTTCTAAGACTAAGAAGATCCCATATCCAACCAAGAATCCTTTCACGTGGATCTTCACAGTGGTTTCTTGCCCAAATTACACCTATGAGGTAAAACCCACTAGGGGGAACAGAAACATACAGTATGGAGACATTTATGGGGACGGATCAAAACTCCTATATGTTATGTTATAACACTGGTCCTGATCTCTGTTCTAACACTCACTCTCTCTCTCTCACACACACACACACACACACACACACACACACACACACACACACACACACACACACACACACACACACACACACACACACACACACACACACAGCAACAAAACAGCACTAAATCACCCAACTTAATTTCTGATTGTTTTTGCTGCCCTCTGCTGATCATTACAAATACTGCGTTTCTCGTCATACACAATAAATTGACAAAAGTAATGGGAAAGACGTCAGAAGAGCACAGAGATAAAAGTTTCATGGCTGAAGTAGACATTGTCATTAATGTTTTGGTGAAACATTTACTGTGTACTGTCTATAAAGGGGATGTATATATTCGTAATACACTTTATACATCTTTTTTGGCATTTTTTCCAACTTACTTCACATTATTCACATTCTGGAAGCTTCCATAAGAAAATTAAAGGCGGATGAGATCTCCAGTATACATTTAATAATATATTTCAGTGGTACTACGCCTTATATATACTATTCTTTTACATAAAACCCAGTGTGTGTTGTGGTGTTCCTCCTGTAGGCAGGTTCTTGGCTTGGCTTTACGATGATGACTCAGTGTGTTCCTGTGGCCTTCTTCACCATCATCGGTTTCGTCCAGATGACCGTGTGGGCAAGAGGAAAGCACCGCAGCTACCTGAAGGAGTTTAAGGAGTACCCGACCCTGCGTTCACCCATTCTGCCCTTCATCCTCTAGCCTTAACACACACACACACACACACACACACACACACACACACCCCTTCATAGATCTGTACGCATATAACAAACGAGGACTGCAAGGGAAAAAAATTCAAATTTTTTCAACAACAAAAAGCCCAGTGTGAACATCTGAATTTTTCAGATAGCAAAAAGAGTGAGACATCAAACAAAAACAAAACTTGAAGCCTTAATAAAACACTCATTAGTGCAACACTTGGGTCATTTAACATATTTGATACATATATATAGAAATCTCCTAACGGAAATAGTAAGAGGTGTTTGACGGTGCAAAGTCGTCACAGGATGCATTTATCGTATCGCACATGAAACGATATCATGATGAAATGATATCACAATATAATCTTCTTCTTTCGGCTTCTCCCATTAGGGGGCGCCACAGCGGATCATCTGTCTCCATAACCCCCTGTCCTCTACATCTGCCTCTTTCAAACCAACCACCTGCATGTCTTCCCTCACCACATCCATAAACCTCCTCCTTGGTCTTTCTCTTTTCCTCCTTCCTGGTGTCTCTATTCTCAGTATTCTCCTACTGATATACCCCATGTCCCTCCTCTACACATGTCCAAACCATCTCAATCTCACCTCCCTCACCTTGTATCAAAAACGTCCAACATGCTCTGTCCCGCTAATAAACTCATTTCTAATTCTGTCCATCGTCATCACTCCCAACAAACATCTCAACATCTTCAGCTCTGCTACCTCCAGCTCCTCCTCCTGTCTTTTACTCAATGCCACTGTCTCTAATCCATACAACATCTCAGGTCTCACCACAGTCCTATAAACTTTCCCTTTCACTTTTACAGATACTCTTCTATCACAAATCACTCCTGCTATCACTCTTCTCCACCCACTCCACCCTGCCTGCACTCTTTTCTTCACTTTCTTCAACACACTCTCCATTACTTTGCACTGTTGACCCCAGGTACCTGAACTCCTCCACCTTCTCCACCTCTTCTCCCTGCAACCACACCCCTCCACTGCCCTCCCTCTCATTCACACACATGTACTCTGTCTTACTCCTACTTTCATTCCCTTCTCTCCAGCGTGTACCTCCACCTCTCCAGGCTCTTCTCCACCTGCTTCCTACTCTCACCACAAATCACAATATCATCCACAAACATCATAGTCCAGGGAGACTCCTGTCTGACCTCGTCTGTCAACCTGTCCATCACCACTGCAAACAGGAAAGGGTTTAGAGCCGATCCTTGATGCAGTCCAACCTTCACCTTGAACCAGTCTGTCGTTTCTACTGCACACTTCACTGCTGTCACACTGTCCTCATACATGTCCTGCACCACCCTCACATACTTCTCCAACACACCAGACTTCCTCATACAATACCACAATGATCACAACATACAGGAGGATTATGAAGATTGTTTTTGTTATATAATACAAATAATTGCTAACTTTCTTATGCTCATTGTTGTTTCATTTCTGAATGCAAACATGAACATGGGTTGAAGTGGAAGATTAGCTTCTTTATTCACTGAGGAAAGTCCAGAGGGTAGAGCTGGACCTGATCCAACTCCTCCTTTTGACCTTTTGATTGAAACACCTTGAGGTTCATAAGGATGAAAGATTGAGATCTGAGGAGATCCACATTTGCATCTCAGCTATCAGATGGTTACCTTATGTCAGTGAATTAGCTCATTTATCTTTGATTGCTAGTTAGCTTCACACATTTTAGATTGTTTAAACTAAAGTGCTTTACCTTGGCCTGCAGTTGTTCTCACCTAATATACACTGTATGAACAAACCACAGAGCTAAAAGAGAAGACTATGGGGTATTGCTCAATGGTCGTAGATTTCAGGAACATATACAGTTAGCAAACAGCTCCTTGTCTGGGGGTCATAACCCATAATTTAATTTACAGGAAGAAAATGTCAGGAGAAAAAAGTTCCAATAATCTACTCAACATGGCTGCTCACAGTGGAGAAAGAAAATGATATATATATATATATGTATAAATTAATATATTGATATTTATTTTCTTCAGCACATTTTATTGATTTAGTATTGTTTATTTTATTTTTGTAATTTTTTTGGTCCTGAAAGTTAAGGAATGCACACGTAAAATTTGCGAAATCGGAAATTGTATTTGCTAAATGTACATATCCGCATTATCATTTCTATATCTGGCTGCTTTACATATTAAAACGAAGGAGGAAGTCAATATAATATCACGAACAAAAATATATTACCGAGATCATAGTGTAAATCAAAGAAAAAAAAACAACAACACAACACTGGTAAATGATGAGATGTCTCCCTCGATGACCACTCGGGAATGGGCGTCAGGGTGAGACGTGATTTTTGGAAGTGTTCTTTAATCATGTGAACTGAAATAGGAGGAAGTGAAGAAGAGAAATCTGGAGCGAGCGAACGGGGTGGGCGGGGTCAGGGGCGGGGCGACGCCCAGCATGTCGAGTTCTTTCTCGTGTCCAGGCCCTTGCTCGGATCTCCATGTGTGTGAGTCTTTAAAGTGGCACGAGGTTAAGAGAAAATGCTGCTGTGCTCCTGAAAGTGGCTCTTCTGCAGCGCCTTGACATGATGCTCATATATCTTGAGGGCGGGGCCGAGTCGGATCGACAGGCCCGTCAACACGTCGCTGCGCTGCATCAGGAGCAGGGACTTTCCGTCGATTTCCTGCGAATGAACCATTTTAAGGATTTACCGATGTTTTAACAGCGTAACAGGTATATAATATAATCATAAGTTGTGTAATGTTTTTGTGTTCGAGCTGCGAGACTGGATGTCAAATTATCGAACGTTTACTTTTAGCCACACCCACAAATAGCCATAAACGGTAAAGCTTGAAGAAAAAAAAAAAGACAAAAACGGTGTGCTGAAATCCTCCAATAATGCAGCTCAGCCATCGCACCTCATCGGCTATAATGGATAAAATGCAGGAGTGATCATGCTACACTTTCTTTTCGTTTCTCTAGCTTTCGTCAAATCACATGAAGACGTGTACATGTACGGCATGTGTTGGAGGACCTTATAGAGAACATCTTACATTTATCTCATTACACAACTGAGCAGCTGACGGTTAAGGGCCTTGCTCAAGGGCCCAGGAGTGAGAGCTTGGTCTTGATTTGAGCTCATGACCTTTTGATGATGAGTCCAAGGTCTTTCCTCTGAGCAACCTGTTCGGCTGAAACAACTACAGCTCCAAATCGGTGGTTTATATATCGATTCATTTGTGCGAATACGGTATCGCTTCTATAATAACCACTTGCTCACAAGGACTCGTTCGGATTAAGGAACGTGTTTTTTTCCTAGGTGTTTAATTCCATACAATAACTCACAGCAGCACTGATAAAGACTGACCTGCATTCTGAAAGCCACAGCCTGCTCAGGAAACCCTGCAGATGTGAAGTAGCTCACCACATCCGCCACACTCCACAGTAAGAGGTCCTGTGCCATGTCCTCTTCTTTAAACAACCTGCAGCACCACACACACACACACACACACACACACACACACACACACACACACACACACACACACACACACACACACTTACCATCAGCTTCAAACCTCACACGGTACATTCAAAAAGGTCCTTTATTTTTCATGCAAACCAAAACCCAATATTCATAAAGTCAAGGGGCGGAGTCAGACATGATCTAACTCCTCCTTCGTATCGATACTGTACTTGAGATTCATTCAAGAGATTCGTGTGTGTAAGTAAACTCAGGTGGGTAGGTGAGGAAGCCTGGGGTGCAGTCAGCATGAATAATTTCATCCCAAAGGTGTTCGATACGGAAGATCTTCCACTCCAACCCGTGGAAAAAGCAGAAGATCTTCAGAGCTTTGTGCACAGTTGAAGTGAAGGGAAAATTTCATGCCAGAAGAACTTCTTATACAATTTTGTGTGGGACAGAAACACACATGGCTGGGAGAAGTCCAGTGTCCCAATACTATTGTTAGTAAAGTGTATTTAGCTGGTTTTTAGAGCAGTGGACGTCTGGGTTTTTTTACACATTAGCTAATGATCTGATAGCTGAGAAGCAAACATGGAGCTCTTCAGATCCTAATTCTTCATCCTAATAAACTAGGGCTGAAACGATTCCTCATGCACATCAAATACAAAAAAACTTTAGTCTAGCCCATTTTAACCATGTTTCCGCAGAGACCATTAATACTGGCGCACCACCCAACACAGGAGATGCTGCAGAGCGGGAACATGCCCTTTTGCTCTTTAATAAAGAAAAAGCACTTCTTATCCGATTTATCGGATAAAAAGAGAAGTCAGATCAGGTCCAGCGCCTTTTTTCTTGTCACTAATCACTGTGTATCACCGCCATCACAGAATCAGCATGGATACAGTAAAAATGAACACTTACCCTTGTTTCTTCATCCCTCCGTTGTTGGCCGTTTCGGTCCCTTGTGAGTGAATGATTACGTCTTCTACGTTAGTGCACTTCTTGCCTGAGATGAAAACAAACAGGACGTGAGTGCATGTGGAGAAACATGTGTGTTGTGTGTGCAGAGCGTGAACGTGATCAAGTGCTCACCCTCCAGCAGGTGGTCCGATCCCACTGCCTCGTCTGGGCGCTGTCGACAACAAACACACACCAGATTCATAACCTTATAACACACTCAGGGACCCGATAACATCTCACACACAACATCATCCAACATACACCTGATTCTAATAATATACACTGAGACCATCACACACCTGATCATCTCGTACCAGAGCCATGACTTCAATTAACACGTTTATATCATATTACAACAATCTTTTTTTTTTTTTTTTATGACGTAAAATTAAAAAAATTATAAGAAGAAAACGCATATAATGATATTTCAGGACTTTCGTCATGATGAAACTTTTTTTTATTTCATGAAATGCTTAAAAAATTTAAAAAATGTATAATGTTTAAATGTATAAAAATTTATTCTACACAGTTCAAAAATATCAATTAATATTGAAAAAAAAGTGTGTGCTTTTAGCACCAAATATTTATTTATTTTTCCTTAGATTAAAAAAAATCTTATATTTTATCTTTTTAAATATTGAATATTGTTTAATTTTGTATTATTACAATGTTTTTACATGCAAGAAACAAAACATTATCTAGTTTATTGCTTATGTAATCTATTATTTAAATGATTTATAAGTTAATTCAAATTAATTTTTACGCCACTGGTTTTTATTAACGCGTGAATAATGCAGCGTTTGTTTTAATAAAAAATTTATATAAATAAATATAAAAGAGGCGAAATTAAAACCTTCAACGCAACACACATTTACACACAAAGTCCTTTCTTTACTCAGATAACCCTATTATATATCTTCTTCTTCTTCTTCTTTCGGCTGCTCCCATTAGGGGTCGCCACAGCGGATCATCCGTCTCCATACCACCCTGTCTTCTACATCTGCCTCTTTTACACCAACTACCTGCATGTCTTCCCTCACCACATCCATGAACCTCCTTCTTGGCCTTCCTCTTTTCCTCCTACCTGGTGGCTCCATCCTCAGCATTCTTCTACCAATATAATTCATGTCCCTCCTCTGCACATGTCCAAACCATCTCAATCTTGCCTCCCTCACCTTGTCACCAAAACATCCTACATGCGCTGTCCCTCTAATAAACTCATTTCTAATCTTATCCATCCTCGTCACTCCCAACGAAAACCTCAACATCTTCAGCTCTGCTACCTCCAGCTCCACCTCCTGTCTTTTACTCAATGCCACTGTCTCTAAACCATACAACATCGCAGGTCTCACCACAGTCCTATAAACTTTTCCTTTCAATTTTTCAATTTTAACCCTATTATATATACACACACACAAACACACACACACACTTTATATATATATATAAATATATATATCTATCCCTGCCCTTGTACACAATCTACTAATGATAAGTCAGAAAAATGTATCGTGACAGTATGATCGCGATACTGATTTTAGATCGTATCGCCCCCGCACTGGAGTGGAATTCACTGCTCTGATCTGATGGTGGTGTGAAATCAGCCATGCTCCAGTCCTGATCTTTCTGCATGTCAGTTGCGTTAGTTACAGATGTTCTGGAGCGAATAGACGCTTACCGGTGAGGCCGTGCGCTCAGACAGCAGCTGGTCAGGAGTGAGAGCGTTCTCTCCAGCTCTTGGCTCCTCCTCCTCCCTCATCAGCGCACTCCGCTGGGCCGAGGGACAGATGGCTGCCGGCTGCAGCACTGCTTCCAGCTCTGGGGAGCCTGAGAGAGAGAGGGAGAGAGAGAGAGAGAGACAGAGAGAGTGAGAGGGAGGGAGGGAGGGAGAGAGATACACCATGATGAAGCAGCTGTGCAACATGGACCTCTAACACAATACAGTGAGCCTGTGGAATCAGTAACGGCTTTAACGACACACACACACACACACACACACACACACACACACACACACACACACACACACACACACTATGCACAATATAACCTCAACACACCCTGCCTAATGAGATGCACAATACTGTTGACACACTAGAGTGTGTGTGTGTGTGTGTGTGTGTGTGTGTGTGTGTGTGTGTGTGTGTGTGTGTGTGCGCGCGCGCGTTACTGATGTGTGAGTTTGGAAAATGTTATCAGGGGAAAAAAAACTTTATTTTGTATATAACTATGCTCAGTTCTATGTCATAAATAAAATAATAAAATATGTCATAATAAAATGACGCTTGTCGCTTGTGTAATAAAATGGAATCTATTACATTTATTTTCATATCCCCCGCCCCCCTCCCCTTCCTCGTGGTTCTTTCGCATCTGATATGCATTTAGCAGTGATATGGACATCTTCATTAAGTCCATTTTGTAGAAACATCTCAGAAATTAATTCAGAGAAATGCTGATGCCCCTGAGTTTCATTTCCAGATAATAAGGTAAACTTTATAAGGTAAACTGATGACAAATAAAATCATTTGCAACAGAAGAAAAAAAACTTTCTGAATGCAGTGTAATCATTGAGGTGTGTGTGTGTGCGTGTGGTACCCGTGTCATGCTGAGCCGTGCTCGGGGTGATTTCGGGGGAAACTCGAGCGGCGTCGCGGTCCTTCTCCGGAGTGCTCTGGCAGGACGAGGGGCTCTTTGAGGGCGTGAGCGAGGAACTGGTCATCTCGGCCTCAGCGTCTGTGACCACAGGACTCATGCTGATGCCGGAGTCAGCGGAGCTCTGTATCTGCATGCAGGGAGCATCCAGACTGGCATCCTCCTCGTCCATGCTGCTGTCCATGCAGGCCGTTGTGGAGAACTCGTCCTGAAAAACAGAGTGAAGTCAAACCTACACTTCCCACACAACCAATGATCTCATAACGTAAAAGTTAAGGGCCTTGCTCAAGGGCCCAAAAGTGGCAGCTTGGTGACGCTAGGACTTGCAATAACTTTCATGACTGTTCGAAGAGACGTTTTCAGTCCTTCACACCTGTCGAGTTTGTGTGATTTGGATACGGACACATTTCTGTGTATTGGATACTGAATTTTTACTGATCAGACTCAAGAATGAGTCGTTTTAATGAGCCACACATTGAGAAAATGAGATAGATAGATAGATAGATAGATAGATAGATAGATAGATAGATAGATAGATAGATAGATCGATCGATCGATCGAAGATGAGTTGATGCAGCAACAGCGTGAGTTACTCACAATTACTTATGCAACAAGAGCAGAATGTAATTAATGGCTTTCAACAGCCATATTTAACCGAACCGAAAAATCACACACACACACACACACACACACACACACACACACACACACACACACACACACACACACACACACAACCGCTATGGCGCTACAAAAGCACATTAGTGCACAATACATTCCCTATTGTCCATTTCACATAATTTATACTTAATTGAACACTTACTTTAATACATAATATTTACAGAAATGCTTTTTTATAATGAAAAAAAGGATATAGAAATAATAAGTTTTAATGTGTTAATCTTAACCAGAGGTGCCAAAACTTTTTTCTAAGAAGAGACAAAAATCGAGCTTGACTGTGTAATACTTATACTATATTAAAATGAAGGTTGCCATAACTCTGCTTATTTACCACTGTAACTATGTAACTAACGCAGTTTTATTTTTTAATGTTTTCTAGTTTAGTCAAACTTATAATACAATGAAAACATAGACGCGATCTCGTTTATACTCTGTTTACTCTACTACAGCCACATGCTGATAATATCAGAGACCTAAAATGAGACGCAAAGTGGCTTCTGATTTCTCAGACGTTTTTCACTGTAGTGAAATGCTGCGATATAAAACACTTTATAGTGTCAATAAAATATTTCAGCATTGCGTAAGCATACAAAAAATTGATCATAAAAATTTAACAAACAGTACAAAGAAATTAACTGCATTCTTAATTGATTCGTTTTAATTATTATGTTAGGAATTTAATCATTTAAAGACTAAAAATCAAATCAGCTGTTTCAGTTTATAATTTTTTATTGAAAAAAATTGTAATTTTTATTTTATGTTTACATTTTTAAAAGAAAAAAAGCGTCACAACAGCTGCAATTTCTTCATTAAAGTGTATTATGACGTCACTGGTCACAATATTGTGATGTCACATTTTTTATGATCCTTCTTTATATATATATATATATATATATATATATATATTTATATTATATATATATATTATATATATATAATATGTATATAAATGTATAAAATATAACTTTTTTGTACTATAATGTTGACCATGTGTGCAAACAAGACTCGGCATGTCTTCTCCCTGTTGTGAGGAGAACAACATTTTCGCGGGTTTAGTACTTTGCCCTTGAGGAACGTGTCGCCAGGTTGCCAGATTGACCCGTTTAAGACGCGTAATTTTTGTGATCAAGCAAACATTTTCAATGGAAAAAAAGTGAGAGGTTTGTATCGGTTGTTGATTTACTTATTTATATGTCGATAAATTTAAAATTTGGGGCTTAATGATATTGTCGTTGTTGTACAAAACCATGTGGGCGGAAAAAAAAGAAAAGAAAAAAAAAAAACACCAACAAATATCTGGCAACCCTGGGGCGTGTGCGCGTGTCCTTGTTCTTGTAAACCAGCTGTAGCTTGCCGGGTTGCCAGATTGGTCGTCTCAAATCCATACATAATTCAAACAACAAAGCATTTTACAATAGACACACAAAACAGGGTTTCTTTTTCATAAGGTATCGTTTTGGTCCATATGGTATCATAATATTTCACTCATGACCTTTCAACTTTCCCCCAGTAACTGAAACGAACTTAGATTTGTGTTATTTGTCCAAATTTTCCCCGACAAAATATGTAACGAATATTTCCCAAAAGGTTCTGTTTGAGTGTAGAGATCATCCATGATTTTCGTTTCATGGGTGAACCGTTAGATGTTGGATGAGACGCACCTAGACCACGTGGCTCCATTACGTTAAACCCAAGTTATCCTTAGTACCTGCCTGGTCAGGGTTTTATACAGTACATGGTGCCTGAGCAGTCAGGAAGCAATATGAAAAGGTCAAGACTCAAGTAATTTCAACATTTATGACATTGTGACTTCTCCAAATCATTCATTTTTCATCGAGAATCGGAAAACGTCACTAAAACAAGCGATAAAGAGATTGAATGCGGCCGTATATATCTTAGTGGGACAGTAAAACAATGTAAAAAACATTCTTAACGTGGCCTAATAAGATAATACAGCATTTGTAAAAAGATTAAACCTGGTAAATACGTCAATAATAAAACATACTGTTTACAGACATGCGGATGAGTCCAGAGTACGTACCAAACCTGTTTAATTACACGTTAAGCGTTTATAGTATTGTCCCCATTCCAGTAGCATACTTTACTACTCTGAGTTCATTGATTGTGATTTTGGAGAATAACACACACACACACACACACACACACACACACACACACACACACACACACCGTTATTTGATTATAATTCACATATTACATTATTGGAATCAGAATCACTTTTTTCAGTACTAGGATTCGGCCATGTTCAAAACATTGTACAATTAGTACCTAATATGTAAAAATGATGCAATGCAAATAATAATAACCTAAAATACAGATTCTAGATTTATGTGGGCCGGATTTATAACTGTATTTGCGTGTTTATTTGTACACCATCTGTGTGTGTTTTGTTTTTTTTTGTTTTTTTGCGTGTGAAATGAACTAGCTCAGCCGAGCGTTGAAGGTTTTCCAATCTGGCAACATAGGGGCCGGGGGAAGGAAAGCGCGCGACGCGGCCCCCGCGCTTCAGCGCGCCGAACTCTCTTGTGTGGAAGCCCCGCCCACTAGGCGCCGCGCTCTCAGGCGAGCGCGCGACGGACGCACGCAGGCAGAAAGCGAGCGCTAGAACGTGGCCACGAGGGAGAGGGAAGAAGAAAAAAATAAACTCCGAACCGTTTCTACAAACCACGCCCACTTTCGTGTTTAAATGTATTTCAATAACCGGTTTAATGACGGCTTGAGCTCTTCTCGCCCAAGCGCTCGCGCTTTCCATAAAGAGCGTCCTATACAGTTCGCGCGTCTGCACAACAACCCCCCCCTCTCCCCCCCTACGCCCGCGAACTCACGCGCGCCTGCACGAGCACGCACGCGCTCTCTCTCTCTCTCTCTCTCTCTCTCTCTCTCTTTCGCATCCCCAGTAAAAGCTGTTCAGGTTATGGTTTAAAAAAAAAAAAAAACGACTTTTTCAACGGACAAATCGAATTCAAACATAATGTAAATTATTTTCCGTTGAAAAGCAGAATTCCCGCTGAATGGAAGAAAGAAAGAAGGAAAAAAAGAAAGAAAGAAAGAAGGGGGGGGGGGGGTGTTGGCGAGGTTCGAGTCACCGCCGCTCCCCGTCTGCGGCAGTGTGTGTGTGTGTGTGTGTGTGTGTGTGTTTTCTTTTCATTCTTTTCCCCCCTCTCACTTACTTCCATGTCCTCCATCGGGTCGTGGTCAGCGGGACCCTGCGCGCTGTCGCTGTACTGCAGCTCCGCTGGTGAAGCTCGCTCTTTACCCGAGGAGCACGATGATGATGATGATGATGACGAAGATGAAGTAGCACTGGAGAAGGACTTCTTAGTGGCCGCCTGCTCGCTGCTCCTCCGCCTGCCTCGGTGCACTTTGGCCGCGTTGCGGTAGGACACCGAGCCCTTGTAGTTGACTTTGAGCACGGCGTGCTCCCGGATCAGTCTCTCCAGCTCCAAGCATGTCCGGTCCGGCTCAGAGCCGTGTCTCCTGCGGACCATCCGGCAGATTCGCTCCAGGTCCGGTCTCGCTTTCCTCGACCGCAGCGAGTCAATAGTGTCCAGGATCCACTCGCGGTACCGCGGCTCCGACATGATTAACACGGAAAAGTTTATTTTATTTCGCCGAAAATATTCCTACCCGGTTATTTAATCCTGCGAGGGGGAAAAAGAAAAAAGAGCACGCGCGCACCAAGAGACAGAGAGCGTGTATGCGCGTGGAAATGCGCGTGCGTGCGTGTCGGAGAGGAGCGGAAACATTAGCGCTCCGGCTTCTCCTGTACGCGTGCGTTGGATCGCATCGTGCGCTTAAGGTGGAACGGAAGAGATCGCCGAGGTGCGCGCCGCCGACACGAGACACTCCCCCCTCCCCTTTTGACCCATTTAAGGTGGAAATGTGAGACGCTCACGGCAGGTTCGCCGTCGCGCTGATCGTCCAGGAGCCGCTGGTGCCGAATAGTTTTTAGATGTTACACACACACACACACACACACACACACACACACACATCCCTGTGCACCATTAGGATATTGGATCATGAATCAATACACAGTCGTGTTCACGTTGATGATATTTGGTAAACGATGTAATTCTTACAATTGCGTCATTTTTGTGAAGATCAAAGGCCTTGCAACCCCCCCCCCCTCCGCCACCACCACCACCACCACCACCACATATACCCCATAAAAATATGTGCGTCTCAAATGCTCTCTAGATCACGAATCTATATCATATACATGATATCTGCTTATTTATGCAAATGAGGTATCTTATTTATGCAAATGAGGGTCACGCGCCTTGCAAACCAGCCCCCAGATTATACAGTGATACTGGGTTGTGGGTCTCAAAGAGCTCCCTAGATCGAGTCAATACAGTCATGTAGATAATATGTGGTAGAAGCTCTTATCTACCAGGGCTTTGCATTCAACCGCCCCAAAACCCCCTGTTTCTGCTCGGCCCCACGACTTCCTGACACATTCGGCCACCATTTTTTCAGTTCTACACTAAAACCCACAGTGAGTCAACGAGTCACATGACCGACAAACTCCTCGTTTTCCAGTTCCACCAGCTAATTGTGAACATGCGATGTTCTGCGTCACATACATTCAATTCTTTGCAACTCTTGCAGTTTGTCCACCATTTTTTTTATTGGTGTGAGAAAAGCCAGAGTATAATTTTCAGCCTTGAACATCATACCACTGATGTTTCCTGGTGTTTGTGAGGCATTGTGGGATTTTTTTGAAAGCGATCCTTAGTGGATTTTGCGATCGAGACCGCGTTAAAACGTCCGACTCCCTGCTCAGTGCCCTGTTTGAGACGCACCGAGTCACGTTCAGGTCGAAATGGAAGATCTGAAATGTTCTTCTTTTGTACATTTTTATATTCCTTTTTAGTTGTTAGGATTTTCAAAGGAAATGCTATTCTAACACACACACACACACACACACAGACAGACAGACAGACAGACAGTACAGTCAAAAATATTGGGACACGACTTTTCCACCCATATGTAGTGGTTCTCCTGTCAGCAGGACGTCTCTGGATGCAGCAGCTCCATGAAGATCTGATTTCCATGGGTGGAAGATCTCCTGCTATCGAGCTCCATGAAGAGCTGCTTACTATGGGTGGAAGTGGAAGATCTCCTGCTATTGAACTCCATGAAGATCTGCTTTCCATGGGTGGAAGTGTAAGATCTCCTGCTATTGAGCTCTAACCATTCTGAACATCTCTGGGATGAATTGTTAAAGTCTGAATTTGCTAAATCTAGTGGGACATCTTCCCAGAAGAGTGGAGGTTATAACAACAACAAAAAGAGACTACACGTGGAATAAGAAGCTCAAAAAGTCAATGTTTACGACCGAAGTGTCCACAAACTTTTGGCCCTATAGTGTACATTTACCACACGAATCTATATAACGAACACGTGACCATAAATCGCACCTGAAACATTCTGGGACGTCTTCACAGCTACGCAACCAATAAAAACATTTTACATTTTTTAATTTTTATTAAATGAATTTTTTTTGTAACTCCGCTCAGCAAAAAAATAAATAAAAACAAAAACATTATTAAACACGACCCACATTTTTTTCTTTTGTCATTTTAACAATTAAAACTTTATTGGAATGATACATGTTGCAAAATATTCTGTGTATTTTTTTTTATTTATATATATATATATTTTTTTTTAAACATACTCCATGTGTCTTACAGGGATATTTTTTTCTCTCCATCAAGTTCTCCAGAAGGTAAAATAATTAAGACTGTTAAAGGCAGAATATACAGTATTGTTTCCCGTGGAAAAGAAAGAAAAAAAAAAAAGAAAAAAAAGGAGGTACGATTAGACCACACCATCACCAGCGTTGGAAGGACAAAAGTTTCTCGTTATTGAAAAAGACACTGAGCTGAAATATGAGCGAAAACAAAAACAAATAAAAAGATCACTCATGATGGTGGAGTTTGTGGGCGTGATTCTTTTCCGGGCTGTAATTTTGAAAACGAGGAGATAATAAAGAGTGCGTGGGACGTGGACGCGTACGCAGGTGAACGGACGTGTGAATTTCCTGCAGGAGAAGCTGACGTGATGATATAACTGAAGGAGAGGAGAAGGAGAGGAGGACGGAGAAGAATACGGAGCGAATGATGGGAGAACCCTACATTATTTATGTCCTCACTCGTGGTGCGTCTGAGAATGTTTTTTTTTGTAGATCTTTGGTTGCTGTGTGTGTGTGTGTGTGTGTGTGTGTGTGTGGGACGCTTTTATCATCAATTATGGAGAAGAAGCACCTGGATTTCTCAGAACCATCTTTTCCACATTTTATGATAACGGACCGACCCCGGTTCTAACTTCAAGGAACATTGACCCAAGCTACGTCCTCTCGTTTTTCTTCACATATACCCTTCTCAGACCGTATCGCTGCATCCAAGCCCAACAGACACACGTTCTACCAGCATCCTGGGAGAACTAAACCTCCGGTACGGCACATACGAGGCAGGAAAGCGCACCGGCTTCTGATCAAACGTCCTCCCGGGCCCTTTATTTGTGCGGTTCGTTTTCTATCGTTAACAACAGAATGAGCATCCGAACTGTCTGAAAAGACCGAGATCGAAGAAGCTTAGAGCGAAAAGCTAAACAAGCCGATCTTCTCCGAATCCTACAGAACGACGGATCGGGGCGAGGACCGTTTTTGTTCCGACAAAGAGTGAAAGATGAAGCGCAGGATGATAAAGGTCCTCCATTCTACAGGACACACACACACACACACGCACATACGCAGCCTGGAGACCTTCAAAAAGTGGAAGATGGAAAGAAAGCTGCAGTTCATGAAACGAAAATGAAATCACACACTCGCGCTTCAGGTTCTTTGAATAACGAGAGTCTGCGATACGTCACACGGAAGCGGACCGTAACTCGGTGGGAGGAACATCATCCGGTTTCCTCGGTTCCGTTATTCGCTAATCACGTGACGTTGCCTAGCAACAGGTTTACCTGTCGTCGAGCGAAGCCCCGCCCCTTTTTACGTACGCCTGTTTTCTTTTAGAAAGTCGTTCAGGGTTTTCAAAGTTTCCAGTCGAAAAGGAATTCATCCGAGCTCTAAAACCACTGACGACTGAAAGAAACGTCCGACGGCGACGTTTTCACACGTTTGTGCCGTTCGAACCGAAACCCGGTGCGCCTTCACCCCTCGTTTCGGGGGGAAAAAACCCTAATAAAAGCAAACGTGGACGAACAGGAAGTACGAGCGCTTCCCGAATGAGTGTTTTGTGATGATTTCCACATTTGAAGGGGGTAAAAGTATTGGCTCCCCTCCTCTCCAATGAAACACCTGTTTGCTGGTATTGCATGAACAGATCTGGGATGGAAAGATGGAAAAACAAACAAACAAACCAAAAAAAAAAAAAAAACCAACAATTAAAAAAATTTCAACATAGGGAAACAAAAAAAAAACAAAAAACAGATGAAAGTGTGTGAAAGAGAGAGAGAGAAAGAGAGAGAGAGAGAGAAGCAATGTTTAAAAAAATGCTGAGCTGCAGTTATGTTGAACAAGGTACCAGAGACGAAGCTCTGTGTGTGTGTGTGTGTGTGTGTGTGTGTGTGTGTGTGTGTGTGTGTGGTGTGTGTGTGTGTGAAACGCAAATAAACTATGAATTTCGCTACGAGATAAAAAAAAAAAAAAAGGATAAATATATAATTAACTCTAAGAAGAAATGATAAACGATCTCGAAAGGCAACACTGCTGGCTTTCTTGGGACAATTTTATAGTAAACCCCCCCCTCTTCGCAATGTGAGTGTGTGTGTGTGTGTGTGTGTGTGTGTGTACGTACAGAAGGGGGATGGAGGGAGGGGGGGGCTCTACATTGTTGCTGTTCTCACTGTTTACTGATTAGAAACTCAACTTCAGTTCATCCTCATCATCTCTCTCTCTCTCCCCCTCTCACTCATTCTCCCTCTCTCTCTCCTGCCCTGTCTCCACCGTCCGTATCGCTCCGTCGCTCCCTCCCTCCCAGCTTCCACCTCTCCAGGCTGACTCTAGAATTCTGCGAACTCTTTTCCGCATTTCTCCGTGAAGGACACCCGGATTTCCTCTTCCTCGTAGTCGTCGAAGTTGCTGGTGTCGCCCGGACCTTTGCACTTCGGGATAAAGGGGGCTTCAACCTGACACACACACACACACACACACACACACACACACACACACACACACACACACACACACACACACACATTATGTTGGGATCCTGAAACTGTGTATCCACAAAAAAAATAATAATAATAATCTTTAAAAATGGCCTTGATCGCCCCCTAGTGTCGAATATGTGACAAAGTGCCCTATAGGATACCCCAATATGCCCTAACGGCTGCCTTTTAAAGGGCAAGAATTTGATTAAATGCCCTCTAGGGTGCCTTTCCAGTAGAAAATGTCCAGTCAAAAATGTGAAGTAGTGCCCTTTAGGGTGCTCTTCTCATGGAACACATGATGAAGGGATCCTCTACATGTTCTATTTGCTGCCTCTCAAATTAAAGAGAAAAAAAAAAAGGGGGGGGGGGTGAAATTCCATCTATTATGCACTTCCATTTATGAAGATGTGACTAAGTGCCCTATAGCAGGTGAGGCTCTACATGCCTTGTTGGCTGTCTGTCAAATGGGGGGAAACCCAATAGACTCTAATGGCTGCGCTTTCAGTACAAAAACAAAAACGTGATGGAGTGCCCTCTAGGGTTTCGTTCTAGTGCTGAACATGCAGTAAATGTTCCAGCCAAAACGTGATAAAATGTTTTTTTGGGCTTCCTGTGGAAACCGTGTGATGAATTGCCCTATAGGGCACCTCTAATTGTGATCTTGAGGACATAAGCTAGCCTGACTGACCTTCCTCTGATAGATGGCGATCCAGTCCGTGGTGGCGAACCACTTGTGGCCTTTGATGTCGTTGACGCCATTTTTGAGGTTGCCGAAGCGCTTGGTCAGGTCCACCTGGAGGAGGTTCCTCAGCATGTCCTTCAGGTCCGAGCTGAAGTGAGAAGGGAAGCGCACCTAGAGAGAGAAGAAGCGGAGGTACCACATTGTGAGGAACAAGTTCAGAGAAACAAGACTGTTTCAAAAAAACTAATTCTTATCTGCATATGGAAATGACTGAACAGATGAACATTTAGCCACGCCCAAAAAACACCATAAAAAAAAAACTACTGGAACATTTTTCATAAACAGCAAATGGGGGTAAAATGTAGAATGGGATTTTCTATATTCTTATGCTGAGGCGTCTTTTGTACATCTCGTCTAAGAGGACTCAAAGGATGGTGTGAAAACTGAGGAATCACCTTTCCCGAGACGATCTTCTCGTAGATCTGAATGGGCTGGTCGGCGAAGAACGGGGGATATCCGGCAGCCATCTCGTAAATCAACACGCCCAGAGCCCACCAGTCCACCGCTCTATTGTAGCCCTGAAAGAGCGAGAGGAAGATTAAACCGTGATTTCTCAAGTAATATTCACGTGACGAGTGTGTATTCACGTGCGTACGTACTTTACTGAGGATAATTTCTGGAGCCAGGTACTCTGGAGTGCCGCACAGCGTCCAGGTCCGGCCCTTTACACGCTTGGCGAAGCCAAAATCCGTCACCTGTAGTGTAGGAGAAATGCGTAAAATGTAACACAGACAATCGACTCCGTCTAGATTTTCGTTCCTTGTTTGCGACATATTTTTTTGTAAACGCTACTGTGACGATGTGACACGCCCGTTAACTGACTCTCACGAGGGGGAAATGTGCTCCCCCCGCACACCCCCTTGTTGTTTTCCCCCCTAATACGACCCAACATGACCATGATTCATCTCACTTTCAACACCAACCAGATGTTCCTCACATCTGCTCCTGATGTAAAGCTATTTGCATGCTCTAAAATGCTGGGGGAAAAAATTACAAAAAATAAAGTGTAAGAATTTGCTCAGACCGTGTCTCGAATCTGACTCTTCATATGAAGTCTTAAATCTGATTGGTCAAATAGAATTTCAAATCTGATTGGTCAGAAAGTGTCTCCAAACCAATAACTGTAAAATCAGTGATACAGAAATGTTTTTATAAATAAATAAATAAATAAATAAAAGGCATTTAGCAAATAATGCATCTGGGGGGAAGCAGCATTTTGTAGAAAATCTGTTTTATTTAGTGTGAGTGTGTGTGAGTGTGTGAGTGTGTGTGTGTGTGTGTGTGTACCTGTATGTAGCCCTGCTGGTCGATGAGCAGGTTCTCAGGCTTAAGATCTCGGTAAATGAGGTCGAGCGAGTGAAGGTATTCGAAGGTCAGGACTATCTGAGCCGCATAGAAGCGAGCGTGAGGCTCACTAGAAAGAAAGAAAGAAAGAAAGAAAGAAAGAAAGCTTTTGAATATCACTCTTCTTCCAAAAATTAAAGTATTGTCGCAATTAAATACATTTATTAAAAAAAAAAAAAGCTTTACAATGTGGACTAAAATTTGTAAAAAAAAAATAAAAGTTCAATAAACTCAAACTTATTTTTAAACTTTTAAAATTTTACCAGTAAGTTTTTAACTTTGTATAAAATCAATTTTTTAATAAAAAAAAAAAAAACTATATATATATATATATATATATATATATATATATATATATATATATATATATATATATATAAACTATTGAAAACTATTATTGCGATATCAATATTATACCACTGTATAACTGTTTTTACCATTAAAATAAATAAATAAATAAATAAATAAATAAATAAATAAAAGAAAATGCACATGTACATGTACAGCACAGTGAAATTCGTTCTTGTTCAGAAGCTGTGGTCAGAGCGCAGGATCAGCCATGATACAGCGACCCTGGAGCACAGAGGGTTAAGGGCCTTGCTCAAGGGCCCAAGAGTGGCAGCTTGGCGATACCAAGACTTGAACCCCTGACCTTCTAATCAGTAACCCAGCAACTTAACCACTGAGCCACACTCCAACATTTTAACAGATCTGCCATGAAAATCAGTCTGCCTCTGCCATGAGGTTATAATTGATTATACTGGGACGTGACTTGATCTTCTCAAAGACGTACATCCAAAAAACGATTCACAGAGCTACGTTAAGAACGATGTATATACGCTATATGTCTAAAAGTTTGTCGTCATCTGACTATAAGGTTCATATGTGCTTTTTGAACATTCTATTCTATATTCACTGATGAAGGTGAGGTGAGGAGGCCTGGGGTGCAGTCAGTGCTCCAATTCATTCAAAGGTGTTCAACAGAGTTGAGATCAGGAGATCTTATACTCCAACACATGTAAAGCAGATCTTCATGGAGCTGCTTTGTGCACAGGAGCCTCGTCATGCTGGAACAGCTTTGTGTCTCGTAGTGCAAGTGAAGGGAAATTTTCATTCTACTGCACAATTACCTCCAACTGTGTGGTAACAGTTTGGGTGAAGAAGCACATATGAGTGGGACAGTCAGGTGTCCCAATACTTTAGTCCATGTAGTGCTCTTAAATACATTCATAACCTGTCATAATGCATGCATAAGGCTGAAAATGTGGCAGAATTAAAAGTTAAAAGAAATAAAATGTTATGGTCCTTTGTCTCACCTGAACCTGCCGATTCTCCTCAGGTGAGAGAACATCTCACCTCCTGGAACGTACTCCATTACCATGTACAGGTTAGTGTTGTCCTGAGGAGCAGAGAGACACGATCGATTAAATTACACCAAGTAAAAAAAAAAAAACCTCTGTCTATTCCCCAGACGAGACGTTCAAACGAGATTCTTCTCAAAACGTGAGAACTAATTGATCAATATGTAAGAAAAGAAAAAAAAGAGGACAAAAGTCTGTGCTCTTACTGTAATTCTGAGGGAATAGAAATGGAAAAGAGTTTATTAGAATTCAAACCTTGAAGGAGTGCTCCAGCCGGACGAGGAACGGGAAGCTAACGGCCTGCAGGATGCGTTTCTCATTCAGCGTGTGTTCTATCTGTTTCAGCTTCACCACCTGAAGAAGATACACATAGCAGATGCAGTTACACACACACACACACACACACACACACACACACACACACACACACACACACACACACACACACACACACACACACACACACACAGTATTCCTCATTCACTGATGATACAGAGCCTGTGAAATCTTTTATGGCTTTTAAAAGACTTCCTTTTGTTTCTATGCAACAAACTCGGTCATGTATGAAGACGGACTTTAACCAAACAAATCTTTAAGACGCTCCACTTTATTTACGTTGATTTATTTATTATTAACCTTTTGTTTGTCAAGGATCTTCATGGCGAAGTGCTGTCCCGTTTCTCTGTGTTTGACCAGCATGACTCGCCCGAAGGAGCCTGTGCCCAGCGTCTTTAGCCTCTCGAACTGTTCCAGAGAGGCAGTGTTCTGGAAAAGAGACCCAAAAAAAAAAAACATTAATCACAAGCAAGTTCACCATGTCTATCTGGACAGAACAAAGGATTCATAAACTGATGAACTGAATCTCCTGCACTTCAAGGTTTGTCCAGCAGGGGGCAGATATACACCACAAATACAGTAAAAACCTTTTATAACCTTTTATTGTATCTGTAAGTCACACAAGTTTGTTTACCATAAAACAACCTGCACAGTCACATACTTTGAATCTGAACTGAGAACAGAGCATTAGATGAGAAGATGTAGCAAGAGCAGATATAGACTATACATCCACTGTATAAGTCTATACTTAATTAAAAATAAATATAAATAGCGCTCTACTAGCAGCGTGAATCACGTCGCGTCAGCGATGCGCCTCTAGAGACAGCAGACCTGAAAAAAAACTAATCGGAATGGATTTTGGCGTTAGTTCCAGCAATCGACTATAGGTGGCGATTAAATCGGCAGAACTCTACACTATAGGGACAAAAGTATCTGGACACGTATACCATTCCCACAAACCTGAAGGCACTCAAAAAGGTATAGGATGTGCTTTAACATCTTTCCACATCGAGTCCCTATTTGCTGTTGCAATAACCTCCACTCTTCTGGAAAGATGGTCCACTAGATTTTGTGGGGATTTGTGTGAGATTCATTCAGCCACAGGGGTGTTGGTAAAAAAAAAAAAAAGGCAGGTACTGATGTAGGTGAGAAGGTGAGGCGGCCTGGGGTGCAGTCGGCGTTCAAATAGGGTTGGAAAAGTCTTCTTTTTGAAGTCGTCCTGTGATTCACGCAGGATCTCCGCAATGGTGTCGGAAACGGCGACCGTTGTGCTGGATCTTCATCCTCGGAAAGGGGGGCGAAGTCCTCAGGGGCCAAATGCGGCGAGCAGGGTGGGAGCGTGAGGAGAGTTCAGTCACAGGGTGTCAGAATAGCGCCAGTCACGCAGCCTTCGATGTACACAGGACGATGTCTTGCTACACTGAATTATGAAAGTCGGTGCTCCTCATGACTGCGCGTGCAGCCCTGTGCTGCCATCTGTTGGCATGTGACGAAACTATTCTTGCTACCACCTAGTACAGTTGTGTGCCTTTAAAATTTGTGGTAACAGTTTGAAGAAAAACCACATACAGAGGAGGGGGGAAGAGGTAGAAAATCAACAAAACCTGTACACAAAAGCTAAAAAAAACAAAAACAGGAGTAGTGCGCAAGTATGCGATTTGAGACACGACAGTTTTTTTTGGTAGTCTGAGGAAATTTGGTGAAGAAGGTTAAAATAAAATTATATTTTCGTCTAAAAACTTCACAAATTCTAGAATCATCTCATTCAATCGCTACCATGATACTGTGAATCAGAGGCATCATTGTTGTGACTTTACTCAGTGTGTGTGTGTGTGTGTGTGTGTGTGTGTGTGTGTGTGTGTGTGGGAGATGGTTTACCTGTGCAGGATTTTCCCATTTCTTCAGAAAATCTTCTTTGGCTTTCATGAGAAACTCCTTCACTGTGAAAAGAGAGACGGTCCTCAGTTTTCACTTTCGTTGACAGGTTTCATTGTAAAAGCAAATTCAGATATCAGAGCGAACACACATCACCCACACACACACACACACACACACACACACTTGAGCAGGAAGCTGTACACACATCACCCACACACACACACACTGTTTCAGTACATGTTACACATCCACATTTTATACACCTCCTACTGCAACATTAAGTAGTTGGGGCACGTCACAAAAACAGCAGTTTAACCTTATTACTATTACATAACATTACTTACACACACACACACACACACACACACACACACACACACACACACACACACACACACACACACACACACACACACACACACACGTTGAAGTTGTTGCTGTTAATTGTTTTGTGTTATATGGAATGTGTTCTTTGTCATGTAAGGCGCCCATAAATATAATTATAGAACATTTTGTACTTCTTATCCATTTACAGCTACATTTCACGTTTTCTATAAAAACCAGTTCGACCCATCAATCGTGTCCGTGTACACACACACACACACACACACACACACACACACACACACACACACACACACACACACACACCGAGATCAGCCAGTACTGTAGAGCTGCACTATTATCTGAACCAGTTCTACAGAAAATTCATCACCACCTCCTGACCAATCAGAAGTGAAGAATCCAGCCGCGCCAGGGCGTGCGGTGAGATACAACACCAACACCACGCTTTCGTCGCCGATACAAGCGATACTTTAGGTGGACGTTTCGGATTTTGCTGCTTGGCGGGAACGACGCGAATAAGAGATCGGACTTGCCACTTCGAGATCCGATCATCTCTAATCTGAGCACTTTCTCGCTCTCACATTATCCGACCCTTCCTGTTCCTACCATGACAGAGTCTAATACATAGCAGCTGGCACCCTCTGTGTGTGTGTGTCTATATATACATACACACACACCGTGTACACAACGCCATCGACTATAGTTAGTTTGTAGTCGTGTCGAACACACACACACACACACACACACACACACACACACACACACAAAAAGGGCATGCAGAGGTATATGCGCACACACACACACACACACACACACACACCCCCTCCCCCATCTTTATTGGGCTAATAACTGTGGGAACGTCGCGATTCCTGGCCCTTCCCCATTCCAAGGGAACGACAGGCCGCTCCGATCCCTCGGGGGAGATAAACTCAGCAGCGAGAGTCTACGAGAAGCCTGAGAGAAGTAGTTCAACTGCACGCAGAGACTCTTCACATGCAATGCGCAGAGAAACACGCACATGTTCCGCAGGCAGAGTGAACGCAGTGAGGGACGTTATCTCCTGCTCACACACTATGGACAGAACTTCCCCTGCTGTTTGTTGCACTCGGGACTACGCCTCTTCCTCCATCTCAACCGTTTCTGTATCACACACACACACACACACACACACACACACACACACACACACGGTTCTTGACAAGGCTCAGCTCTGGCATTTCTACTCGATTCTGATAAGCCAAGAGTGAGGGGGAGCAGCTGCTAGAGACCAAAGTTCACAATAATAATAAAAAAATTAATAAAAATAAATAATAAAAAAAAACGTGTGTGTGTGTGTGTATATATTACACATACACACAAAGAAGCTGCTCTCCTTAAATTTGTGTAAAAGTTTTATTTATTTAACTAACACTACAATTACACGTCATTTTATTTGTTCTTCTTCTGGACTCCATCACAGAACGACCCCGAAATGACCAAAATCAATAAAAACGACCCTCGTATACAAATTACACGATACGGATAAACGATTTGGGACACGCGACTTTTAAACATCTGGCTACGAGCTACTAAGTTTATTTTATTAAATCGCTGTGATTTACGTTTTATTTTATTGTATTGCATTACTGAATTCCTTCAACCTTTGAGTTTGTAGCTTTTTTTTTTTTGTTGTTCTTTAGGATATTCAAAAGAAACGCACACATTGTAGGGGCAAAGATTTTGGGACACCCGCCATTTTCTTCAAACTGTTACAGCAAAATTGTGTAGACCCCAAACCTGTTCCAGCATTACACTGAGAGCACAAAACAAAAATCCGTTAAGATCTGAGTCGGAGTGGAAGATCCAGTGATACAGTAAAGATCACTTCACTTTTTTTTTTATTCCAAAATAGATTCAATTCATTATTTTCCTTAAAATTCTACAAACACAAAACCCCATAATGACAACAGGTGCATCCTGTGTCCACTGATCATTCATGAGATGTTTCTACAACTTGATTGGAGTCCACCAGTGGTACATTCAGCTGATTGGACATGATTTGGAAAGACACACACCTGATGGATTTTACACGCTGACTGCACCCCCCAGGCCTCGTCACCTCACCTACATCAGTACCCGACTTTACTAACACCCCTGTGGCTTTCACACAAATCTAGTGAAACATCTTCAATTATCTTATTCAGGTAGTGAAGGGCCTTGCTCAGGTGCCCAGCAGTGGCAGATCCATAAATACTAAAACACAAAACACAACAAATAAAAAAATAAAAAGCCATGTACCCTGCACAAGT
This sequence comes from Silurus lanzhouensis, assembly GCA_039877035.1. Taxonomy (NCBI): domain Eukaryota; kingdom Metazoa; phylum Chordata; class Actinopteri; order Siluriformes; family Siluridae; genus Silurus; species Silurus lanzhouensis. The sequence continues at coordinate 671,511 of JBCEWE010000279.1, forward strand.
AAGCACAGCCTGGAACCCTCTCAGATCCGCTCAGTATTGCTGGTCCGATAACTAGGATTTAAAAACAGTACGATAAACGAAAGCTGATTGGCTGTTGCATGTTGGTCTCGTTTGTCGTAATTCAGCGAAGGATATATGGACCGGTGACAGAAACACCACCACTACCGCAGAAACCGACCAACAAAAACATCTTAGAGGAGCATTTCCACAAACGAGCGTTACAGGGACATCAGAAAATTAAGTTCTGTTTAGAATGATTTAAGACTCCGAACAGCGAATTTAACCTTAACTTGATAAAATTTGGAATTGAATGAATCTACATCTACACGGTCAGATCGAGCACTTCTCTCATGGCGATTTCCCAGCCGTCAATTTCCAGATCCTGGATTGGAGCTGCCTTTGCGTTCCGTCCATGTCCAGACTCTCATGAGATTCTTTTTCTCCCTCACCTTCACCCTGAACAGCCGAACCCTCTGATACAACCGGTGACGTCTCGGAGGCTCGAGTCGACGCAGACTTTGGCGACGACGACGGCGGCTCCTTCTTCCTGCCGAGCCTCCTGGAGCTCTTCCGGTCACACATGAGCGCTGCGCTCTTCTTCTTCGTCCAATGTCTTATAAACGTGACCTCATTGCTTTGACATTTCAGGTCCGAGTCTTAGTTCTGAATCTGTCGGACAGGAGGACTTTCCGAGCGTTCGCCAAACAGAGAGATCAATTGGCTTCATTTGTGTCGATATTTATTCTGCACCCACACACACACACACACACACACACACACACTGTTGTCTCTCACATACATTAACACACAACGGTTACATCGATCACAACAAAGGACCTGGTCACTAAAAGGAGGGGCGCGGTAGCTGTAACATCCGATGATTTGCAACGAGATGGCAAACAAACGTGGTTCCAAGAGATGACAGGTAGTGAGGATTTGTGAGGGGAGGAGGAGGAGTGTATAATCAAAACGCCTGCGTGTGGGTCCGTGTGAAAGAGAATGATCACACACTCATCGTCCTCCATTCAGAGATCGCAATCAATCCAACCGGTCAATCGGTGCAGTCTACCGAGCCTCACCGTGACGCCAAGCGAAAAGGGTCAAATCGGATTGCGCCGATTACCGCCAGATTCTCTGCTCTCCGATTGGTCCGGAGGCGTTGCGTAATTTTCTATAACGGCAGCTCTGACCGCAGGCGAATCACAGGGGCCTCAAACATCAGCGCTTCTAGAGTAACGCAGGGACAATTACAGTGGACGCTTGATATAAACGGATTAAAACAAAAAAAGGGAGGTTGCGCCATGCAGTTATACGGATACATTAGAACTAGAGGTCAGACAGATGCTGCGAATTACACTAATTCATAGGCAGGCACATCGGAATCGCATGTGTACGTTCTGCGCTTACGTGAGAGAACATTACTCTCCCATACCAGCAGGTGGCAGTAGTCGGTATTGGTATTCCAATCAAGGAAAAAGACCGAACTGAGAAATACACAAAGCAAGCAGGGCTTACACCTGTCGCGATCAATACTGACGGATTTACGAAGCTTTTTTCATGTTTGCTAGGGCCGGCATGTTCCTTCTTTACTCGGTCGTTTGCTTTCGTCAGTTCCATTTTTTTCTCCCCCTCATTCGCCAAGATGAACAAGCCAATCGGAATTCTCTTTCTCGGCTACGAGCGGGAAAACAGCCGAAGCCGTCCCACCAGAGCCGACGGCGTGGGACACACCAGAAAAACCCGTATCGCCGACCTCTAGTTAGAACTACAACATATACTACGTTCATCCGAGCTCCAATTTTACTTTATACTGCACTTTCAACTATTTCAAACCTTGAATTAGCAAAATTGTTCCCACGGTGACAAAATCAGCAACGTCGCCACAGTCCTTTTCTTTTTATTCATTTATTTATTACCAGAATGCAGCTGAAATGATCCAACCAAACCCATTGTTGGTAAAATGTTGGAATGGCTCCAGATTACGAAAAAAGGCTATTGAGCTTCAGTGCAAATTCACACACACACACACACACACACACACACACACACACACACACACACACACACACACACACACACACACACACACACACACAGAGTGCTGCACAAAAGGAAATAAAGAGCCGTGCTCATTTGCAGGGGGAAGACAGAGAGAAACATTATAAAAATAAAGAAGAGAAACTGAAAAGCGGAAAAAGAGCAATGAAACAGAATGCTGGAGACAGCGTGATATCTAAGCCAGAGAGAGAGAGAGAGAAAGAGAGGATCTCTTGCATGATCCTCTCAGTGCTAAATAACCAACCCCCTTCCTCATCCTGGTGCTTCCTGACCTTATTTCTCACGTCTGCATTTGTCTTTCCAGCCATGCAACAGTTTCTCTTTACAGACATTATTTGTCTCGCAAGCTCGATAAAGAAAAGACGTCTGGGAGGAAATCAGTATTATATACTATAAGGGACAAAAGGTGGTGAACAAGGTACACCTGCCCATATAAACATCCCATTCCACATTGAGTTATAAATTCCAGGGCCCGACTCATAGAATTAGACTCCTTAAGATCAGCAGTTGTGTCCATTCCAGATTCAGTAGGAATGAATCAGAACGTTATCAGACCCACTCACAGTGGTGGCACACTCTTGATATTAACACTTAGATCCTTCATAATTTCACGGTCTAAAGCTATTTCAGATCATCACCTCATCTATTTTTTTAAACTGCCACAGTCATTGCATTAGTACCTCGCCATGTTACTGTGTTAACCACATTCACGTCAACTACAGCGGCGAGTTTTTATCAACAATCTTCCCGAGTTGTCGACATTAAATAGATCTCCGTCTGACCCTGCAGAGCTCCACTGGGCCACTGGATGTCTAGAATCAACGTTCCGCTACACTGTAGATCAGTGGTCCCCAACACCCCGGGGTGCGGACCGGCACCGGTCCATGAGGTCAATTGGTACCGGGCCACATAGAAAGAAGACAAATTATTTCCAGTTTATTTATTATCTGATTCTGAACGATGTTTTATTTTGGAAAACGACCGGATTCTCTCCTCCACATCTGTCTATGATTCACTCTTGATGCATGTCATGATGCCTCGGTCACATGACTTACCTACATCCACTACCTTCGGCCGCTAACACATAATACATTACCGCTAAATTCAAACCCCCAAGCAAGCAAAATGAACAAACACCACCACAGTGGAGTCATTATTATATTTAGAAAATAACAGTGTTTATGGTTGTATCGTTTTTTTATTTTTTTTATTTATCCGCCACACCTTGGGGACCGCTGCTCTAGATGACGGAGCGCCACTTAAAACCGAAATGACCAGGGAGAAAAAACGAGCATACGCGCACCTTAAAACAGACCACTCAGAAGTTAGAGCGTAAATGGCGTCAAAACAAATGGACAGTTTTTCCAAATAGCATGGAAGGAGAATCTCCTGAGTTATAGAAAATCTCAGTGCTGCTGATCAGCATATTTCTTCACCCTCATAGAAAATAACAAGCAGAATCAGAGATTTTTATATTGTACTAAAATGAACAGGAAATAAAAGCACTGCACTCACAGGCACACCATTAATAGGTAGACTTCATTTCATTTATTTCCTCCTCAAAATCATCAACCTGCATTCTCGATCCCTCGCCTACAAGTTTCCTCAAACAGATCATTCCAGAGGTAATTAAACCTGTTTTAAAAATAATAAACTCTTCCATTAGCACTGGTTATGTACCTAGACCCTTCAAACTGCAGTTATCAACCCCCAAATTAAGAAACCTGACCTTGACCCATGTCAGCTGTCCAACTACAGTCCAATATCAAATCTCCACTTTATCTCCAAGATTCTAGAAAAGGTTGTAGCACAGCAGTTCTGCTCACATCTACTTAAGAATAACATTTTTGGTAAATGACCCGTTATTGGCCTCTGATGAGGGTTTTGTCTCTTTACTCTTTTTGCTCGACCTCAGTGCAGCTTTTGACACCATTGATCAAAATCTCCTGCTTGCTGGACTTGAGAACGTTGTTGGAATAAAGGAAACAGCTCTTTCCTGGCTCAGGTGTTATCTGACAGATCGCTTTCAGATTATTTATGTAAATGGTGAGTTCTCCACAATATGAGGTAAAGTTTGGTGTTCCACAAGGATCTGTCTTAGGCCCATTGGTTTTCTATTTCTATATGCTGCCTCTGGGTGAAATTATACACAAACATGGTATTCGCTCCCATTGCTAAAGGACATTAGACAGTGGATGCTTGATAACTTCCTTCTGCTCAACTCAGATAAGACGGAAGTACTTTTCTAGGACCACATGCAGCTAGAAGTAAACATTCCGATTACGTAGCATCTCTGGATGTCTCAGTGTGTACAGCAGTCAAAAACCTTGGTGTGCTTATTAACCCGAGTGTTTTCTTTGTGGCTCACGTGAATAATATTACCAGGATCGCTTTCTTATTTATTTATTTATTGCTATAATTACATTTTGCTAAAATCAGAAATATGTTGTTACAGGATGCAGAAAAACTAGTGCATGCTTTTGTTACATGGAGATTAGACTACTGTAACGTTTTACTGTCTGGGTGCATAAATCAATAAGCTTCAGGTAGTTCAGAATGCAGCAGCAAAAGTCCTTACTAGATCTAGAAAATATGACCACATCACCCCTGTTTTAATCATCTACACTGCTCCCAATTACATCTCACATTGATTATAAAATACTACTACTGACGTATAAAGTGCTTAGTCTCGTGACACAGTATCTGAGTGAACTTCTGTACCAATATGATCCTCCATGCCTACTTAGATCAAAAGGTGCAGGCTATAAACCCCACAGTTATGGAACAGCCTTCCAATCAGTGTTCAGGACTCAGACACAGTCTCAGTGTTCAAGTCGAGGATGAAAACTTATTTAATTAGTCAAGTCTTTCATCAGTAGATTCTTCTGAGGCAAAAGAACAGATCTGGAAAGATCATGGATATAAAGTGTTTGGTGAACTGGGATATTTGTATGCTGTCGTCCCCTCACTCTCACACGTTCACTCAGGTTTGTTGACGGTGGTGTGGTGGGTCGTCTCTTATCCCAGAGATCCCTCATGTCTGTGTTACCCCTCATGTCTATGTTACCTCGTCTCTGGATGAGGTCCTCTTCGATTGGAAGGGACAAACTTACATATATAATTTTATTCATTCGTTATCACTGCATTATCTGTGTGAAGCTGCTGAAGTGGGAGCTCAGTGGTTAAGGCTTTGGGTTAATGATCAAAAGGTCAATTTCAAGCCCATCACCAAGCTGCCACTCTTAGGCCCTTGAACCTCAGTGATCCAGGGGGTGCTGTATCATGGCTGACCCTGTGCTGTGACCCGAAAAACGAAAATAATGATGGGAAGCGTTTTTAGCCGTTTTCAGATTAGTCCGGATTAGTGTAGATGTAGCCTGAGTCCAGGGCAAAACCAACACAGAAAACTTTCAACACAGCCCCGGAAAATCGACTACATCTGGATTAAGATGGAAACAGTGTCCATTTTCTTTCCATCACTGAGCTGTGCCTATAAATGTTTTGACCCCAGTTAAACGGAGTTCAGGATGCCAATCAAGGACGTGCAACCAAACAGACCCTGTTGTGCAAGTTAACGTGGACTTTAACCCTCGAATGTATTTATAGATGCTGCAAGTGCTCCGCCTTGACAGCGCGTCAAATCAGGCAGGCTGACGGCCTGCAAACAAAAGTCGTTCGCAGAATACAAAACGGGCCAACGTTGTAATTTTTGGGGAAGTATACAAATCATAAAAAAGGGTGAGAGGCCGAAACAAACCGTTCCAAATAGCAGAGTGGATTTTAAGCAAAATCCTACAGATGCTAATGAAGTAGTGGATGGATACCACCAGAAAGACAGAGAAGGAAGAAAGGAAGGAGAGTCCAGAGAAGCAGGACACACTGACGGATCTCCACGGGAGACAGACACAAGGCTTCGCTGGAACTCCTACGTGAAACAGTTAACACCAGGCAACAGAGCAAACATTTGACGGTGAATAAAAAGAGCTTTGTGTATGTGTGTGTGTTGGCAGAACCACATCAGTCCATTGAGCTTCAACTGCAAAGTGTATTAAAATCATCTAATCCTCTCGAACACTCCAGCTTATGCAAGCCTTCAACCAGCATTTCTTAACTAAGCTGCTAGATTGCTGATTGGAACACACTTGAAAAAAGAAAAAGAAAATTCCACCAATCATACAAGAAATGCATGACTTGATATTTATCTTGCGCGCACACACACACACACCTTAAAAAAAAAAAAAAAAAAAAACCTAACCTCTTATTCGGCTCCTCCTCCCACCATCCCACTCACTCACAAGTCGCCTCGGTGTAACGTCGGCCTCCACCTCTGCAAGCACGCTCTCTAAACCGGGCCACTCGCTAGAGACAAAGGTGGCCAGGTCGTCCTGTTTGTGTTGATCACCCTCACCTTCACCATCGTCCTCGTCCAGATCACCGAGGCAGGGCCCAGCATGCTGGAAGATCCTGCCTGCTAATCTTTGCAGCACGGACATCGCAAAATTTGCATTAACCTAAAGGCGTCCAAACTTGGCATCCAAAAAAAAAAGTAATGAGAATGTATTAAGCTTCCTTCTTTGCCCAGATCTCTCCAGCTTCAAAGCCACAATGGTTTCAGCTTCGACACCTTTGAGACCACTACAACACACGCTACAAAGACAGATCAGGCATGTGGTCTTTTCCGTGTGCACCTCCAGCGAGAAATGTTATGCAGTGGCTCTGATTGCAGCCCTGCACCCGTCTCTAGGGATCAGGGTGGGCCAGAAGAGATGGCAATGATAAAGCCATGGGCAGGAAGTCCAAAAACCCTCCCCATCCACTTTCACAACCTGTCCTGGGCCTGGTCTGTCGCAAACCATTTTCTCTACATTAGTGACCCAAGTGCAGGAAAAAAAACAAGAGCAAATCTATCAGCCGTATTCAAATGACATTCCGTCACATGGCAATAAAAATCTGCTCTTCACAGCTAAGTTCAAGCAGCAGCAGGAGCCGCTGAGACTCATTTCGCACATCTGTACCACCTCACAGTCGGGGGCTCTCTGGAGTGGCTCGGAATATGATCTTGACTTCGGCCAGTGGAGAAATGTCAGACATCAGAAAAAAAGTCTATCATCTTTCCACCAATGCAAGTGCGTATCATGGGCCCGTGTCTGTATGCCTTGAATGGAGGAATTAATGTCAGGTTTTCTGGGAGTCAAATTTATGATTTTTTAGACCTTTTTAAAAGCATTAAGAATGAAATTTAAGACCTGAAATCACAAAAACACACAACGAACCTTAGATAAAAAATTTTTCCAATCAATGTATCGCTAAACTTGCACTTCCACAGAGCTGAAAAATAAAATCAGTTTTACGTCTGTGCTACGATTTGAGATTCGTGTGAGATTGCATGTTTGTCTCATTGTGTAGCCGTAATACAGCGAATTGTATTTGGACTCGTGAAAGAACATTTTGTAGAAGCATTTCTATGAGCATTAGAGGCAGCGTTACATGAACATCGGAAAATTAAGCCCTACAACAGCGAATTTAAGACTCAAGACCAAAAATGTATTATTTTTATATAAGACTCTGAAAACCCTGAAAATGTCACCACTGACCACAACTTTAGACACATCTGGCCTGCCAAAGCCAATCAGCACGGAGGGGGGGGGGACAAGAGAAAGAGAAGACAAGAACAAGACGAGAAGGTATCACCACCTAAGGCCTTGTGCAAGAAGATACACAGTGATCTTGTTCTTAGTGTCGGGCGTCACATGATGTTCAAAAGACTAAACGGCGTCACACTCCAGCCTGGAGAGATTCGCGCTCACTGCATCATATGACTGACTCCACCTCCACGGTTTCTCCAGTGGAAAATGAGAAACACACAAACACACACTCTGAGCCCACACCCATCCCGCACCAGCCTCCGGCTCCCCTGAGATCACAGCCCTACAAGCTTCTGTTTATATTTCAGTCTTTCTTCATTCCAACCCCCATCATAAACACACTTCTTCAAGTCGACCCTCGAGGTCAGGGAATCTTTCCCAGGAAGACCACTGTGACTGGAAGCACCAAATGGTTCCCACTTCTTTTCCCTGCCTCATGCTACAGCAACTTATTTTCAAGTGGTTCAAAAGTGGAAGCTATCAGATGCAAGGTTGAAGTAAAGTTTAATCATTCAGATTAGACTGGTTTTATATGTAAATAACAGGGTTCCTACAGTGCTTTCATTTTAAAACTCCATACTTGTTCCTTAAGATTTTTAGACCATTTATAACATTTGAAATGATTTTAAATTCCAACATGGATTACGTTACAATACCTGATGTATGTCAGAATCTTTGATGTATGCTATTATATTACCAAATAATCGCTGGAAAGCTGTAGATACTGTAACTCGTACAATTTAACACCCGACCAGGTTCAGTGCACAGCATTTTATCAAAAGGGCAAAATTGTCAAACTGCATAAATCCTACAGCTACAAAAGGACTGTTCATGTGCAATTCAACAAGAAGCTACACAACTGAACTAAAGGCAAATAGCAAAAACACCTTTTAGCCAGGAACACAATTATACGGTTGTTTATAAAAATTTCCGCACCGTCAACGAAAACGCAGCTTTTTGAACGTTTTCTTGTCGCATTTTGGACTGAAAACGCCAGGCGGAAATGGCGCGAATCGTTTTCAGTGTGGATGAGTGACTTCTGGGAAATGACTGAAAACGAAAGGGTTTTTATTAATTCTTCATTTTTTTTTTTGAAAACTTTTCCAAAATGCGCACATGAATTAAGTCTCTCAGTATAGTTGATCCAGTCCAAATTGACATGCAGACATCTTGTTATATTCCATTTTGCAGTTTGAATACACTCCATGAGCTGACACGCTCACGTTTTTTAAAACCTATACAAAACCAAGTCCAATATATATGTATATATTGACAAAATATCGACAATATTTATATGGATGCCCCAAAAATGTGACCAAGTTCTTGGGTTTCTACCACATGTACGGACTTTGTGCATGGCGTGGTCATGTGATTTACAGAGGTCCAAGATGGCAGCGCAGCAGTAGCTCAGCACAGTAGGTAGAGCATAAGACCTTAAATCTGAGGGTCCAGGGTGTAAATCCCTGGGATGAGGGCATTCTCGTTAGCCCGATTTCCTTCACGACGCCAAATAAATAATTTTTTTTTTAAAAAGACACGAGCGATAAGGAGAAATCTGAACAGGGCCGCACACGTGGAAACGACACGAACGGGCCAAAGATAAGATTCTCGAATCAATGTAGAGGCGTCTCAAATCACGCACCCTGACCTTCCCTCTCAAAGTATTTACTACTGGATTATTGCAGGGGAAACGAGATGCTTGCTCGCACTGCGGGTCAGGACGGACATGCTGTTTATAAGCATGGTAATGAGTAATACAGGAAGTGATCTGTGTGTTTCCATCTTGTCTACTTTGGCACGACTGGTTTTCTATTTTAATATATTGTACAGTAGTGTCGACTTTGGGATGTAACCTTTCTACAGAAAACTGATCATATATTTATATAGTTTAATTGTATATATTAGTATAATTGTATGCAGTCTGGGCTGAAGTCTATGCAGTTGTGCCACACTTTTAATTGTTGCTTGGGATGGAGCCTGAATATTTCAGCGTACTACGACTACTAATGTGCTGTATGGTACGTAATTCAGTATAGTAGCACATGCTTACAGACAGGTCTGGCGTGTTTTACACGTCAGTATAGTGTATCCAGGGGTGCGGATAAAGTTTTGGCTCAGTGTTTAGTAGTATGCAGCTTGTGACTGAGCCTTGGAACATTTTAACACACTATTTAAAAACTGTGGGACAAAGACTATGAATTGTGAGTGTACTTGAACCTTATACACTACTTAGTGTGGTAGTATGCATGGGATACATTCTTAGTATTTTGCCTAGTTAGCACACTATTTGAATCTACTATTATCTAGCATACTATTTAGTACAGTAGAATACATGTGTATATTCTGAGGGTACTTGTCAACTAACACTATTTAGTACAGTAGTATACATGTGTATATTCTGAGGGTACTTGTCAACTAATAAACTATTTAGTACAGTAGTATGCATGTGCATATTGAGTGTACGGTACAGTGAGCTAGCATACTATTTAGTAGAGTAGTATACACATGTACATTGAGTGTACAGTGAGCTAGCATACTATTTAGTAGAGTAGTATACACATGTACATTGAGTGTACAGTGAGCTAGCATACTATTTAGTACAGTAGTATACACATGTACATTGAGTGTACAGTGAGCTAGCATACTATTTAGTACAGTAGTATACACATGTACATTGAGTGTACAGTGAGCTAGCATACTATTTAGTACAGTAGTATACACATGTACATTGAGTGTACAGTGAGCTAGCATACTATTTAGTACAGTAGTATACACATGTACATTGAGCGTACAGTGAGCTAGCATACTATTTATTAGAGTAGTATACACATGTACATTGAGTGTACAGTGAGCTAGCATACTATTTAGTACAGTAGTATACACATGTACATTGAGTGTACAGTGAGCTAGCATACTATTTAGTACAGTAGTATACACATGTACATTGAGCGTACAGTGAGCTAGCATACTATTTAGTACAGTAGTATACACATGTACATTGAGCGTACAGTGAGCTAGCATACTATTTATTAGAGTAGTATACACATGTACATTGAGTGTTCAGTGAGCTAGCATACTATTTAGTACAGTAGTATGCATGAGAATATTTTGAGAGCACTAGGATCTAGCATACTATTTAATATGGTATGCATGTGTACATTCTAAGTATACTTGGGGACTTACACGCTATTTAATACAGAAGTATGCATATGTACACTGAGTGTACTTGGGGAATAACATGCTATTTAGTACAGAAGTATGCATGTGTACATTGAGTGTACTTGGGGAATAACATGCTATTTAGTACAGAAGTATGCATGTGTACATTGAGTGTACTTGGGGAATAACATGCTATTTAGTACAGAAGTATGCATGTGTACATTGAGTGTACTTGGGGAATAACATGCTATTTAGTACAGAAGTATGCATGTGTACATTGAGTGTACTTGGGGAATAACATGCTATTTAGTACAGAAGTATGCATGTGTACATTGAGTGTACTTGGGGAATAACATGCTATTTAGTACAGAAGTATGCATGTGTACATTGAGTGTACTTGGGGAATAACATGCTATTTAGTACAGAAGTATGCATGTGTACATTGAGTGTACTTGGGGAATAACATGCTATTTGGTACAGAAGTATGCATGTGTACATTGAGTGTACTTGGGGAATAACATGCTATTTAGTACAGAAGTATGCATGTGTACATTGAGTCTACTTGGGAGCGAATACACTATTTAGCACAGTAGCATGCTGTAGGGTACAGAACCTATCCAGTGTATTTTAAGTGTACTAGGACCTAACACAATGCTTAGTCCAGTAGTATGCATGCAGGGCATATTTGTGTATTATGAACTAACACACTGTTCAGTAAAGTAGTATGGCTGTGCATAATTTGAGTGTATTTGAAACTAGAACACTTTAGTACAGAAGCTTGCAGTGTGGTTTAAATGTATTTTACACTTACTAGGATCTAATACACTATTTAGTACAGAAGTATGCATGTGTACATTGAGTGCACTTGGGAACGAACACCTAGTAGCCTACAAAATGCCTAGTTTATCTGCCTGTTCATTGGTTGAAGTGTCCTATGATGTCAAATAAGAGGCTGAGTTAAAGATACACGTCACCGCATTCTTTACTTTCAATGGCTAAATCTAATGACGTATGTTTTTAACTCCAAATTTTCTCATTTTTATTTTTTTTTTACAGAAACAAACAACCCAGCATGAGTGGATTTGTTTAAAGGAGGAATCCCCATGCCATCATCAACAAGCAGCCACTATATGCTTTAAAATGTCTAAATTAAAGATAATTCAACTCAATATGTGTTTTTTTTTTTTTGCATTTTCACACAGTACACTTTCACACAAATACCCTGAATTAGGGCTTATTAATAATAATAAGCAAAACATTCACCCGATTAATCACTTATCAAAATAGTCAGTTGTAAGGTCTCGGTACACTCAAATTATAATCCAGTAGCGCACAATTATGCACATGCATGCTACTAAATTATACAGAAACATGCATGTGCATAATGAGTAATAAGACCTAACAATATTTAGTACAGTAGTTTGCAATGTGGTACCAAACCATGTATTTTAAGTGTACAAGAATCTAATATACTTTAATAAAAAAGTATGCAGGTGCATATTATGAGTGTACTGGAACCCAACACCATGTTTAGTACAGCAGCATGCATGTAGATATTTTGAGTGCCCGAAACCCTAACACACTGTTTATTACAGAAGTATGCATGTAGATACTTTGAGCGCCCTGAACCCTAACACACTGTTTAGTACAGAAGTATGCATGTGAGATATTTTGAGGGCCCCAAACCCCAACACCTTGTTCAGTACAGAAGCATGCATGTAGCTATTGTGAGGGCAGAAAACCCTAAAACACTATTTAGTACAGAAGTATGCATGTGAGATATTTTGAGTGCTCTTAACCCTAACACACTGTTTAGTACAGAAGTATGCATGTAGATATTTTGAGTGCTCTTAACCCTAACACACTGTTTAGTACAGAAGTATGCATGTAGATATTTTGAGCACCCTTAAGCCTAACACCCTGTTTAGTACAGAAGTATGCATGTAGATATTTTGAGTGCTCTTAACCCTAACACACTGTTTAGTACAGAAGTATGCATGTAGATATTTTGAGTGCTCTTAACCCTAACACACTGTTTAGTACAGAAGTATGCATGTGGGATATTTTGAATGACCTGAGACCTAACACACTGTTTAGTACAGAAGTATGCAGTATGGTCCAGGAGCATGGTGTGAAGTGAGCAGATGTACAGCAGGTTCCTCGGGCTACTCACCGCTCTCCATCTCGCTGCCCTTGTTCTTGGCGGTGGGCGCGTTGCCCATGATTGCAGGCCTGGAGTTAGGAAGGAAAGAAAAAAGGAAGGAGAAGAAAATCCCTTGGTTCTGCTCTTTTCACACCCCAGACCTCTGATCCCGACTCCACATACGAGTTGATTCCTGGTTTCCGGTACGCTAGGTTCAACTAGCTCTTTCTAACCATACCTCGGTAACCCAGTGATCCACCGTGGAGAAGTCAGATAGAAAGAGAGATAGATAGGTAGTCAGACAGATAGATAGTTAGTGAGCTACCAGGTCAGTCAGATATGCTAGTCAGTTATGCTAGCTAGCCAGTGCTAGCTAGCAAAGAGAAACAATCCGCAATCTCCGCTGGTACAGTCCAATGCGTCGAGGCCACTTTATCACAATCCCGTCTTTGCAGTCTTCCTCTTCCTCTTTCCTGTCTTTTCACCGCTTTTCCTTCTCTCCAGACCGTTTTCACTTTCCTTCTCTCGCCAAAACACACACATACACATATATATATATGTGTGTGTGTGTGTGTGTGTGTGTGTGTGTAGACGGTTGTTGTTTTTTTTGTTTTTTTTAACTCCAGCAAAAACCCGTCCTAGATATCCGTCAGAACCGTCAGCGCCGTCGGCTCAAACTTCCCTCAGTTACATTCGGCACCGATATCGATTAAAACCCCCCGCAAATCTGCCCCTTCTGCGTCCGCTCATAATCCGCCACCGAGCGCGAGCCCACCATTAAAACCTCCAGCCCTACAGCTAGAGGGAACTCCTACCAAGCTCCGAGGGGGGAAAAAACCCGCCTCCGCCCGCTCGCGATTGGACCGCCGCGACGTAACGTCGCGCAAACTACCGACTCCGATTGGCTGACGCGGACGCTAGTCGCGCGGGCCAGGAGGCGCTCCGATTGGTCAGCCGAGGGCTGGACGACGCGGTTTTTTTTTTTTGCCCCGACCCCCCTGCCCCCCTTTCGCCCCGACCCCCCCTGCCCCCTTTCGCCCCGACCCCCCTGCCCCCCTTTCGCCCCGACCCCCCTGCCCCCTTTCGCGAGCCGATTAATCAGCATTCGTTAATTAGTTAATTAAATTTTTAATTAATGCATTTTTTTATTCAATCAATCGATCGATTGATTCGTTCATTCATGCATTCGTTTTTATTAGGGGTTCAGGATTTGGTGACAGTAAAATCCTGTCTAAAAATAAAACCACACACACACACACACACACACACACACACACACACACACACACACAACCGCAGGCAGACATTTTGTAATCCGCCATGGCAGATGACTGTCACGGAGAGTTTTTTTTTTTTTAATTCAGTGAACGCCGCGCGCGAGCCCCTCCCATCACGCTGAGTCGTGATTGGCTGCGTGACGTCAAGGAGAGCTATTTTTAGAAAGTTGGTCAGAATTTGCGGCACTCGGACAAGCCTGTGTCTGGAATATTAACAATGTGCTGTGCAAGACACACACACACACACACACGCCGTCCGAGTGTGAGTGTGGTGCAGGGAAATCAAACGCAGCGGTTCTGCATGCACTGGTTCTGCATGCACTGGTTCTGCATGCACTGGTTCTACACCACGGTGGGGGGCACATTGGGGGGACACAGGGGTGGCACAGGGGGTCACCATAAGATGGGTATATAATGATGTGTGTGCATATATATATATATATATGTACAAAGCCAGCCCAATGAAGATATGGGCTTTACATGGGTTGGAGTGGAAGATCTCCTAATATAGAGCTATAAACACTATTAAACACCTTTGTGACGATTTTCTTTGATTGCTGACTGCACCCCAGGCCTCTTCATCTCACCTTCATCAGTACCTGATCGAATTTCACACGAAGCTCCAGAAAATCTAGTGGACCATCCTCCCAGAAGAGTGGGATAGTAAAATCCCAAACCTGATTTTACTAATGGCCTTGAAGCTGAATGAGAATATATAATATATATATAATTTATTCAGACCTGACCATAATATACAAGTATAAAGGTGTATAAAAAGTTAACTACTTACAATAAAAGTATTACTACTTAAAATAGCAAAAAAAAAAATTCAACAGTTTTATTTACATCAAAAAAATTCAACCTGTAATGAATAAGAAATATTGATATTATATTCATTAGTGTACCATTAAATAATTTATTTACAAACAAGCAAAAAGGTAAATAAATGAATATTTCTGGTTTAATCAAATAACCGAAATCTAATGAAGTAATTTTATGCAGCAGCAGCAGCAGCTTTACAAACCCATACAAACATCTTGTATAAGACCATCTCAGGCATGCAGAGGTGCACTGATGGATCTGTCAGTCACAATCGAACTCATAACTCAAGTCTTTAGGATTAATGAAGATCTCTGAGGGGTGTGATCCAAACCAGTCAGGTTTATTTAAAGAATGGAATCTGCCACGTCCCTGAAAACACACCTTTATTTTGTGTAGAGAGACGAATAAAATCTGACTATGATAAAGTGGCACTGTCTGATCGAGTGTCTGATGCACTCGAAATAACTTACATAAAAGTATATAATAACCCTGAACATGACCACAAACATCTCAGGGGATAGAGAGAGATATTTTCAGATAGACAGACAGACAGAAATTGATATGATAAATTGACAGACAGAATAAACTGATGATGATAAATGGACCGATAGACACAAAGACAGACATAAACTCAGATGATAAATGGACAGATTGAGAAAGACAGACTGATAGACAATTAAATATATAAACAGATTTAATGATAAATAGCCAAACAGATATACAGACAGACGTGTAAGTAGAATGATTGAGGTTCTATATCAGTTTGTTTGTGTAATTAGTGTAAAATGCAAATCATTTCCCTTCAGAGTTTTTTCCCCTCAAATATTTGAGTTAAATCATGCACCAAAAAAAAAAAAAAAAAAAAAAGTCCTTCAGAAACCACTCTCACATTAAAAAGATAAAAATACTGAGCAAACAAATTTTTTAATAAATAGTTAACGCAGGAATTAAATCGCTGTAGTTAAAATACCCAACCGGCAGTTTTCAAAAGAATTATTTTACACGATGCAACAGACAGAAAAATGGGTTTTGATGGTTCTGTGTAAAACAAAAAAAAAAAAAAAAAAAAAAAAACCCTGCTGCTTTTTAAGGAAAGAAAAAAAAACCCACAACAAAGAGGAATCAGATGAAAGAGCGAATCAAATCTGCGTCGCTTTGAGGATTTCTCATCACGGATGCAACACGCCTCGTCGCCTAGCAACAGGACCCGAAAACGGCTATAATGCGTGTGTGTGAAGATCCGAACGCCGTCTTGTTTTTATGAATGAAAAGCAGGAGAAAAAAAAAAAACCAGGCGTGTGGAAAAAGAGCGAGGAAAAACACACTGTGCATCAGTCACGTAACAAAAGATATTTATTTTATTCGGAGAGCCTGAATACAAACTGAAGTAAACATATATACAGTATAGTACAATCTCACCTGCACACTTTAAATGGGGTTTAGTCTGGAAGAAGAAGAAACAAAAAAAAAAAGTATAAACACTTCTAACTTTGCTGATTGACATCCAGAAAAATCCTGAAACACATAAGAATAAACTAAAGAGTGCGTCTCTGATGTCCATTGTGGGGGGTAAAGTCAGCGCATCTGCCCTCTGATGTGTCAGAGGAGAGGGGTTTGGAGGGAGGGGGGGGGGGGGTTGAGGTGTACGAGCTGGTGAAGGTGATGATTCCTTGACGGACGAATCAGAGGCTCTACAAGCAGTCCATGGAGTTGTCTGGCATCAGTCCGAGCGGAGGCGCTTTCCCCGGGGGGCATGACGGAGGCAGCATGACGTTTGGAGACGGGTCGACGTTCTCGGAGTCCTCCATCTTCTCAGAACATCCCTCCCAGTTGATGTGGAATCGGGTTACGCGTGGGTTCGAGGCCAAAATGTTTCTCTGGAGCTAAAGAGGGGGAAAAAAAATATATATATACACACACATTAATAACAAGAAGAAAAATGCAGGAAGTGAAACATCTTATAGAACCCTGTCAGAGAACGATGGAAGAACTGGAACATCTTATGGAACCCTGATGAACCCATGATGCTGGAAGACTAATGGAGGAAGTTCAACATGTTGGGGAACATTTTTGGGCGAATGATGAACGTGGAACCCTGTCAGAGCAATAATGCTTTGAAGTGAACTTTAAGTGAAGTCATACTTGATTGTGAACACTTTGCTTTTATATCATCTGAAATCGGCATGTTTTACATCTCGACTTGGAAACCTGATAATGAGGGAGGTTTGGTTTCTAAGTGAGGTCACTTTTAATCCTGTAGATGTACATAAGAAATGCAGAAGGTGTGAGAGATGCTGCTCGGAGTAAAGAGCTTTGAATACAGTCACATTTGGATCATGAAAGGTGTGAACCAACTGGGAACTCTGGAACTGAGCTGGAAATACACACACACACACACACACACACACACACAAAGGCAATTTAGAGACACCAATGCACCTGGTATGTTTTCTGAATTGGGAAGAAACCAGAAAACGCAGAGGAAACCCACACTGCCTTGGGGAGAGCTTCTTAAACATTCCTATTTATACCATCTCAAGCTCAGGATTTAAATTTATACCAAATAAAAAAAAAAATTGTATTCCTTTTGCTCCCATTCAGTGCTGCGAGAATGCTGGAGACCGAAAACGCAAACTCGGTACGACAAAGATTTGCACGTCGGCACGTTCCAGAGAATTCACGTTTGGTGGACTCTGACAAGCGAAATCATATTACATAAAGACGAGTGACTGATTGACCGCTTCAGAAAAACAATGATTATAACTGTGTTTGCTGCGTCCTGTTTTCTAAAACACAGATCATGATAAATAAACAACTGGGAATTTGTGCATTTTTGCAGCAGGTTAACAAAAAAATTTCTAATCTGTACGTCGAGTGGGGCTAAAAGGGTAAACGTCTGTCTTATAGTCTGTCTAGTGGGACTAAACATCTGACTAGAAGTCTAGTGGGAAGAAAGGTTGAGTCTAGCAGAAACAAACGTGAAGGAACGAGGGGTCTAGAGGGAAGGAACGTGAAGGAACGAGGGGTCTAGAGGGAAGGAACATGAAGGTGAGGGAACGAGGGGTCTAGAGGAAAGGAACATGAAGGTGAGGGAACGAGGGGTCTAGAGGAAAGGAACATGAAGGTGAGGGAACGAGGGGTCTAGAGGAAAGGAACATGAAGGTGAGGGAACGAGGGGTCTAGAGGAAAGGAACATGAAGGTGAGGGAACGAGGGGTCTAGAGGAAAGGAACATGAAGGTGAGGGAACGAGGGGTCTAGAGGAAAGGAACATGAAGGTGAGGGAACGAGGGGTCTAGAGGAAAGGAACATGAAGGTGAGGGAACGAGGGGTCTAGAGGAAAGGAACATGAAGATGAAGGAACGAGGGGTCTAGAGGAAAGGAACATGAAGATGAAGGAACGAGGGGTCTAGAGGAAAGGAACATGAAGATGAAGGAACGAGGGGTCTAGAGGAAAGGAACATGAAGATGAAGGAACGAGGGGTCTAGAGGAAAGGAACATGAAGATGAAGGAACGAGGGGTCTAGAGGAAAGGAACATGAAGATGAGGAACGAGGGTCTAGAGGAAAGGAACATGAAGATGAAGGAACGAGGGGTCTAGAGGAAAGGAACATGAAGATGAAGGAACGAGGGGTCTAGAGGAAAGGAACATGAAGATGAAGGAACGAGGGGTCTAGAGGAAAGGAACATGAAGATGAAGGAACGAGGGGTCTAGAGGAAAGGAACATGAAGATGAAGGAACGAGGGGTCTAGAGGAAAGGAACATGAAGATGAAGGAACGAGGGGTCTAGAGGAAAGGAACATGAAGATGAAGGAACGAGGGGTCTAGAGGAAAGGAACATGAAGGAACGAGGGGTCTAGAGGAAAGGAACATGAAGGAACGAGGGGTCTAGAGGAAAGGAACATGAAGGAATGAGGGGTCTAGAGTAAAGGAACATTAACATGAAGGAATGAGGGGTCTAGAGGAAAGGAACATTAACATGAAGGAATGAGGGGTCTAGAGGAAAGGAACATTAACATGAAGGAACGAGAGGTCTAGAGGGAAAAAACGTGGGAACAGGACTGCGGCTTAAGGGTGTGCCATACGGCCACACACCAGTTTCCTCACCTGCGTGTAGTCGGGTTTGAGAGGGGGGTTTTCCCGGAGCTCGGCGTCGGTGTACTCGTTGTTGACGTAATAGCCGATGCGAATAAACTCCTGTCCTCTGTACGTGCAGGTGATCAGGACCACGGTGACACCCACAGCATCACTCTCGGGGATCAGACCTGTGTTCGGGGCATCAGCCTGTCACACACACACACACACACACACACACAATTATTTACATTGATTATTTATTTATCCATTAGATGGAAATTTCCATTCAGATCTTGAGAAAATGAAACAGAAATCTGTTCGAACTGACCTGAAAGACAAACATGTGTCTCCCCGCAGGCACCGGCCCCACCAGGACCGAGTCCAGGGTCTGGTCGTACTCCTCACTCTCCGCCGAGCCCACATAGATGATCTTCCACTCGAGATCTGAAATTAGAATCAAGGTTGTGTGCATGAGCAAAACTCGAATTAAAGAAGTTTCCTCACGTGTCGCCTCAGCGTCGACTGGGAAAAACTGTGCCTCCGAGTTTGGAGGTTGTGATCATTAATAAGTGGTGCAGTAAAGAGGTTTTGGTGAATTATAGAAAACTTGCATTAATGACAAGAAGTTGTTTTTGCCTCAGAACAATGAAGAACCAAAGCACTGGATATTCTGGGGGGGACGGAAAACTGCAACATTCCTCTTCCACTTCCATGACCATCTCACAGGAAAGTGCTGTCTGCCGTCTCTACATACATCACGGATCGCAAAGTGTCACTGTGATTGACAGAAGGCAGCGAATAGGCTCCGCCCACAGAGCTAATCGTCAGGACTCAAGAGCTATCTTAAGCCGATAAGACAAACGCTTTCCTTACACAACACCCCACTCTGATAACCAGGGTCCTGCGTTACATTCACAACGTCACAGTGACGTTCCAATGCCCTCACGTGACTTGAAGGCAGCACGAGAAGCCATGAGAGGTTTGTTTTCCAAAAAAAAAAGCCAGAAAACGTGTACTGTGAACTTTTACAAAGCCTTTCCCACAATGCACTGCTCCAGCTTAGCATCCTCCCTGAAAGGACACAAAAGAGCTCAGTGCTTCTTATAGTGTGCAAGTTAGTAGTAGTGACCATTAAGGGGCGCACACACACCGGAAGTGCATTTGATTGATCACATCCAGGTTGTTTTGGGGAATATTTTTTTATGAATACATTAATAAGAGTTCAGTACGAAATGCAAGATCTGGAAGTTCCATTAAAAATAGGACAAATTCGTTTGGAAAATGCATAATTTCCAACACAACGACAAGAAAAGATGGAAAATTTAATAATTTAATGCAAAAAAAAGAATTTGCATCATATTAGTATTCATGCACGTGCTCGTAGACTCTTATCGCGTAAAAATGCATTCAAGTGTTAACAAAACAATCCACTTTTCGTCTGTATGATGCACAAAATATGAACATTTGTCAACAATAAAAAACAGAAAATATTTAATTTTTTTTCCCCCATTGAGCGCCGCTCGCGCCTCGTCCCGCCATAATGACGTCACACATACAGTCGCTAGGCTAACCTAGGCTAATCCCTCTTGTTTATTTTGTATTTTTTTACGAAGCAGAAAAATAAGACTGACCTTCAGGAAGATCCTCCATGCACTCGAAAGTGATCTCGAACTGAAAAGGATTCCCGAAAGGACTCGGGTTGTCCAAAACAGCAACGTTTAACACTTGAACCTTCGCCATTAGCCTCCAACGAGCTGGTGAGTCGACAAGCGGAAAAAAAGGTCGCAAACTGTCGTAAAACCGCGAAGAA